>CM022527.1:26627129-27227129 GCA_012273795.1 Dendrolimus punctatus
GTTCTCCATCCTTTTATAGTATATTCCAGTTGTTTTTTTAAATAGCTTCAATGTACAGACACGGTATGTTTAGAATTATATAACATATAGATAGGCAGTTTCAAAAAAGATTTTTTTTTAACAAAAAATTCTCTAGTTTGTTTATTTAAAAAAAGGACAAACTATTTTCGGCTTTATTGTTAGTTTGAGATATTTTTTATTAATTTTTCTTTATGGTTATCGTTACTTATGGGGTCTTGACTATTTTATCAACGCTTCGCAACATGTTGTATTTATTTGTCAAGTTATTTAGTTTGTAAAGTACTTACAGCTAAAAAATATCCAATATAAAAAATCACAACACTGAGTAGACAAGAATAAAGTTTCGCACAGCACTGTATGTTAAATTAGAGTGAATTGTACAATCACACACGGACGACGCGGCTACACTGTTCAATATTCATTATATCTACTAATAAAACACAAGGACGGGCGTCCGTACAATAGTTGTTCAGGAAATAAGATGACCATAGTTTTAGGATAATCTCAAGGCGATATAATAGTATGAACGTGCCAATAGCAGGTCACGTTTGGCGAGTTTCACACATCGATCAGCTATGAGTGAATTTCATTACGATTCATTCATCATCGTCAACTCAAAATAATTGTGATGAAATAATATTTTCTTAACTTTTCGGGACTTGTATACATAATCATTTTTATTTTTCCTATCACTATGCTGGAGAGTTTCTTGCGCCGCTTCTTCTATTCAAGCCACATGTTGCGAAGCTGTGGTAAATTAGATTAGGCTCTCATAGAGTAAATAATAATCATAAACAAATTAAAACTAAATAATTAAAATGGACAAGTTTGCGGTAGGCTAAATAAAACTTTAACAATAGTCATTGTTACTTGACATCTTTGTATTCCGTGATCACGGCCACTAAAAAGTGGCTGAAACGTCGGAATAACCAAAATTAAATAAATAACCCCGCTAAACACCGTTAAAACGTAGTTTTATTATGTGATGAAATAGGTCAGAAAAACATGTATCTAGGTATATTCAATACGGATTGGC
This sequence comes from Dendrolimus punctatus, assembly GCA_012273795.1. Classification (NCBI taxonomy): domain Eukaryota; kingdom Metazoa; phylum Arthropoda; class Insecta; order Lepidoptera; family Lasiocampidae; genus Dendrolimus; species Dendrolimus punctatus. The sequence goes on from CM022527.1 coordinate 26,628,187, forward strand.
GGGTTACACACATTTGTTTTTGCGTTACGAGGTTTTTCTTTAGTGTCATCACTTAGAATAGAATAGAATAAACTTTATTGTATAATAAAATCATTGACGTAATACACAAAAACGGCTTAGAATTCGGTATAAATGGCGGACTTATCGCCGACAGTGATCTCTTAAAGGCCACCTTGGGATGGAGAGAGAAATATGGCACAAAAGCTAAGCTTAGTAATTAAAAGAATATACAATTTTATTTTATTATATTGTATGAGTTCAGCAGACAGACACGCCCCACTTGATGGTAAGTGGTTACCATCGCCTATGGACATTTGCAGCATCAAAGGTGCTACAAATGCGCTGCTCTCTCAAAGGATACTGAAACCTGGTTACTAATGCTGGAACACAAGTTTGTTATGGCCACATACTTTAGACCAGGGGTGGTAGCCATTCAATCGGGCAAATGCCCTACCACCTGGCTGTGGGTTGTTTTCTCGCCTCTTACGACAGGCAGCCTGCCCGTGGGAAATTGTATTCTTTCCTGCACGGATGCACATTATTAATACAGAAAAGGTGTCTATGTGGTGTATGTTTCTCGGTCAGGATTCGAACCCACTTCATCGGATCAAGAAGCAAGCACGTTAGCCACTAGGCTATCAATACTATATTATTTACAAGGATATGTCCACGACTTCTGCCACGCTTGACTTGAATTTCCCGCGGGATTCCAAGGAGAAAAAAATGTAATACATTTTATTACATAGAATTTGTTATCGAGCAGGGAAAATTGAATTTGATTTTTTAAAATCTGGTCATTATAAATTATATCGCAAAAAAATTTCCGCGGGATTCTAGTTCTAATACAGTAGTTTTTAAGAGAATCCTGAACAAATGGACAAGAAATTTAAACAAAAAATACATTCGAGTTAACCATCGTTTATATAGTCTATTAACACACTGAAGGGTTATGAAAGTGTGTTCGAGGTCAAAAAAAATTTAAGCCAACGCGTTGCCAGCCTTTATGGTGGGATAAAAGGGAAAGAGACTGAGGAGATGAGGGGGGTGGTGGTGGGAGGAGGAGTGGTTCTTCGGAACTTTAACCTATCGTTAGAAACTCGATTAGCGTAGGGTTTTCCGTTTTACGCCGATATTCTTCGCTATATTCGCTTCATGTTAGAAGATACCCTGAGCAATATGAAGACATCATAAGCTCACGAAGATGTGACTTATTAAAATTTAATAAAAGGTGCACAACAACACTGTTTGCACGTAGCATATTTATGATGTCCATAAAAATATATAATAAATTACCATTAGACATAAAAACATGCCGCGAATTTAAGACATATAAATATAAGCTATTTACATATTTAGCAGACAAGACATATTATTCAATACCTACATGAATTCTTTGACAGTAGCAATAAATGATTAAAATATATACCAATAGAATTCTGACTAGGATAATAAATGCACTGACATCATTATATCTAACAAGCGTATCAATATTAGTTTTTTTTTGACATTTAATTTAATCTTTTTTATTTTTTTGACATTTAATTTAATTCAATTTTTTTTTGTTCTATGATAAGTAAATTATTTTCAAACAGTGTAAAGGTGGTCTGGAAGATATCGCCGGCGGCGATAAGACCTCCTATTGTATATACATATACATATATGTAACTTGTATATATATATATGCAATAAAGAACATTCATTCATTCATTCATTCATTCATTCATTCATTCATTCATTCATTCATTCATTCATTCTGTGTTTACGTGGTATCGATCAAACCCGACCGGTAATGAAGATAATGTCTCTACCATCGACCACGTCAAAGAAGCCACGGAACCCTAAAAATCTAGTGATACCCAGCTAAATTACTATTTAATTAAATAATAGTGATGAGTAGTACTCCTGTGACGCAGTACATTTGTCCCTTACAAAATAGATTTGTACTGATACAGCTCAAAATTTAAATTTGTATGACTTCGAAAATTTTGTTTGTTCCGCTACTACTCACGCATTAATTGTAAGAGGAAGGTCGGAACGGGGACAACAGTACAATAGCGCCTCTACGGATATTCACATGACAAAGAGGGACAACATGACATGTACGACTGCTAGTAAAATGAGGTGACCGAGGCTGTTCGCATTCGCTTCTAGACGAACATAGACCGGCATCTGTGGTTACATACATACATACATAACTTCACGCCAGGTCCCTTGCGGGGTAGGCACGAACAACAGAGCGCCACACAGGCCCATTCTTACACATCTCACTTGCTTCTTTGACATTCATAGCTCTTGTCATGCACGCTCGTCTATTCTTAAGGCTCCTGACATCACCTTCTGCTAATACACGATCAATTTGATCATGGAAGGTGTGTCGTGGCCTTCCGCGACTTCTGCATCCATCCACTTTTGCATTGTATATCTGTTTAGTCATTCTTTCATCATACTATACTATGACGGCCTACCTCACTGCAACCCAGAGGTTCCAAGTTCGATTCCCGGTATAGTAAATTTCTGAAACGTATTTTCTCCGTTATTTACCATAGTCTGGGTGTCTGGGATCGGTCCCAGAGTGGTCCGTTGTATATTACCCATAATACAAGCGTAACTTGCTTAATTTGGGGATATACAATATGTGTGTTTATCTGCCGATTATATTACTTCCAAACTAGGAATTTTGTACGCGACAAATGTGGGAATGTCGCTCACCGCCGCACCGCCCTCATCGCTTCAAATGTGCTGCCGCGATATAAACCATACGAATCTCCTCGCCTCATTTGAAGTGGTACATTGTATTGGTTCAGTACAAAATGTCATGTTACTATTACAAACTCATTTATTACATACTATTAAACAGTTTTTTTTTATGCAAATCCTTAATACCAAATCTTCCATTACGACTTTTTCCTTGTAATTATACGTACAAGGTCAAATAACAACATGTGATTCGTCCATAGTAGAAACATACAAATAATAATAAAGCAAAACCACAAAAAATGTAATTATTCACAGAAATTTTGTCTTGTGATCCGAATCGAGTAAAGTCAATAAAAATCACGAGGTATTTCTATATGGTGATAACATTTTCATGGTTATTATTTGCTCACTGACCCTCAATTTTGACTTCTAATTTTTAACATTATGTACCAATAATCTTATCTTATAGTTGAAGAGTTGGTTTGTTTGAACGCGATAATCTCAGGAACTACTGGTCTGATTTGAAAAATTCTTGCTGTGTGAGATGGCCCATTTATTGAGAAAGGCTATAGGCTATATATGATTACGCTAAGACTAATAGGAGCGGAGCACCAATGAATAATGTTTCAAAATTGGGGATTTTTTAACTTATTCTCGCGGGCTAGTCATGATACAAAGCGTAGCGTTGAGGAAGTTTGTAAACCCAATGAACGGTCTGGATTATCGATGATCCGATCCGAAGATCGATTTGAAAGTCTAGCTCAGCTGGGGGCTAAAACTAACTGAGTATACTTTCAAGGGTGAGATGATACTTCACTACAGAGCAACTACTTAATCTTTACTGAGCTCAAGACTTCCATGGAGTACTGTTCTCACCTTTGGGACGGCTCAACTAAATACCAGTTTGAAGCGCTCGAGTCAATTGAGAGAAGAGCCAAGAGGTCGATTGTTAAAAGGCAAAATAACAAAATTAGAACTAAATAATTAAAATAAACAAGTTCTAGCTAAATAAAACTTTAGCAATACTCATTGATACACATCTTTGTTCCCGTGATCGCAGCCACTGAAAAGTGGCCGAAACGTCGGAATAATAAAACTAAATAAACTAACGCTCTTAAAACCGTTAAAACGTAGTTTTATTATGTATATAAGTCGCGAAAACTTAAGATGATTACATTCCTATATTTTTTGGTCTACATTTGTACTCATCAATTTCCCAGTTTCTACTTTAACACCTTTCTATAAAAGCAAAATGTACAGACTGCGAAATAATAATAAACTATTTTGAGAACAAATTATATACCTTTCGTTTTCATTTGCCTCCACTTTCATCAAATTATATCATAAGAATACGAGGATTATGTAAGTATCGCATGCTCCGGCGCGTTTTAGCTGAAAAAAAATTCTGTTACGAAATTTTACCTTCAGTCAACGCACATAAGACTCAACGTGATTTGTTTCAAGTAATTATAATATTAATTATACTGCTCTAGATAATATAATGAATTAATTATATAGTTTAGTTGTATATAATAGAATTATATAATAAAAATACATCCTCAGAGGGCTTGTGGCGACGGTAATAAAAAAACAGCAACTGGTGACATACTTATACGCTGACTTTGAACACTCGACAAGCATCCGTGCTATCCGTGCAGGAACGGAGAAAGAATACAATTTCCTGCGGCCCGGCGGCCTGTCGTAAGAGGCGACAAAGCAACCCACAGCCAGGTGGTAGGGCATTTGCCCGACTGGATGGCTACCACCCCTGGTCTAGAGTATGTCGCCATAACAACCTTGTGTTGTGTTCAGGCATTAGTGACCAGGTTCCAGGCTCCCTAAAGAGAGCAGCAGCGCATTCGTAGCACCTTTGGTGTTGCAAATGTCCATACGCGATGGTAACCGCTGTCCATCAAGTGGGCCGTCTGCCTGTCTGCTGATCTCCTGCAATAAAAAAAAAAAATTTTAGAACACCTCGCCATCCCTCCAACAATTCAACAGTGTAGGAATCTTAGCATATTGGCACAACCGATAGCGGATTGAAGTCATTGATAAACTATTTTAATTAAAGGGTAATGCATGACAAGAATTTAATACATTATTGTTTGGAAATTGTATATAACATATTGTTGAAAATATTATAATTTAAGTTTTAAATGTAATAAAATAAACCAAAACCAGTATAAATCTATCGCGTCTGCCAACATGGAAATAAAATGTAGTGAATACCGTCTATATACAATTGAAAGATATTGAATTATAAACTGTACACTATTATCACACTACTTATAATACGACCGGCGTAACTTGGCAAATGTGAACATAGGCTCTGCGAACTTTAGAACATGTGGGTGATTCTTTGAAAATGTGCAAATCAAATAAAATACTTAATTACCACTATTGGTGAACTTATGCTTGTTAATAGACCGATCTAAATGTTTTCTACAAAGTGCAAAATATATTATATACGTATATTAAATTGAAATACTGAAAATTAAATGATAACTTATCAAAATCTAATTACCATCAGTGTCACTTTTCCCAGATTTCAACAAGTTATTAGTTCAGTAATCAAAATGCCATTGAAGAACGAAGTTATGGTTACATATTCGTAAAATAGGATATTTTAAGATTGTTTTAAATTCTAAACAATTACAGAAAGAACATAATTTAATTAAGTTAGGGCATTCTGAAAAATGTCCTTATGCTTTTCCCTACTTACCGTTCGTGAACATGGCCACAATGATTTCTGTGTTTTTAAATATTATAACAGCGCGATCAGAGATAATAAATGTACATCAAACAAATTGAATCATGACCCACCATAAGGTCATTTTCTTACAGTCGTGAAATACAATTAGGTTGAAATTCGCCTGAACATACATTTCCTTCGTAACGAACTTGTTATCATGTTATTAGACATTGACAGTTACTGACTACTTTGTATTAAACAGATCGGAGAGACTCGTCTATACTCGTGTAACATCTGACAAATGCTATTACGTGCTATTACTATCTCTGTCATTAAGTATGTTGGATTAAGTGCCGTTTCCTATATCTTACCGACCGTTTATTTGCCTTACTAACGATTAAAATTTGAAGTAATCTCTATACAAGCAATGTCAAAATTCAACCTACGGTAAAGCAGGGGAAGTGAAGTGGAGTGAATAGTGAGATATCGGAACCGGTCATAAATCGACAAGCCAAAGGTGACACAGGCCAAACCTCTTGTATATACAACATTAGATATTAGGGTTATCGTTATACGTTAGGTAGCAGAAATACACAAGAAAATAAAACATTAACAACATTAATGTGGAAGAAAAAAAAATTTTTTTTGTTAATTTTATTAATTGGTTGTAGTATTTCAAAGTTGATATGAAGATATGGCACTCATTTTACTTTACTTAAACCTAAAACCGGGTATAAGCACCATTGTTTTCAATGACGTCTAATAGTCGATTACGCATCGACCCGATTAGACGATTGCAGATGTCGGTTCCCCTCATGTAATTCCAAATTTCATTACAGTGCTGCTCAATTACTTCCTTTGTCCTCTCGTTTCTGTTATCCCACATTTGAACCATCAAACCCCATAAATTTTCTATTGGGTTGAGGTCTGGTGACCTAGATGGCCATGGAATTAGAGTAATTTCATCTTCATGCTGGGTAAACCAGTTCGAGACAATTCTGGCGGTATGTACTCGACAACTGTCGTGAACGTAGGAGAATACAGGGACTTCTTCAAGTGGGTACACTATTCGCACTGTCGGTAACATTGATTCTTCCAACAAATCGACATAGTTTAATGCGTTTTGACGAGGAGAAATTTGGACAAGTTCACCTATACCCCCGGTACCCATCCAGGCCCACATGTTAGCTGAAATTCGACCAGATAATTGATTGGGTACTACGTGATCCTCTGTGTATCGCGTATTGTTATAACGCCACAAAGTTAAGCGACCATGTTGAGAAGATCTAAATGATTTTTCATCTGAACATATGGTATTAGTCCAGTCAAAGTCTAAATAATTACGTGCAAAATTTAATCTTGCAGTTTTATGTGCATTCGTTAAGTATACTTTCTTAGCATAATGCCGGTAATGCAGTCCAATACGGTGTAAATGATTTCTTATGGTTTGTAAACAAACGTCGTAACGTGCCGCGAAATCTTGGGTACGAGAAAAAGGATGTTCTTCATAATGGTGCTGCATATCTGTACTTTGTTGGTTTGTTATTCGACGAACGCCCATGATTATGTTTTCGTCTATCTTTAAGAATGCCCTCTTCAGCGTGCCGTCTGATCCATGTTCTCACTGTGTACCGACTTATATTTAACACTCGTGATATTTCTCGAATGCCATAGACTTCCTCACTGAGCATTACAATCCGAGCTCTTTGTTCTGCGAGACTACCCATTATACAATTTAATTTTTAGATATTGAGTTCTAATTTTTTTCTCATTGACTTTACTTGACTTCTGATATACTTTCAGAATGACATTTTATTTTTAAAATTATAATAATTTTTTTATAATGAAAAGAGTTAGAATTATAAGGCAGATTTCAGTTCGAGATTCAAATTATTTCAAATCATTACTGTTTTATCTAAAACATATCTAGTACAATGATAACAAAGTTTAAAATTGCGTAGTTCTGAGGCTAGTGACGCCTTTTTATTAATGTTTATAACGTCCTAAGTGCAACACACACAATAAACCTTACTTACTAATTTGACGGTTTTAAAGGAATTATTAGCAAAGTGGGTCATAAATCAGTTGTGCCGATCGTACAGTCAGTCGTCGCTCACCCGTTGACAGTACGATTTTGTCGAAGAGTGTTGCATTCCGGCGAAATTGAAGATTATTCTTCGTCGCGAGCGTTTTGGTTCAAAATATTTCTCACTACTGTTTATGAGCTTTTGATGTAGGTAACATGTTTTTTTTATAAAATGTAGGTCAGTACATTCCGTTTAAAGGACTATTTTTCAATATTTATTTTAACAATTGCATAATCTTACAATCCATAAAGAACAGTTTTTAAACACATTTTTGTAGTGTTCTTTGAAATGGCCGAATATGCACATATTCAAATATTCACCCACGTATACTCGTGTGATGAGTGGGCATACGACTCGTCAGTGAATACAATTGGTCGCCCTTCATCCCTGTATTTTTCATTGCTTCGTACTAGTTGGTCATTGTATTTTCTTCACGAGTTTACATGCGCTAAAGTTTGCAGAGCCTATGTTCACATTCGCCAAGATACGCCGGCCGTATTATATTCCATATAAAACAGGCGATAATCACAGAATAAATAAAATATGACATTATTATTTAATTAAGGAAATGGCCGATTTAGAAATAAGAGGGTACATAACAAAAATAATTATTAACTTTAAAAATAAACATGACAAGAACAATTATGCTACTAAATAACTGTAACGGGTGAGTTTCGACACCTCGTACCCGTCCCTGGGAGGCCAAGGAGGGCAAGTCCTCCCCTCCAGCCTCCGTACTTGCCTCAGCCAACCGGCACGGAGTCGAGATCTCTAGAACTAAGACTGAAGTTTCAGGGGTGGAAGTTTTTTTGTTTTATTTCAGGAGTTCAACAGACATGCAGACGGCCCACTTGATGGAAAGCAGTTACCATTGCCTATAGACATTTGCTACACCAATTTGCTACAAATGCGCTGCTGCTCTCTTAAGGGAGACTGGAACCAGGTCACCAATGCCGGAACACAACTCAAGGTTTTTATGGCGATATACTTTAGACCAGGGGTGGTAGCCATCAAGTCGGGCAAATGCCCTACCACCTTGCTGTGGGTTATTTTGTCGCCTCTTACGACAGGCCGCCCGGCCACAGGAAATTGTATTCTTTCTCCGTTCCTGCACGGATGTGTGTGGAAGTGACAAACGGTCTTACGTCGGAGTAGCTTCGGTGACCCCGCAGCCTTTCTTTTCGACACCTCTTGCACCCATGCTCCTCGCCAATCTTGTACGGAATTTTTAGGCGCCCAGGCAGGGACTGGTCTGCCCTTTTTATTTATTGTTCTCGAACATGGCAATGAGCAGACGCCATAGTCTAAGGCGGCTTGACGGGTTCGATACATCGGTTATCTCGATGTGCAGATTTCATCAGTAGGTTTTTCTTCACCGTCCGTGCGGGGTAACTGTAATGTTATGCGTATTCGGTTGGGAAACTGCCTAAGTGGTGCATGCTTCCCGACCATGATTCGAACCCACGTCATCTATACATATAATAAAATTGTAGAGGTCAAATTTCTGTACAATAAAAAAAATTCGATTTTTTAATTTTTTTTGTTTCTCTGTTTATCTTTTTGTCTGTCTGTTTGTACCGGCTAATCTCCGAAACGACTGGACCGATTTACATGAAATTTTGTATGGTGATAGCTTATATCCTTGGTCAACATATAGGATACTTTTGATCTCGAAGAATTAAAGAGCTCCCGTGGGATAGTTAAAAAACCGCACCACGCGGACGAAGTCGCGGGCAGAAGCTAGTAGTAACTATATATTAATCTGTGCCCACGTCTTATTTGATAAGTGAGTTTCAGATTAGCAAATGTTACTGCAAGAACGAATAAAGAATATAAGTTCCTGTGACCGGGCGACCTGTTCTAAGAGGCGACAAAATAACCCAGGTGGTAGGGCATTTGCTCGCTTTGATCCCTGTTCTAAAGATGTCACCATAACAACCTTGAGTTGTGTTCCGGCATTAGTGACCAGGTTCCAGTCTCCCTTAAGAGAACAGCAGCGCATTTGTAGCACCTTTGGTGTTGCAAATGTCCAGACTCCTCTTCTTCATTGTATTGGTTTTTTTCCTTCTCTTTCTGATAAACTAGATCTGTTCGGGAATTTTATTATTATTCTTTTTATTTTCCTTTTCTTTCCTTATTTACAAAAATGTTATGTCTATTTTATTACTTAATTTTATCGTCTATCTATGTACATTTCTTATGTTACTTTCTTGTTTTCATTTTGGCTTGTATAATTACACAATTATACTTCCACAATTTTAACGTTATTTATCATTTTACATACATAGTAATTGTATTGTTTGAAATATAAATGGAGAAGCGCAGTCGAGCTGACTTCATATGATCATTAGGTATATTAATACGTGAAGCAAAACGTTATACCTAACGTGATCATACGTCCCGATTTGGGCGGGACAGTCCCGCTCTCAGGCAGTCTGTCCCGCCGTCCCCGGCGAGGCCGACATAGTCATGGTTTTGCAAACAGACCGTTTATTTCAGCAGATTTTGCTTAACAAACTTGAAACAATAGTTTTCAAAATGAGCATGATATTTTTTTCTACGCTGGGTGAGGCGTTTCTAGTTTAGTGAACAGCATAATAAAAATTGGTGAAATTTAAGCATGCGTTTTTCTCCGTGTACTATTTTGTGTTTAGTGCGTTGATTATTTATTTTGTGTTATTCTATCTTACTTGTATAATAAAATACTCATAAAAAACTATATTTTTTTTATTATATAATGCCGCAGATGTCCCGCTTTGCCAAAAATATAAATGGTCACGTTAGTTATACCCCTTTTTATGAAAATTGCGCGGACGCAGGAGTATGTATGATATTTCACACACTTAAAGTTTATGTAGCGAAGGAGTGCAGAATGCTTTTTTTTTAATTAGGTATAAAATTAAAAATACATTAATCAATAAAAAAACATTACACACACTACCATGTATACACGCATTGTTACTCTTTTGTTTATTGTTAAAGTCAAATTAACAGTGTTGCCTTGGCAAAATCTGTGATTATAGAAGTCTTTGATAACAGAATCTTCATAATGTTCAAACTTATAATTTAAATTAATTATGGTCGACTTTCGACCACTGGGCGACCACTAGTAATGATAAAGAGATTACAATAACAGAGGAAAGTTAAGTGATTATAATAGTCATTACACCATGATATTATAATTATTAATTACACCATGTACAATATAATGGGTGCCAAACGTAGAAAACACACATAAAGAAATATAAGGAAACAAAAATATGCAAAAATTACATGCAAAAAAGTATCTATCTTTTAATATTATAAAATTCTAACCATGCTATATCCTGTACTTTGAAGCTATTTAAAAAAAAACGACTGGCATAGATTATATAAACGATGGAGAACACGATTAACTTTGTTTAGATTGTCTTGTCTGTTTGTCGATTTGTCTTGGGTCTTTGGGATTCACGTAAAAACTACTGGGATCACTACGCGGGAATTTTCCTGGGAGCGGTTTGAAGTTAATCGGTTGCATAAAAATTGGCTTTTTCGACACTGTTTTGCGATACTTTGCGTTGCGAAAATCCCGCGGAAATTTTCGAAGTCAAGCGTAGACGAAATCGCGGGAATATCTTAGTTACTTAATAATAATACTTGTTATTAAGTATATATTTATTATCTAGACAAGGATTCAGACGGTATTTATCAAGGTCGAATTTTAGTTATGTATTTGATGGCGTGCGTGATTTGAATAAACAATATATGATGCAAAGTATAAAGGAAAAGACGTAGTATGAGACGTTCATTTTGATTATATATTAAGACTTGGTAGATTATGACCGGTTCCTTTAGGGGCCATCTAGAAATTACGTCATACGTAGAGGGGGTTTGGTCAATGAAGTGTGTCATTGCGTGACAATGGGTGGGAGGGGTAGATTATTTGACTTCACATTTCAAGGAGTGACCTCCATCGGGACCTAAAAGTGGAGTTTGTTCCTAGCATTATCAGAAAGTACGCGGAAGCTCACGAGCATCGGCTTACCATCATGTCTATGTCGAGGCGATACAGCTCCTCGACAACACGGATATAATGAGAAGGCTCAAAAGGACAAAACCGTTTGACCTAGTGTTATAATATTGTGGCGACCGATGGTAGAACTGTTCAGCTGCATAAATCAGTTTTAGAACTTTTATTAAAAGACTGGAACGTTCTGGAAGGAAAAGACAAGGACGGATATATTTAGAAAGGGATAGACGATGAACGAAAAAAAGATATAGATAGATGTTAGAAAGGGATAGGTGTATAAACGAATGTTCCCGAACAGAAGGTTCGGGAAGGAAGAGACAGAGATAGATGGGTTCTAGAAAATTCTTCAGGGTATATAAACAGCGTAAGGCGCGCCTACCGGGCAGTTTAGAGTTGACTTCAGTTCAAGACAGTCAAGCGACAAGTGCGATACGAAAGATTTGGAAGAAGAGTTTAATAGAAGATACTGACGAGTTTAGTGGTGAATTTAGTGAAAAGTTTAGTGGTCAGTAAGGGAAGGAGGAGTGTAGCGTAGCTCGAGACGAACCAGAAGCGAACTACACGCGGCGATATAGGAGGTGAGCACTGCAGTACCAGGGGGTGGTCTAAGCAATATCGGCGACTGTATTGTAAGCGAGACACCTTGTCGTCGTGACTGTGCATCGTTAGTCCTGCGTATAGAGGCAATCCTGCAGAGAGGTATTACATGCGGCTGTGTAAGTCAATAAAAGCGTTTAGTTAAAAACTGGTGTTTTCTTCCAATCCTTAGTGCGTACCCCGCTCACACGTAACAATATAACCTAATCGTCCAAGAGCTGGCAAAGTTTTCGAGAGAGAACTTCAAGAAGGCCAGTTTTTAGATATGCTATTCCTCTCACTCTCCCGGACGTCTTACGGGCAGTCTGGCTGGCGGTAGTGGTTGCGTTCATCAGTGCGCATCGTATCTGTACAGGGAAAATATCAATTTTTCAAAGCATTTTAAGGTTTCTTTTTTGCTTATTATTTTAATTGGAATTTTTGACACATGAATCCATTATTGCCAGACATTTTTATTGTTGTTTAAACTGAGCCAGACGCCAATTCACAATTGTTTTTATTTTCAAAATATTTTAGTGTGTCTGAAATTTTTATATGGCCTTAATTAAGTAGCTACAAACCCAAAATTAATTTGCCAAACAGTAATTTCCCCTGTACAGATACGATGCGCACTGATGAACGCAACCACTACCGCCAGCCAGACGGCCCCTATGATGTCCGGGAGAGCGAGAGGAATAGCATAACTAAAAACTGGCCTTCTTGAAATTCTTGTTTTTCCGATGTTGCTCGCTCTCGTACCATAAAATGTAGTTACTGTGCTAACTTATTAAAGAACACATGAACAAAGTGTCTTACCCTTAATAGAGACAAAAAGGAAAGTGCTAATGTACAGTTTCTTAGTAAGAACACTTTTAGTTAATGTAGGTTATATTTAAATTACTTATTAGTCTTTTTAGATTAGATTTTAATATTCCAAGATGTAACTTACAGCGCGTGCCATTACTAGCTCACAACAACCACGTTCACTACCGCGATTATTCCCGTTCCACTTGCTTGCTGGCGACAATCGTAAACCCAAGTGGAACGGTTATTTGATCCATCTCTTGACATGGGTCGTTGTAAGCGTTGTTTGATAGAAAATGATGACGTTTTCGCCACGACCATAACGACCGCGGTCGCCTTTTGGAACGGCCAATGGAGCATTTTGAGCGTTGTAAGCTGCCAATGGAACGCGTGAAACTTCTTTAAAGAGGTAGGTAGTCACGAAAAAGCGTCACAGTCATGTGGTCTAATTATTACATTTTTAAAGTAGGTTTTCAAATTGGACAAATCGTAATACTTAAAGTTTAAATTTTGTTGCGATTCATTTTGTCACTTGTCAGTTGAAGTTTTTCCAGTTGTACGTTGCGATTCGTTTTTCACCTTGCCCGTTGAAGTTTTTTTTAATGCAGGAGTCCAGCAGACAGGCAGTCGGCCCACTTGATGGACAGTGGTTACCAATGATGCTTCTAATGCGCCTGGTCACAAATGGCGGACCTCAACTGAAGGATGTTATGGCGACATACTTTAGATCAGGGTAGGTAGCCATCCAGTCGGGCAAATGCCTACCATCTGGCTGTGGGTTGTTTTGTCCTATACATACATTCTTATTATGGTCACTTCTGTCTGTTGTTTTATTATACTAGTAATTATTTTGCATAATTTTATAACGAATATTTATTGTTTTAATTTGCTTTGTGGAGCTAAGCCGCGGCATCACTGGGAGGTACTTGCGGAAGATCAGCGCTGGTTGTGAAACTAGCATTATGCTGACCAAGAATCTTTTTAGGACATCACAATTAATTGTAATATATATTATCATGTCAGACTTTTTGTATCTTGTCCTAAATAAAAAAAAAATCTTTCTTTCTTACAAACTTTTGCGTTTTTAATATTTATAGGATTCGCGCACAAGACGCAACCGCCTAATACGAGCGTGTCGGAATTGTTTCGTTTATTTCAAATTATTTCTTGAGTTTTTGCTTTTGTACGAGTCAAGGCGGTGTTTTTGTGTAAAAACAAAAATGTTAAAAGATAATACTCTAATTGTTCATTAATGTGAAAGAGCTCAATTAAAATGTAATCATGTCAAAAAGATAGTCTCATGTATGGATTACAAATTATTTGTAAAGTATAGATTATAAACTACAAAGTAAGAAGCCGATAGTCGAAGTTCTTTGCCGAATAGTGCCGACTATTTGCCGACTACGATACTGCCGGATCCGGCCGGATAGTCGGTCGGCTTTAACGACTAGGTGCCACATCTCTACTGTCTGCTAAAAACATTAAAAATGCAGTGTCACAGAATACATATTACCAAACCGATTATAACACTTGAGGCACATACACGCGCATGCACGCACTCATTTTACATAGTTCTAAGATAATTAATGAATAATTCTACAATATTTAAGATCTTATAATAACATTGTGTTGGGTGCCGCGATCGAGATCTCGAGTCTAGTGCAGTAACGCCGCCAAATTTTTTTAGCCTTAATTTTGCCTATTATAATTCAAATTATGTTATTACCATAAGTTTTAGATATAATTATATAAAGCCTAGAAACAAGTTTATGTAAATAAATTAATTTGAATTTAATATATTCTCGATGTAACGTTGCAAAATATGTGATGAACTAGTAACATTATGGAGGGAGGAGTGTCAGTGTGACCAGCTGACACGAGGACGAACCTGGGTTGAAAAAAATCATTACTTAATTTGTGGATTTATTCAGTTTCTAAAGTTTTGTCAACTAAGTTCCGTTGGAGAACAATTTTTGAAGGTCATAAGTTAAAAATTAAATATACTTTCTGTTCACTATGTCACTTGTGATTCCATGGTGGTTGGTACTGAATCAGTCCCGTGTTACTTCTATATACAGCATAATGCTGAATTACCAGCCTTATTGCTGTGTGTTATGTGCATTTCTTTTTAAAATTGTTGTATATTATACTAATATATAAAGCTAAAGAGTTTGTTTCTCCTGAACACGCTACTTTCAGGAACTACTGGATTGATTTGAAAAAATATTTCAGAATTAGATAGCTCATTTATCAACGAAGGCTATGACTATATATCATCAAGCTAAGACCAATAGTAGCGGAGCAACAATAAAGAATGTGTCAAAATTGGGGGCTTTGAAAACAAATTTCACGCGGACGACATCGCGGGTATAGCTGGTAACACTATATAAATACTACCACTATACATTTATTTTAGTGTTCTCGTCGGCTTGTCTGTTTGTTCTGGATTGACATAAAAACTACTGGGCTGATTTCGATCTGGTTTTCGCTGATGGACAGGTTAATACTTAGACAAAATCTGCACTGCATTTTATCCCTGATATCAAGCGGGAAATTTTCTGGGACTAATTTAAAATGTCCAGATTGAAAAAAAGAAACAAATTCCAATGCGGGTTTTTATTGATTGATAGTAAATATTATACAATAAAATGTCATAATTTTTGTCCTGGGAATCCAGCGAGAATTTTCCCGGGAGCAATTTGTAATTGTTCAGGTGCATAAAAATCAGCTTATTAACTATAATGACAGCTTACATTCGTTTTTAAATGCTATGGTATTTTCTATCCCGGGAAAATTTCAAGTCGAGCGTGGCCGAAGTCGTGCTCATATCATAGTCTATTACACGTCTCTCGATAGTGTGCCTCGGTGTGTATTTGCAATGTATAATGACACTTGTATTTCGTGGTTGTGTGATAATGAATTGCGTACAGCAGATCATTCAGGGACATTGGGGATTTTGCGTAATATTTGTCTTATAAGTTGCGCATAGGTTTGCCCATAACACCCCTCCCCGCTTCTTCAAACCGTTACCTGCGAGCGACTATTTCAAAGCCTAACGACACATCTGAGGAATGCAATTTCACCGTCAATTGTGGACCGATTTTCACGTTTTTTTCGAAGAAATTTACCCCTGACGTGGTCCCATTGTTGCCACGTCTGGAGCCGATGAGTGGAACTCAGGGAAATGTTGTGTTGTTTAATTTTATTTAAGAAACACAAAACATATTCAACACCCTTAAGTACAATTAGCGTCTTGCACAACGCAAAATTTGCCGTTAAATATATGTAAAGAACTGTCAATACGTTTTGTGTAAAACGTATTTAGGCAGTTTAATATGATTAACTAATTTTATTTAAGGGCGATCGTTATGCAAGCGACCCTAAAAGCAACTAAAAAAGCGAATACGAATAATTTCTACAACTTAAAGACGTTGCCAAGTAAAACATAAAATAACACTAACACATTTTCGAAATACACTACGTTTTACTATGTACCGACTTCTTTTGCATTTCAGTTACTTTTGAAGTCGTTTTGGTTTTTTGTTAATGTTTTTTTTTTTTTTTTTTTATTGCAGGAGATCAGCAGACAGGCAGACGGCCCACTTGATGGACAGCGGTTCCCATCGCCTATGGACATTTGCAACACCAAAGGTGCTACGAATGCGCTGCTGCTCTCTTTAGGGGCCTGGAACCTGGTCACTAATGCCGGAACACAACACATGGTTGTTATGGCGACATACTCTAGACCAGGGGTGGTAGCCATCCAGTCGGGCAAATGCCCTACCACCTGGCTGTGGGTTGTTTTGTCGCCTCTTACGACAGGCCGCCGGGCCGCAGGAAATTGTATTCTTTCTCCGTTCCTGCACGGATTATTTTACGGATAACGGATGTATTTTATATTTAAGAATATTAATCAATATTCTTAAACATAAAAAAATTTCTGTCGGAAAACCAATCATATCCAGACGTATATTATAATGTCTTTGATCCAGAGTGAAGCTTAACTAGAGGGTAGTTAAGCTTGAGTGGCCATCAATAGGTAAAAACGAAATGTGAAAAGTAAGAGAAAAAAACTTGTAGCGCCATCTATTTCAATATTATAAGAAGCTTTCTTTATGTTGGCTTATTATTAATAATAATATTGTTTTTCCTTGCATTCTTGTTGAATGTTACGATTTAAGAATCTTATGAGGCTTTTATAAAAAGAAAACAAAATATTCTACTCATTTAATTATTAATTTTCCTTAACAACATAACATGCATTTAATAATTTTAAAACTAAATATTATAATCAAAATTAATTAATTGGTTGGAATAAAACTTTACTGTAATAGAATATTAAATAACCGAAGAGTACTGCAACGAAGATTTGTATGATACGATCCAAATAATATAATCTGTAACAAACAAAAAATAAAAATACTAAAAACATTACTTAGGATTACGTAAAAAAAATTCAAAACACTGCCATCTAGCGGTGAATAGTAAATCATATAAATGACAAAAGTATATTATGAAGTTTTATATTTTTAAAAGTTTATACACTGACTACTAGATTGCAGTATTTATATTAGCTCTAGTATGGGAAATTTACATTTGACAACCATAGATAGAAAATGTGCCTTTTCAAGCTTGTTAGCAAAAGATTACTCGTCAACTTTCCACCAAAAACTTTTCTTATGTTTTAGAGTTTCTACATATTATTTTAGTATCCAATATTCATTTATCTTAGGCGTCAAATTTTATTTTAGTAAAATTAGACATAAACTCCATACAATCATTCATCGATAAATTAAATCAACATTCTACCAATGGTTAAGTAAGAAATTAGTGGATAGTATAAGAACCAGCCATTATTAGGCGATTGTCCTTCCTAGTTTTCTACTTCCATCGTCGTCAGTCAATTATTGTCCATGCTGAATTTAGGACTCACAAAGTTCGCGCCACATACCCCGGTCCTCAGCTGTTCTCATCCAGCCCACGCCAGAGACCCTGCGCAAATCGTTGGTCCATGGGTCTAGGAGGCGTCCTGCACTACGTTTGCGGAGACGCGGTCTCCACTGACTTGTCTGCTCTATGGACGATCAGTTCTGGGATAAATGTGGCCAGCCCACTACCACTACAGCTTACTTATTTTGCGAGCTACGTCGGTAACCTTGGTTCTCTTATGGATATCTTCATTTCTTATTTTATTCATGGTATTTTATCATTCATATATCATTTCATCTACTATCATGCTTAAATCAAATTGACAGAGGAACAACTCACTGTTTGTGCAGTCTTCTAGCTTGTGGAAGATTGTTCGGGTCCTCTTTGCAGCAAAATTCACGAGCTCCTTTAATATAATTACGGATGTACTCACTCCAGTCAATTTCCTGAAGAAGGACCACTTTCCATTAATATCACGCAAGAAAATGCCAAGAATTACCCAGTAAAAAGTAGCAATGAAACTTTTTCTACAGTAAAAGGAATTTTTTCTTATTTACTGAGTCTAGAATTAGCCCCAGAGTGGTCAGTTATACACTCATAATATAAGCGATACTTGCTTGGTTTTGGAATATAAAATGTTTGTATTTGTCGGGCGAATATTATTAATTTTTATTCTTTGATAATAACAAATTTACCTCAATATCGGTATAAAACAATTCATTGTCCTCCTCAGAAATCTTTTTCCGAAGTGCTAAGTAGTTATCGTTCCGGAAATGCCACTCCTTTGTTGTGTAATACTGTAACACTTCCAGGCCGTAGTTGATACGTTTCTGCATTTTCACCAAGCTGAAAAAAATATATCGAAATTATTTCAAATCAACATTGAAGACTTCTGTAACGCGGAGGTTTCATTCTCCAATGCCAAAATCTACCAACGTTTACAAATATACAATGTTCCCGTCATGTAAGAGAGACTCCGCTTATGTTTGTGATACTATAATACGTTTTCTGATGAATAGAAAAATCCAAATTTATCTATAACATCGTTTATAAAGTACTCACAAAGTCTTCTTCCCCATCATGAAGAGAAGTAGATCTACGAAGTAAGCTGGTAGGAGATGTGTGAAGAAGGATGCGATCTGGTGCTGGATCTTCGACTTCTTCGGAGAACCACCAGGGTACCATAAACACACGGAGAATGGAAATTCCTGAACGTGGAAACGACCTGTAAGTTTTTCATAAATTTAAGTAAACATTATCATCAACTCGAAAAGCGCTTCTTAAATGGTTAGAGAATAATTATGTTAATGTATAATATTTACATACTATAAAACAAAGTTGCTTTCCACACCTTTCTGTCTGTTTGTATATCCGCTTACTCCTGCTAAACCACGTAATGGATTTTCAATATATACACTAGTTATTGATCTGCGGCATAGTCGTGGGGAAGGCTCTAGTTAAATAAACTTAAAACTAATTATAAGACATTAAAAACTTATCTCGCAACACACTGCAATCATAGTTGTCACACACCATAAAATGTAGTTTATGAAATTTACGAAATTGAACAGGAGCTAATTTAGAATTTTAATTAGTAACTAGGTAATTTAAGTTTAAAAAATATTTTTAAAATTCTTCAATCATTCTTCGTTCTGGTACTTATAGTGTGGCAAGTATGTACGCTTATAACAAAATAATATATTTCCATCTATGTTCATGTTTAGGTTACTAAATAAAATAACGTACTACAGAGATTATAACTAATTCATTTCCTAATAATAGCAGATTTAGGACCCTAGGTGATCGTTGTTCCTTTCTTGGTTTTTACCATTCTCAACTTATAAAGCCCATTAAAGAAGGCTTTTCCTCCTTACCTATGTCCAAAGCTTCACCCCAAGTAATAGGATTCAAGCCAGACTGCGTGATATTGCAGAAGCGGATTTCCTTAGGCCTGTAAAAAATCAAAGAAATTCTATATAATTAACGCCATCTAGTATAGAGGTATTATATTAATAATATATTGAATAGCTTTATATTTAATCATTTATGAGAATTGTATAGGAATGTAAAGGAAATAACAAAAAGCTAACTTACCTATCTATTCCAGTCAAGTATGCAAGGATGATGCAAGCATTCACAGCCATGTCTACTGGTACCACGTCCGCGAGATAATCTTCATTGCAGTGCATCGTACGAATTACACCTGGAACAGCATGAGAACACATTGATAAGTTGGTCGAATAATATGCACCTTGGAAGTGTACATGGAGATTGGTCTTTCATATCATACGTGTGCAAGCTGTGGAATGAGCTTCTTTTTGCGGTTTTCTTAGAATGGAAGTAATATGGGGTTGTTTAAATAAGGCATAAATAGATACTTAAAGTATTAACGACGTAGCCAATGCTTCGGCTCCTTTAATGTCACAGAATGACACCTATAGGCAACGATAAGTTATTTAGTCTACACAGTCTAGTGGCGCAACAGTCGCGGTAGCGATGCCGTGTACAAAAGCGTTATCCATTACCATCAATAGACTAATGGCCTGCAAGCAAAGATAAAAATCCATGAGAAAGTAAATAAAATATAGAAGTAAGCTCACCTTTCCCAGCCCCAACAAGAAGTCCTGTGGGTCCATTTAAATTATCTACCCATCCTGCCATTGGTTCTTTGTAAGCTGCAGTTACTGTAAAAACATATCGTATATTTTTTTATTTTAGTACAATTTTAAAAAGTTTGAATTCAATGTATCGGCCAAATACTTGTCAGTCAACGGACATGAAAGAGTATAGCAGACATTACAGAATTTGCAGTAAGCAGTTTTCGTTAAAAACAATTTTAGCGACTACCCAGTAAGATTTTTGAGGTAAAAGTGATTATCCATTTATTTAAATATAAGTCACTAAGAAAATTGTTTTTTTCCTAGGATAACGTACTTGCAATATTGTTTTCTTGAGTTTGTTATCGCATTTAATTTATTTATTGAAGTAAATTTAATGGTATATTTTGTTGCAGAATTTGAAACAGACGTTCTTGTCAAATTCCATCCGCATTCACGTTATACTTATTGAAAAATAAGGTTTTGAAATATTGTTATGAGACGTATAGGCATATTTGTTGCTACTCACTAATAGATGGCCGTGCAATAACTATAGGGAATTTTCCCTCGTACTGTGACACCAAATCTTCCGTTAACGATTTTGTATAGGCATACGTATTCGGCTGAGGATCTATGAGTCTGAAAAGTATTTAATATCACACTATAATAAATAAATATAATGTTCTATGAAATTTGAAAACTTTTCGAGGTTAATTTTTGCATTGTAAAAACTATCAATATACACAAACCTATTTATTATAATTAGAGGTCAATAAATAACGGTTTCTATTAGATGTCTAAGTATTTATTAAATTCTAGTTATTTTTGTACTTTTAATAAAGAACATGATGATGAACCATAGGCTAATATTAATACGGGAGATCGATATATATTCCAAGGAATTTAAATTTAGGATATATTTAGAAATTTAAATAGGACAAGGGAAGCGTCAAAATAAGCTGGCATAAAAAATATTTGAAGTACCATTTCATACATTTGAAATTTACACTCACTTATGTTGTAAATGTTGGAGCAAATCATCATCCATCCAGTTTGCACATTGCATGATGTTTTGCGGTTTATGTTTGGCGGGGTAAAGTCGCTCTTCCAGCAAACTCACCTCACAACGGCAGTAGGATGTTGACACGTGCACAAATGCCTGGAAAAAGCATACATTCATTTCTATTAAAGTTTCTCACATTTAAAAGTAATATCGAGTAAGTAAGTGTAAGCCTACGCATAATAACGAGTTCTGTAGAAGCAACGAATGTTAAAAAACGACTGTAATTTGACTACAAAACCGTAAAAAAATATTTTATCAATTATTCCTATATTAAAACAATTTGTTAAGATAATATTATTAAGTTTTATTCTTTAATGTTGACCTTTGTTTTTTGTCTTGTTTTTCACTTTATAAATCAAAAATTAGCGCAGGCAAGTTACTTTGTTTAGAAAATTTCTATTTACCCACTTATTGCCCTAAATTAACATATAATCATAACAACATGGTTGTGACTTATGTGGAGTGTAGATTACACCTTCCTATCAAAGACCGAGTAGTTTCTGAGTAGGCAGACGGACATGACAAAAATACGAAAGTTCTATTTTGCCGAAATGACATAGGATCGTGGCCATTTTGGCAATGCGGTATGAGCAGCTTTTACAAGATATTGTTTGTGTGATTGTGCGCTAAGACGTCATGAAACCTTCTTTCCTCTGTTGGTCTATCATGGGAATTCTCGGAAGCCATTAAGTTGACAATATAACGATTTCAAGAACTAATGGTCATGTTTCTAGGAGGCCATACCCAATTTACAAATGGATGAGTGTCGGTCAGTCGGGAAATGCGCCAGTCGTATTCTGACTGCGAACTAGGCGTTATCTAGTACACTTTCGGACCGAGTATCTTATAACGACATATTTTGATAATTCAAAGACATTTTCGTATTTACATCCTACAAATACCCCACAAATTCGTAACAATATAAACGGTAGATTTACTAACCTCGAGATTTTTTATGCCTTCAATTAGCTCCAGTACCCGTCTTGTGCCAACAGTATTCATATTAACAGCATCTCGGAGGGCCATGTCAAATCTAAGATATATAAGATTTCATGACTATTTTTATGTATAACGGGAAGGCAAACAGAAACGTCAGTTTTACGAAGGTAATTATGTCATTTGTACTTGAATTGACCCAATGAAAACTACGTCTGAACACCTTAAACGGTGTAACCGTTTTTGAAAATAATTACTTGTCAGTGTCGTTCGCTTTTGTGCACCATCATATACTCATTGGTATTCGTCATCTTGCTTCTTCTCTTGTACATCATCTTCATCTCTTCCACACTACATGTTCTGATACATCACTTGAAATTCGTCTAATCATACATTTTTTCGGATGTAATTTGCACATGTAGGTACATATTATATAAAAGATAGATTAAAGGAGAGTTTGTATTCATGCAAAAAATAACTAATAATTATGTTACAGGTCTCACCTAACGCAAGCAGCGCAGTGAAAGACGATCTGGCATTCTTCTTGGAGCAGCTTACGGTCTTCCGTCGATACACCCAGATCTTCTAAGAGTATGTCCCCTGAAATCACTTGTAGTTTCTCAAATATTTTTGGATTTTCTTTTTGAAGACGATCGAACAGCTGGAATGAAGATATATTCATGCTTAAAGTATATTTAAAACTACTAAACAAAAGATGGCAAAAGTTACTCTTAAACCCAATTAGTGTAGCCTAAAATTATTAATTTCTTAGTAATTTTATAAATTAAATACATTTATAGAACCCTTGATTGTGAATCTGTGGTATCATTTGTAAATATATTTAAAGCTACTAAACAACAGATGGCGAAACTTACCCTTAAATGTAAAAATTCGTCTAGCCTCTCTTTAATACTGTGTCCCTTTTTTGGTCTCATCAACATATAGATCTTCTTCAAGTCTGGACAGCACCGTAGCAGTTTCTCAACAAGAACTTTGCCCATAAATCCAGTTGAACCTGTCATGAATATTGATTTTCCCGCATAGAACTCCTTTATACTCATAGATGGCGCCATGTTGCTTAGGTGATCTGAAATAAATAACATTTAAAGACTTATAAGTTTGTTTATAATGTGCGCGGTGTTTTAGAATAACTCTATCTACCTATCAAGCTAAGAAGACCTTCCAGATCATCTTCACACTTACTAAACAAGTTTCTATAGAAGTATTATCATAGATTATTAAAAAATATATAGGTAAATGTCAGAATGTTAAATTTCAAATTGGACCTAATTATGCAAAACAGAACCAATTCATAAACATGCCGAAATTGGGTTAAGGATGCAGAAGGCTTTCAAAATGCACCTTCTATCGACTCAATAAGAATCATAACAAGATCTGACAACATTTACAGAATAAAACATTTTTTTATCACAAAATAGCTAACCAACAAAACACCAAGAGTATAATAAACTAACAATACCCATGACCCATGGTAATCCAAAAACCTAAAAGGTTTACTTGAATATATAGGATAAAATATAACATACAATATTCTACAAACGTTTTTCCAAAATTATTTTTTTTGTATGCAAAATTTTAATAAAAACTGCTTTTTCTCAAAACTGTCAGTATGTGGGTTGGTTCCAGTTTGCATAAGTAGGTCCAATTATGATACGCATGTCGTTCTTGTTCTCTTACAAATTTTATATTAATATTTTTTTTATTGCATCACTTCAGCAGATTGATGCAATTATCGCCTATGGACATTTGCAGCACAAAAAGCTACAAATGAGCCACTGTTCTCTTAAGGGAGACTGGAACCTGGTCACTATTGCCAGAACACAATTCAAGATGGTTATGGTGGCATACTCTAGACCAGGGGTGGTAGCCATCCAGTAAGGTAAATACCCTACCACCTGGCTGTGGGTTGTTTTGTCGCCTTTTATGACAGGTCGCCCGGACGCGGGAAATTGTATTCTATATATCAATATATATTTAATTATTATATAAATTTTGTTAACTATAATATTTTAGTCATTGAATTATTTATTATTATTGTTCAAAAAATCCTACTTCATATAAAATATTGTGTCCATTAAGCATGTAATTAATGATTTGTGGAATATTATGTATTTATTTATTAAGCATAAATCGATTTATGGATTATGGCGATTGCAGCGCCGCGTCTGTGGGACTTCTTTCGTGGCGCGAACTTTAGCCATAGTTGCACAACCAAATTAGTAACATCATCAATCTTAATAAGTCAATAATTAGTTATTGTAATTCATAATGAACAATTTATTATCTATTACCATTGACTAATGCGCCAATGTATGAGAAATATGTTAGTAATTTTAATTTTTATCTTTGTGGTTTATTTAACTTTGTACCTACAGTTGAGAGTTTAATACATTTAATAAAACTACATTTCAACGGTTTTAAGTGCGGTAATTTATTTGATTTTTATTATTCGGACGTTTCAGCCACTTTTCAGTGGCCGTGATCACGGAAGACAAAGATGTCGAGTGTCAATGAGTATTGTTAGTTTTATTTAGCCTATCGCCGCCATCTTGGTCATTTTAATTATTTAATTTTATTTTTGTTTATTATTTACTCTATGGGAGCTTAATCTAATTTATCACCACTTCGCGACATGTTGTGACTTGAAGAGAAGAAGCGGCGTAAGAAACTCTCCAGCAAACATGCCTAGCTTTAATAATTTTATATAATACCCGGTAAAAAATAGGGGTTGATCGTAGAGGGTTGAAAATCTAGGGTTGTATGTATTTTTGTATGTTGTATCATAAAAAAATAGAAATTAAAAATTTTGTCTAAAAAATAAATAAAAAAATTTAGGGGTGGACTACCCCTAACATTTAGGGGGATGAAAAATAGATGTTGGACGATTCTCATGGATACCGGATAAGCACAAAAAATTTCATCAAAATCGGTCAAGCCGTTTCGGAGGAGTATGGCAACGAAAACTGTGACACGAGAATTTTATATATTAGACTAGCTGACCCGGCGAACTTCGTACCGTCTATTTTCTGAATTCCTAAAAGAATTTATTCCATGACACAAAAACAAAATCACCAAAATCGCTCCCGGTAATTAGGAGGATTGTAGAACCCGATCTCAGCGCCACCTACTGGTTCCAACGGGATAAAAAGTATCCTATGTCCTTCTCCTGGTTCTAAGCTACTTCCCCAACAATTTTTAGCCTATATATACATAATAAAAATCTAGGCCCCGATCTCAGCGCCACCTACCGGTTCCAATTGTGGATTTAAACCATCCGGGGACCCAATCAAACACATAAAAAAAAACACCAAAATCGGTCCAGGTGATTAGGAGGATTCTAGAATACGATCTCAGCACCACCTACCGGTTCCAACGGGATAAAAAGTATCCTATCTTTTAAGTTGGATCAAACTGCACACGGTGTGCAAATTTGATTGAAATCGGTTCAGTAGTTTTGAAGTTTATTGACAAAATCATCGTGACACAAGATTATTATATATATGAAGATTAAATGGGTGAAAGGAAAAATAAAAATAATTATGAATGCAAGTCGCGAAAATTTAATAAAATGTTTAGTAAATTAATTCGCTTGTTACGGCTACTTAGTAGCACTTACTTGCTAAGTAGTAGTACTTAGTAGCAACTTTTAAATTTAGTGTTACATTTGTAGCGGGCACGCACTTTGCCAGTCTACAATAAACTCCTCGAGTTGATCAAAATTCTATTTTAATTAAAATGACGCAGCTTGCGATCCAATCAAGTTTTGGCATTATAATAATGGGATAAATGTAATGACATAATAGCTTTACTGACATTTACATTTTTTTGACACAACATCTTACCATACAATCCTAAAAGTAATATTATAATTGCAAATGTGCGTTTTGTTAATATATATTTGTCATTTTCGTGCCTTAACTACGCACGCAATAAATTGTCACAAAATTTTGCATACTCCTATAGGTTATCAGGTTCTTTAATTGCGTGAGATCAGCAGACAGTTTGTTTAATATTAATATTTATTATTTTAATATTGTTACAACTCAGATCCCGACAAAAACAAAATCCACCTGCATATCTGAAACAAAGCACATTTATTACTGGTTGGTATTTGAACTAATTGAAATCCTTTATAGTCGTCTTCTTTTGTTTAATTATTGGCATACGGCCTATTGTTATATACTGATCATTAGTCAGGTGTTACGGATTTAAGGTACAAGCTGATTCTAATAAATTCGGTCCACGCGGCCGGGTGGACACATTGCATCTGTGCAGTATAAAGCAATGGTCCGATTGAGGGATGAGTGAGTCGAGCGAGAACCACGAACGAAGCGAGACGTGTGTACTACAATCGGGAATCTAATAAATGTCGGACTTTGCGCGTTTTATTGAATTACAATTTTCTTCGTTTGCCTGCTTTGTTTGCTTTGTTCGGTTATATTTGTACCTGTGTTATACGTTTTTGTATAGGTCTAATAAACTCTATAATAATTTCAACGGTATTTTAATTCGAGTCCCGGAACCCGTAACGATATTATTAGTTTGTTAATAAGGACCTGATTATAAAATATATAAAAAGATTATTTATTTATGTGCTGATAGTTCACTACAACAAAAGCAAAAACTTCTCGAAGCTAATTGTTTATCTG
The DNA here is from genome assembly GCA_012273795.1 of Dendrolimus punctatus. Lineage (NCBI taxonomy): Eukaryota > Metazoa > Arthropoda > Insecta > Lepidoptera > Lasiocampidae > Dendrolimus > Dendrolimus punctatus. The sequence continues at coordinate 26,655,247 of CM022527.1, forward strand.
TAGTTATTTTTTTGAGGCGGGGGAAATGCATTTCGAACACTACCGGGTCCTTTACTAGGGACTAGACCAAAACGACGAGAGGTGACAATCACTAATGGAGCACCAGAATCAAATCGCCGGCTTGTGTGGAGACTCGAAAACCTACCCAATACTCCACTAAAACCAGTAGTAGTAACCAGTAGTTACGCCTAGTCCGTTATTTATCTGTAGTTATAGGAACCTCAAGCAACAATAATATAACACAACCTATATATGAGATCTACATACAAATAACTGTTTATTATTGATAAAACATAATATATATGTATGTCGCGTATTAATGGCTTTATTGTGCATGATGTACAGAGAGCAGTTCGTCATTTTTAAATATATAACCCTATAAGCTACGGAAGTTAATTTAATAACATAGACGGTCCAAGCAAGGAAATTCAAAAGTTTTTATTCAAAATAAGTTCAACTGGAGAACACTTTTTGAAGGTCATACATAAAGTTAAAATTTAATTTTACTTCCTAGTCTATGTACACCGCTTCACAACGTGTTACTGCTGTTAAAGAGAAGAAGCGGCAAGAAACTCCCCAGCAATACGTCTAACAAAAAAATGATTTTTTTTTATAATTTCTTGTTCTCCTTTTTAAGTTTTATACGGAAGTATGTTAGAGAATGACTTTTGAAGAATTAATGGAGTTGTAGCAAACAGTTCAAATGTCGTTGTAGCTTTGTGGTAAACACACGTGTATCTTATTGCGATGTGTGGTTTCAAATCCTGTCCGAGAAGCATGTACCGTTTAGGCATTCTTCTGACTTAATTATTATTATTTACAAGCTTTTATTTAACTTGCAATGGATGTGTGTATGTAAGTTCGGGTGGAATCTTGCAAATTAAATTTTGCACGCATGCATATGTCGTGTGACAATGCTATAATATGGTACCATGGAGCTGATCTGATGATAGAATCGGAAGGTGGCCATAAGAATTCCTGTACTAAACAAGATAGACCCGTCGTGTTTGGGCTTGTTTTTCTTGCCTTGGCTAGCACTCTGCTGCTACATGATATCCAGGCTCTCAAAAGCTTGTATTTAAAAACCTTTTTTAAAAAGCTTATTTAAATAAATGACAGACCAAAACAAATCGTATATCCCCCAAGACAAGCAAGTTGATTGAGGTGATCATCTATAATATTATAAAAATGCCGTTTCTGTACATTGATTCTATTAAAAAAAAAACCAACTGGAATCTCTATTCTCTATGTACAACATATTTTAAACGCGAAAGTTAGTAAGAATGGATGTATGTTTGTTACTCTTTCACGCAAAAACTACTGAATATATTTTGCTGAAACTTTACAGTAATATAGCTTGCACATCAGAATAACACAATTTATAAAGATATAGTTTGAATTATCCAAAATATAAAGTTTTTCCATCCCCACACGGGTGAAACTGTTTTAGCATAGATTAATTTATATGTCACTGTCAGTGACCATTACTGTATATGACACTTGTCTATGAAAGACATTATCAGACCCATTACGAGTAAACGTGGCTCTACCAAAATAACCATTGTTTTATTTAAAATTGTTCATATTTTAACATTATTAAAATAAGATACAATACATGGCGCAGCCGTTCCGCGAACTTAAATTACAAAATATTAACGCACGTAAATACAAGATTGGTAATATAAAATCAGATTGAATATCACTTGCCGACTGGGCATCGCATGGCCGAAGAAATAAGTGATACAACAAAAGATATGGCTGGTATCGAATACAGAATGCCTTCAGCGCTATCCATGGACAACGTTGTTACCCAGATGGAATAAGTTCAAGCAACATTTTCAAATTTTTCTCACGGCGGCGGGTTTTGAAAGGTTATCGGACACAAGAAAAGCAGCCATATTATTAAACACCATTGGAGAAGAAGCACAGGATTTATATTTAAATATATTAAAGAAAGATGACGACGGACATAAATATGAACAAGTAATCAAAGCATTTGATGATTACTTCACTCCCAAACAAAATGAAGTTATAAATACATTTAATTTCAATAATAGAAATCAAGAAAATGGAGAAAGTTTTTTCAATTTTTATACTAGCATCAAAAAATTGGTAAAAAATTGCAACTTTAAAGACTTGGAAGACAGGATGTTACGAGACAGAATCGTTATGGGTATTAAAGACAGGAAGCTACAACAGAAACTGTTAGAGGTCAGTGAACTCACACTGGACCAGGCAGTGTACAAATGTCGAGCAGCGGAGTTGTCGCGGGAACATGTCAAAATTATACAGAAGCAAGCCGAATCTGCATTAGCAGTAGATGCAATCTCCCAACGTCCAGAGCACAACAGCAATAATAAAGCTAAGTATACCAATAATTACAGTAGGTATAAACAGTCAAACAATAATAAGTTCAGTAAAAAATATTATCACCGTTTAAAATGTAACCGAGAACATAGTCCTAGGCAGTGCCCAGCATATGGGAAAAGATGCACTAATTGTCAGAAACTTAATCACTTTGCTTCAGGATGTACAATTAAAAATGTGCATGATCTGGAGAAAATTGAACATATTGATCTTAATCATGACAATAATTTGGTACAGGATTTATGACTAATTAAAGTATGTCATTCCATAGGTAACACTATAAACCTTCAAAATAATGAGTGGTTGCATACTTTAAAAGTTGAGAACAAATATGTTAATTTTAAATGTGATACGGGGTCACAAGCAAATGTCTTGTCACTGGATGAGCTAAGAAAAATAGTCGATGATGAAAGTCCTAAGTGGTCTGAGAATAACATAATATTAGAAGCATTTGGTGGAGCAACAATTAAGCCCTTAGGCAAAACAAGTTTAACATTATTAAATAATGGTGAAAAATTTAAGACTGAATTTATAATAATTAATCAACTTGTTAAACCAATATTAGGAATAAACACATTAGTAAAGTTAAACTTACTTAAAAATATCAATAGTATTCACAGTGTTACTCACATTAATAATAAACAAAAGAAATTAATTATTAATAAAAATGCTAAATTGTTTCAGGGAATCGGTGAATTTAAAACACCATTAGAGTTACACATTCAGGCTGGAGTAAAGCCCGTGATAAAGCCACCACGGCGGATCCCACTTGTATTAATGGATCGTTTAGCAGCCAAATTAAACAGCCTCATGAAGCACCAGATTATTGAGAAAGTAGAACATCCAAAATCATTTGTAAGTAACCTGGTCATAATAGAAAAAAGTGATGGAAATCTTCGAATTTGTTTAGATCCTAAAGAGTTGAATAAAGTATTAATTAGAGAATACCATCTGATTCCGACCTTGGATGAATTAATTGCCAAATTAAATAATAAATTTATATTTTCTGTTGTTGATCTCTCTGATGGCTTTTACAATATTCGTCTTTCAAATAATTCAACAGACTTATGTAGATTTAGTAGTCCTTTTGGATGTTATAAATTTCTAAGATTACCTTTTGGATTGTCAGTGGCACCGGAAATTTTCCAAAAATACAGTGAAAATGTGTTTGGAGACATACAAGGTGTGGTAATCTACTGTGATGATCTGTTAATATGCGGTGACAATGAGGAAGATCATGATAAAATATTAAAACAGGTATTTGAAAGAGCTCATTTGCACAATGTTAGATTCAACGAAAGAAAATTTCAATATGAATTAAAAGAAGTAAAATTTTTTAGCCATATTTTTTCCAAGGAAGGAATGAAAGTTGATCCAGACCGTGTAAAAGTAATTTTAAATATTAAGAGCCCAAATAATACAAAAGAATTACAAATATTTCTTGGAATGGTAAATTATTTAAGAAAATTTATTTATAAACTAGCAGAACTGATAGCACCGTTACAATCATTGTTAAAGAAAGATATTCATTGGTTTTGGACAGAATATCATGAAAATAGTTTTTGTAATGTAAAAAAATGCATTTCTAACGCTCCTGTTTTGCAAAACTTCAACAGTTTTTTACCAATAATAATACAGTGTGATGCTAGCAAAGATGAGTTAGGATGTTGTTTAATGCAAAATGGTTTGCCAGTCACATATGCATCTCGAAGCTTATCAGAGGCAGAACGAAATTTTTCGAAAGAAGGCGAAAGAATCTTCCTAGAAACATGCCTAGTCTAGCCTGTGGGATGTAGGACTGTGGACAGTCAATCTGCGAGTATATATACTTCATCATAATGCTATTCAAGTAAAACAGGTTTGATGCAATAGCGGATTACATTGATACCCTGGATGATAAGTTAGTTTAGGACGTTACTTCCATGGATATTGGCGGCGTTCCATCTTCCAAGTACGCCTATCATGGCCAGCTCTGCTGTAGCCCAACAGGAAGTCCTTAAGCCTTGCAAATATGCCACTATTGGAACTGGTTACGTATCCGCGACGTTCAGGGTCGTAGAACTAAAATTTTATCGAGGTCTCGCTAAACGCTTCATAAGTAAATTCGGAAACAATATAAAAGAGCGGACTATCAAATATAATGACTTGTGAAATATCATCAGAAGAAATATTTTATATTACGGCATAAGGTATAATTAATACGCTATTTGACTTTCATAGAAATGAGGTCATAATCGGAACGCTCGTACAACATTGATGTCAAAGTCACCTATGACTTCAGCGTTTTGTAAATTAAAATCTGCAAGAGTTAACTTGAGACCCGAGAGGATTGCGCGCTCCCCTCCCGACCTACGCCTTCTTACCGCTATTGCCATCGACGTCAGTACCTGGCGCTTACGTCATCCGATCGAAGTCTCAAGTTAACTCTTGCGGGTTCTAATAAAGAGTATCTCAGTTGATATGGTTGTAAGCTACCCTATTAGTACAGCTATCCCACGCGGCAGCGCTAAGATCCTCTTGGGAACATTTTCAACAAATAGCAGTGGTTTATTAACAATTTGTTATCTACAGTTTTATTGTTATAGTTCGGCCATTCGGCAAAGCCACATTTGGCATCTATTAAACCGAATTTATTAGTTACATGAATTATCGATGATGATACAAATAAAGATTGGAATAATTACAGGAAATCAAACATTATCAAATCGATTAAAATAAATTGATATACTTTAAAAAAACATGTTTTACGTTTCTTGCCTTTTTTGCAAGCTTTTATTTAACTTGCAATATATGTACCTATGTATGTATATAGGTTCGGGTGGAATCTTGCAAGTTAAATTTTACAAACTTCCCGGTTTCCGATTGAGCTGAAATTTTCACGAATATGTAAAGCGCGTGGCAATGCAACAATATGGTACCATGGAGCGGATCTGATGATGGAGTCGGAAGGCGGCCATAGGTACTCCTGTACTAAACAAGATAGACCCGTCGTGTTTGGGTTTTACTTGACTTGGCTAGCGCTCTGCTACTACATGATATCCAGGATCTCAAAAGCTTGAATTTAAAAACCTTTTAAAAAATCAAGTTATTATTTTTAAAATGTAGAATATATGCATAACTTAAATACATTGACACTCAGTTCAAGTCACTAATACCTAAGATTAAAAAGTGTTGACTAATATAACATTGTCATGCGTTACGTTTCTAAATAAATAAGTTAACTTGGTCTTTCAATTTGTTGTAGATAATTATGATACTGTTACAAGTTAGTTTATCAGTATATATTAAACTTCAAATGGGGTTTCGTACCGAATCGAACGGCTCAGCTTTAGTTTTTTTTTTTTAAAGATAAATTTTGCTCACGTAAGCATTTGTGAGACCTGTATCGTGAACATAACGCACTTAGCGATAGAGATGCGCATCCCTACTGGCTTGCGTTAAATGTGAATAAATTTAATTAATCATGAAAAATATTTTTTCTATTATTATTGTGTATTGTATTATATGGTACCAACTTCTTTTTTCAACTACCAGCTTTTAGCGACATCTTTAGCAGCTGTGTTGGGCTCCTATCTAACATCACTGGCACTAACAGCATGCTCAGTCTTTTTGTAGATCGATGGGACTCACCACTGCTACGTAAATGGGTGCAACTGCACACCCAGTTAGGTGCACGAGTTTGATTGTTATATATATTGTATATATAAATTCATTAGTGTTATATATAAAATTGTATAATATGGAAAAACTCAAATTTCGGAAATAAATGCATTATTATTATTAACCTTAACGTGAGAGAAACTTCTTGTGCAAGGTCGTGTTAATGGTTGTTAATTGTGGAGCCGTCGGATCGCTCCGCGACTTGGTAACGGCCATGTTGCGGAGTGACGACCGCTGGGATGCTGCGGTTACTTTTTGCGAGGCAGTATCATTTTCAAAATGGTCTTCCAAAAAGTTAACCGCGTGACAATGGTCTGCCATTCTTATTTTCCGATAATAATAAGCCTATATTTTCAAATATCAAAACGGCAGCCCTGGTCAAATGGATGTAAAATTCCTCAAAAATCGATACTGTCTTACCTCAGCGCTCGTCGCGTCCACCACTTAGAGCTTAGTGAGTCCCCGTACCATGCATGGTAGGTATAGGTGCTTCAATGTACAAAACCTCAGGTCTGGTCAAATACATAGAGGTAGCCGATCACTGGCTCTTAAACTATAACACTCGAGATCATTCACAAAAAAGTACATCCTATGGTACATATGTATGTATGTGTACGAATGTATTTAATTTATAAAGAATGATCTGCACCGCCTACATCGCCAGATTAGGTTAAATTGTTCCTTAAGTTAGGTTGCCTGGAAGAGATTGCTTTCAGCGATAAGGCCACCTTTTGTTTTTACCATGACAATATTGTAATTGTGCATTTTGAAATTCTATATTTGGTGAGCAATAAAGTGTTATCCATCTACATCCGTCATGTGTTGGGTTAATACTATTAGTTAGGGAGCCCAAGATGCAAAATGCCTTTTGGATTGTAAAAATTAGATGCTAAAAAGAAAAAAAGGTTATATGATCTATGCTCTTTCACTGGTGAGGGCTTGTACAGGTTTTCAAAACAAGTGTTGCATAGAAATACTCAAGCGAAGCAAATATTCAAAAGGGATGTTAAGTAAACCCTAAAGGAACTCCTATTCAAGACTGACGATTTGGACGAGACCAAAAGTCATGCCCGATTTTTGAAAATACAAAAAAGTAGCGTTGAAATACTCGAGCGCGTCAGATTAATATGCAGACGGATCAGCTTGATGTCCTTGTCGTGTTGACCCACAATCTGACAATCATGTGGAGGAGTTTCCTTAATCTGACAGTTTGAAAAAAATATTTGTAGAATCAAAATACCCTCACTCTATATGAAGGGTTCTTATATTTTGGGGGTACATAATAGTGTGCAAGGTTTCGCCCCTTATGTTATTCTGCCACGCTCGAGTAAATCCCAAAATCTCCGCTTGGCCTCCCCTACTATATTAGCTAAATTCTATACAATAAATATAGATGATTTGATAACAACTTTCGAACAATAGGTTTTCTTGTAGTACCTACATATTCTGTGCGAACTAGTTACTTTCCATTAATAACTCTGTAGATTTAGTCAAACCGTTCTCACGGGAACTTGTAGTGTGAACTACAAGTACCCGTGTGAATATGAAAAACTTATCGTAAAATATTCACTACCAGGTAGGTACGGACGTAAGGACGTTACGAACAACACCCAATACGGCTTCCTAGTCCAAAATGGGCTTCTTTTAGGCGCTTGAGAGTTTGAGACTCCGTGTATCTATTTTTCGTTTAAGGAGGGAATACTCTATATTTGCAAATTCAGAAAACAATAAGGCACTAGGAATAAAATATAGTGCGCACTACAGATATTTCGGTGCGATTTTTTATCGGCATAATTTGTCATTTCGACGTTTCGGCCACTTTTCAGTGGCCGTTACGTGACGGCCGTCTTCCGTGATCACGTCGGAATAACAAAAATCAAATAAATTACCGCGTTTAAAACCTATAATCACAGATTTTACAAGGCTACACTTAATTTGACTTTAAAAATAATCAAAAGAGTACATGTGTGTGTGTGTGTCAAATACATGGCAGTGTGTAATGTTTTTTATTGATTGAATGATTTTTTATATAAGATTTTTTATATAGCATTTTGCACTTCTTCTCTATAAAAACTATTAGCTGAACTGTGCCCACTTCTCTGGGCATCAGAAAAAAATACTTATTATTAATCACACTCAAATATACACGTTGTCAGTCAGGAATAATGTTGCTTTCCACTGGTGAAAGAATTTTCAAAATCGATTTAGTAGATCCCGAGATTACCCCCTACAACGTCACAAACTCCCAAACTTTACTTCTTTATAACATTAGTATAGATAAGTGTGCGAAATTTCATACTTCTCCGTCCACGCAATTTTCGTAAAAAGGGGTAGACAGTTTTTGCTCTCGTTATATAATGATATGGATGAGATAGTACCCTTAAAGAAATGGTCAGTTAACTGAATCTAATAATAACGTTGTATTACCTTAATGATTATTTAATTTGGTATTTTCTAATCAATTAAATCATTTACGTCAATGAAGCAAACTTTCCAGGCCGTTGGCCATTTGCATAGGGATTTTCCAAACATTACTGAATCATTATTCATTTGCTGCTCTTGTTTTTTTTTATATAAAAGTCATTTGAAGGTAGTTACAAATACGTTGTTTGCCAAGAGAAAGAAATTCAGGATCCAATGACTTACAATTTTTAGGATAATCACATAAACTTTTTTATACTTTCCTTTTTTATATCTATTTTATCAGTAATTATTGTGGTGATATGATTGTTTTTTTTGTTCAATATTGACCTAATGTAAATTAAATAGACATTGTATGTAATTTTCGTATAATTGTTTTTCTTTTTTTCGTAATTAACAGTTTGAGCCAATTTTTATTTTTATTATATAAATTATTTTTTAGCGGAAACTTGATGGATATATGTATTAATTAGGTGTTTTATATTTAAGAATATTAATTGTTGTATGTTTCCCAAAGAAATTTAATAAATAAATACATCAAAATTATTATGAATTCACTAGCAAACACGTTGTCATGGCAACGCGAATAAAGTGGCGCTGGTACCTAAAATTAGTATTTATTAGTATAATATTTATAGGTTAGACATACGTGACTTTTAAAGCGCTCCAACAGCTCTGGTTTCTTTTAATGCAATTAAAATAACATTTAAAACATTATTAATAATGTTTATAACATTAATGACGTAGTAGACGAGCGTATTTTTTTTCTAGTTTTTTGTACGTTTTTTCACGCCTGTCACACGTTATTAAAATTACTTGTTACGACTTGGATGCATTCATTTTATCTGGTTTTAACTTTGACGTGAATTTGACTGGGTCAGTATGAAATGACTGCAGGTTAGTCGTTAATTTCTCACAGCACAAATTCAAGTTTCAAAATTAAATGACTAAAAGATAGCAACACTTGTGCAGTTTTCTGACTTAATGTACGTATTATACTAATTACGTGATGAAGTCGAAGGAATATATCGTGATGGAATCTGCGCATTAAGATAAACGATGTGTCTAACTCCCCAATCCACTTTGGGCAAGCGTAAGGGCACGCCAGCATTTATAACTTTTTTGTGGGCTGTTATACTGACAGTATTGATCCATTAGACATGATAATCTATTTCAGATTTTTCAAATTTACTTTATTTTATTTTTTTATTTCTTTTAATTTATTTAAGCATCAAACTAATATATATATATTTCAACTTAAATTGACAGTTACATTATTTTTGTTCTCATAGTCTAACAATGCCTAAAAATAGTTTTTTATAAAAATAATTTCTAGAAGTGATATAGAAAAACAGTGAAATGTTACGTTACACAACTTTAGATTTAGAGAATTGAGAAAAAAGGAACATTTAGAAAGTTAATTACTGCAATATTTAATTTAGTTTCATTTTAAGTATATTTAAGTATATAAAGTATGTTAAATATGTCTTAAAGTTGAGATTGTATGTGTTAGTGCAACGAAAAAATAAGCAATTGCAAGTGTAGTTTTTGTTTCATTACATTATATGCGTGTTACAACACTTATCGATATAAATTTAATTTTATAACTTTCAGCCTAAATTCCTCATATACTAACTAACTATATTTAACCAAATTTAAGTAAAAAATTCCGATAATATAGAAAGGTCATATAAACATTTTTTTAATATTTAGATCTATTTTGTATAGTTGGTTAACTGAGAAAACTTACGCATTAATATTTGGATTATAATTTCATTTTGTCAAGTAAATATGGACCAGCAAAGATTATTTTTTGACGTTTAAGAAACAACTTACTGTAGTTGTCAGATGCAAATTTTAATTTTAGAGCAAAAAACCTTAATTTTTCAGTGTTAGCAGGAAGTTATTGAAACTCAGTGCTGTGCCAGAATTCGTTCTGGCACTAGAAAATACTGAATTCCAACGTTATTTCTTCAATTGTGGCGTCTAACTGTAATATATATAAATAATTCTGTTGGAGCCGTTTTTATATATTTCGTGTGTGAAGTATTTAGATTTTTTCATTTTCTACGAATTGAATTTTAACCGCCGTTTTTGGCGTTTAGAAATCGCTCGTTAATATCAAACAGGTATATATTTTGGCAAACCGTTTATGATAATAATACGCACATAAAGACAATATTTTGCGAAATCTGCGAACATTGGTAATTACGAAATAATGGTTTTTACATTGAAAGTTCTGTTTTGCAGTTATGTTTTGAAATTTTATTACTTATGAATGGGTTTTGAAAATGTTTAATTAGGTTAAGGTCAATATAAGCAACATGAACTTATTCAACGGGCGGGTGAATGAATGAATGATTTTTTTTGAAGATTTTCTTCACAGCACTAATACAAAATGAAATATCTAGTAACTACCGCTTTAAGAGCTAATTTAAGAGTTTGCTTGAACGTGATACTCTCAGGGACAGAGATAAATTAAAAAAAAAACTTGCAGTGTTAGATAGCCCATTTATCGAGGACGGCTTACAGGATATATCATCACGCTAATACCAATAGGAGGGGAGTACCAATGAAGAATATTTCAAAATTCGGGGGGTTTGAAAACAAATTCCACGCGGACGACGTCATGGGCACAGCTAGAATTCATCATAATTTGAATGCATATATACGTATAAGGATGTCCACAATTTCAAAATCAGGCTTTGCAATAGACTGATATTGCCTGCTTTTTGATTACAAAAAGTATTATCCTCTTTCTTGGGGGTTGGTATACGCTTCTTCAATAAGATTCCAAGTGTAATGTTAGATCTGCCCTTCACTAAATTAAAAATCAAATTAAAAAGTATCTTGCTTAAAAAGGGATACTACACTATTGAAGAATATTTAAATGACAAAACTTCATTTACATAGCAGCTCGCTCCAACCTTTTATACTGTATTTTGTATGAGTATAACGTTTTTATCTTGCTATTCTTTTATGGAATACATGGAGATATGTAGCACCAGAAAATACTTAGTACGTCATGTTTTTATATGTATTATAATAATATTTTTCTATCCTTATATTGTGTCTCTGTCTTATTGAATATGCACTGTTTGCTACAACTCCATTAATTCTTCAAAAGTCATTTTGTAACATACTTCTGTATAAAACTTATAAAAAAAGAACTTTAGATATAAGTAAAATAGGGAATATAGGGAAACAATTTTTAGCTAGAGTTGCTGGAAGTTTCTTGCACGTTGGGAAACGGTGCAGGAATTAAAATTAAATTTTAATTTATATGTATGACCTTCAAAAAGTGTTCTCAAGTGGAACTTATTTTGGATAAAAACTTTTGAATTCCAATTTATAATAATATACGATCTGTATGAACTAACCATTTTCAGATATATTTTATTTGAAAAATTATCTCGAATAGGCATACTATACGGTTCAAAGGATTTGAGGTGCGCATGTGTTTCGCGGGTGCCGACGTCAGTCGGAGACCCGGAGGCGCAGATATGCGCAAGATCTCTTCCCGTAATACAGCTGCACCCTAACCCTACCGGGCCCTCTAGTATCTAGGGAATAGAGGAGTCTTTACCCCTGTTGACGAAGTGAGTTCCCGGGGCATTCTCAAGGACTGATGCGCTAGGATCAGCGTGGGCGTAACTACGTTCTAAGTCACACGCTCTTCCTGTCATTGGATATGCTCGACTTGAGTGGTAAAGTTAGTGTTAGTGACACTCTAACGTGGCGAAGCGCACACCCCTCCGCCGAGCTCACCCCGCTGTGGCATTTCCTTAGGTGGAATGCCCCTCAATAGCCATGGTAACTTACCAGTTAGCACACTCGTGTCCCAAACTCAAAGGGCACGCATTCAAATCCTGACCGAAAGCGTGCACCGATTAGGAAGTTTTCTGACCTAATGTGCATATTGTTATTATCATTACCTGATAACGGTGAAAGAAAAACACTGTGATGACATCTGCACATCGTGGTAATCGGTTTATCAAACCCACCACTCCACCTTGAACAAGCATGGTGAGTATACTATACTGTCCCCTATAAATGTATAGTCCCAGCCCAGCAATAGGACGCTATTACTAGATCTAGTCATGTTTTCGAAAAATTTCTTGCGCCGCTTCTTCTCTTCAAGCCATAACATGTTGCGAAGCGGTGGAGAATTAGATTAGGCTCCCATAGAGTAAATAATAACCATTAACGAAATTAAAACTAAATAATTAAAATGAACAAGTTGGCGGTAGGCTAAATAAAACTTTAACAACACTCGTTGACTTTAACACCTTTGTCTTCCACAATTACTGGTAATGAAACGTGGTCAAAACGTCGGAATAATGATTAACATATATTATTACAATTTTTCTACGTCAAATATAGCAACAATTCCATACCATGATTTATTAACAGTAAGAACGTATATGAAATACTCACAAATAACTATTATCCTAGTTTCAATAATATATAAACGAAATTGCAACTTACCGTCACTTATAAAATAATCACAAACTCACAAACACTAGCCTATAAAACACAATAATTGATATTTCATCTAATATTATTGTTAAGTATAATTATTATAATATTAATCAATTATTTTACTATTAATGATACCACAATAGTTTTGCAATAATAATATCCATATGAGAGAGTACTGTTTCTAAAGACGTGCAAACGATGAATGACGTTCAAATTGATGGGTAGACAAAATGATGCTGTTATTAGTGACGGGATAGTTATAATATGATGGTTATATCGATGGAATACAATATTATTGAATATAATTTTATTATAACTAGTGGTCGCCCGTGGTCGAATTTCGACCAAAGTAATTAATGTCAAAGACTGTTAATTCGACTTGAACAATAAACATAAGCTGCGTGTCACGGAAATGAATATGCTTCGGTGGATGTGTGGAGTCACGCGAAAGGATCGTGTCAGGAACTCCCGCATCCGCAGCAGCCTTCACGTCCGTGACATAGCAGACAAACTGCAGGAGAGTCGCTTGCGCTGGTACGGCCACGTTTTACGGAAACCGGCTAGTTACGTGGGGAACAAATGTCTAGCCATGCCTCCTCCGCCAGGTCCCGGTCGAAGGAGTAGGCCCAAGAAATGCTGGCTTGACGTTGTGAGGCATGACATGCGTACCAACGGTCTCAACACAACGGATGCCGAAGATCGCGCGAAGTGCAGAAGAAAAAGTAGGAAAGCGGACCCTGGGCTTCGAAGTGATCGCTCCGAACGCAACCGGGATTTATCGCTCGGATGATGATGATGAATAAACAAAAGAGTATTTACGCGTGTGCGTCAAATACATGATATGATGATGTGTGTGCAATGTTTTTTTATTGATATGTATTTTTAACGTACCAAAGTGTGTGTTATTAATATCAATTTCTGTACCCGAATATGAAATGGAAAATTAACGGAACCTATTGATTTTTAATAAACCGCTTCAAAGTTGCAAGTATATAGGTAGGTACTAGATAATAATTTGTACATTAGCTTATCAAATTATTCGAAGCAATGCTCAATTTATTGTTTTCATAAGTTTTCACGGGTAGTACACATAACTAAAATTAAATTGCAAGCAGTTTTAAGCGGGGTATTTTATTTTATTTTTTAATTTTTTGTAGCCGTGATCACTGCAGACAAAGGTGTTTAAAAGCGTAAAAATATAGTTTTAATAATTCTCGATTTCTTAACACGCATCTTTACAATACACATCTGTATGAAAGTTAAAACATGTAACGGCGAATTAAATTTTAAATCAAAAGACTTAGCTGTTTATACATAAAGATAGACATATTTTTTATGACGATTATACATAAGAGGGTTTATTTTTTACAGAAACGGATAGAGTCTTGATAAAATAAATGAAAATTTACAATAACATTAGTAATATTAATTTGTTGTTATGGATTTATCGACAAAATCTGACGTCACTATGCAACAAATAACGACGCACCGTCTTTACTTGAAGCATAGAAGACACTAACTACTAGGTGATTAATATAATTTAGTATTATTTTATTAATTTCTATATACTTACATATTTTAAATGCATAATAATATCTAAAATTATCATAACATTTTAAATTTGTTTGTTAGAATTAAGATTACGATTTTCTTAAGGGGAGGGGGGATACATGAAATACGTCACAGGTTAAGGGGTCGACGAAGTGCGACAAGGGGTGGGAGGGTCCGGTGCTAAACTTGGTGACGTCCCATTTCAAAATCTCCAATTATGGAACTACTGTATTTATTTAACAACGTTTTGATGTAAAATTGCAACGTATGTGATGTCACACTAGGGAGGGAGGAGTTCCACGAATGTGACCAGCTGTGACAAGGACGGGTCAATCATAATGCAATGCGTGTGATGTAATTTGTGGATGGTCTCTGGGGGCAGGTGACATATTTTATACTAGTTTCTGCCCGCGATTTCGTCCGCGGGGAATAGTTAAAAAAGTAAGTTAACGGGAGGGTTTTAATTTTTTTTTAACATTCTTCATTGTTGCTCCGCTCCTATTGGTTTTAGCGTGATGATATATAGCATAATTGATTTTTTAATATATAAATTGTTTTATTGTATGATGATACCGGCAATATCAATACTTAATCAGGTGCACAAGTTGTATAATCAGCTGTTTAAGTAATTAAAGTTTTTTTTATCTATCCCACGACAACTCTTTAAATTTTCGGAATTAAACGTATCCTATATGTTGACTAGGGATATAAGCTACCACCATACAAAATTTCATTTAAATCGGTCCAGTCGTTTCGAAGATTAGCCGGTGCAAACGGACAAACAAACACAAAATTTGAAAAAATCTTAATTAGTCCTATTTCACTTTTTACTCCCTGACTCGGTTTCTATCATTTTTTCATTGTACAGAAATTCGACCTATACAATTTTATTATATATATAGATTTAACTTCAAATTTTCAAATCAACCAAAGTGATTCATGAAAAGATAATAAGCCTTTTACTGGAGGATTTAAAAACTAATTATTGACAATCTTTTTTAATCAAAGCGAACGTATTTTGACGAACTATAGCAGAGTTGAGAGTTAGAGAGGCGCGGGTAGGTAGGGTGGAGGGTTGATAGTGACTCTAAGACGCATCGGACACGCTGATGACTTTAATTTAAGTAATTATGATAATCATGATGGTAAATTAACAATACATTATAGTTAAATTAATTAAAAAATGTTTAATTAAATTAGTTAAAACATAACACATATAACAGTAGACTGACCAGAAAATGTAATTATTATGTTTCGCCTATTTATTTATACTAGTGGTCGCCCGTGGTCGAAATTCGACGATAATAGTTAATGTCAAAGACTACACTTCTCTATAATCACAGATTTCGCTAAGGCCAAACTGTTAATTTGACTGTAACAATAAACAAAAGAGTATATTATATACATGTGTGTGTCAAATACATGGTAGCGTGTATTTTTTATATTCATAATAATTAATTTAAAAAAAATTGCATTCGCCGCTTTTTCTCTATATAAACTTACTTATATGCGAAATTTCATACTCCTCCGTCCGCGCAAATTTCGTAAAAGTTTTTGCTTCACGTATTAATTTATAGATTACTAGCTGTCCCGGCAGACGTCGTCCTGCCCGGTAAAAAATAGTGGTTGATCGTAGAGGGTTGAAAATCTAGGGTTGTATGTAGTATCATAAAAAAATAGAAATTAAAATTTTTGCCTAAAAAATGAAATAAAAATTTAGGGGTGGACTACCCCTAACATTTAGGGGGATGAAAAATAGATGTTGGCCGATTCTCATAGATACCGGATAAGCACAAAAAATTTCATCAAAAGCCGTTTCAGAGGAGTATGGCAACGAAAACTGTGACACGAGAATTTTATATATTAAATTTTTTATCTATGTCTACTCGTTCTTCGATTGATAGGAATTATGTTAGAATATAAACTTTTGTATCACATATAAGTGAACTGTAATCTTAGTTTGAGAATTAAGTTCTTTAAATCCAAAGCCAAAAAGCGGACAAAAAAAACAATGACGAAATACGTTTGAGAATAAAGCCCCTGGTGAGACAGTGGTCAAACGCGAACCTTTTCAAGACTAGTTCTAGTAGACAATCCTTAATTTATAACCTAGCTATAATCAGTTTTAATATTGTACGAAATATACGCAATCAGATAATTAATACTTAATAATCAATTTGCGAATTTCGAAGAACACTTACCTAATTAATGATTGTAACAATAAAATGCGATTGTGCAACATAGCAATTCGTTTGTGTAATGTTTTATTTGTTATGTCGTAATTTATGGTACGAACGCCATAACTGGCCTGTTAGTAATCAAATATCATACTAACAAGCTCCATTGGAGGTTGTTTTTGAACTATATAAATCTCAAAGAAAACTTTCTGTCAAGGACTTATTGTTTAAAACATTTCAACAAACAAAACAAAAACTCAAATGGTTGCCAATTCGTTTTATAGTATTTTCTTCATCCCTACTATTCCACAGTACCTTAAGAACACTTCGAATTTATTTCTTGCTCTCACAATTTACGCCCTTCCAATCACCATAGACTTATTACTTTTATTGCCTATTCATAATACGTTTTTTTAAAAATTCACGGTTATAAGGCTGTCCAAATTTGGAATATACTGCCTATTGCTGTCAGACAAGCAAAATCTCTTATAACATTTAAGAACATGGTCAGGAAATGATATCTGCATTGTAATGATATGTAGTTTTATATAATTAGTTATATATTGTATATAGCTATATTTGTGTTTAAATAGTTGAATTTTATCACTATGTCTTGTATCTGTATGTAACGTATGCGCATATTTGTATATATAGTATACTTATATATATATATATATATATAATTACTTGCCTTCACTGACTGACATATCAACGCATAGCTCAAACTACTGAAGTTAGAACCATAAAAATTTGCATACTGGTTCTTTCTAGTATGTACGAACTAAGAAAATGATTTTAAATGACTAACCTCTAAGAGGGTGAAAAGGGAGATAAAAGTTTGTATTAAAATCTGTCATTTTTATGTTTAGGTAAATGTAAAGATGTATCGTTGTTTTTGGAAAATCAATTCGAAAAAGGATGAAATTTTTTAAAATAATTTCTTTGACCACTGATACAATGATTATTTATCTACTCGTGCGAAGCCGCTGGTAAAAGCTAGTCATTAGTAAATTGAAAAGTTATTTTCATTATAAAATTTGTGTAATTTACTAAACTCTTTTCAGAAGTTAGTAAGTAATTTTAATTTATGTATGAATTCCGTTTTGATTAAATAATACGACGTGCATTAAAAAAAAATCTTTATATATATATTTTTTATAAAAACAAGTAGTAACTAGTGTTGCCATCTGTGTAAAGAGTTACGCTTTTACTATTCATTTATCGATGACCATTTTTTAGTATTCCTCTTCTATGATATAATTTAAAAGAATAAATTTACTCGTCACTTTCTGTATACCACGCAAAGCACTTTGTGAAGAAGCTGAGAAGCATCAAAAGAAGAGTGAACTTTAAAAAGGGAAAAAAGGACAACCTGTAGCGCCATCTGTGCAAAGAGGGTTTCCAGCTTTTCAAATTTATGCGTTTACCATTCCTAGTATCCCTTTTCTAAAGATCAGTGTTTAATAAATAACAGGTACAGGTTCAGTCATCTATCATCAAGGGGCAAAACTAATTAATTTTAAATTTATTTTTAAAAAGATGTCATATTTCGTTTGCATCGAATTCAAATAAAAAAGTTTTTATTCAAAATAAGTTCCACTGGAGAACACTGTTTGAAGGTCATACATATAGGCTAAAATTTAATTATAATTCCTAGTCTATGTACACCATACATCCCGTACATGAATATGAAGTATATTATCTTTTATTTTAATGTCTTATATGAGACAAGACTTGCTTACCTTTGGTTTCTTTTTATTAGTTGTTAATAAAGGTGATTCATATGAATTGTATATTTGTTGCATTTTTTACTACGAGTAGACTAAATACTTATTAAATTTATGACGAAAGTACCTTATTCCATTTTACTGAGACATCTACTGTATAATAGCTAAACTACAATACTATTTATACAATAGATTCAAGAAATCGTTTGGCTATTAAACAACAGATGTCACACGTCGCACAGATTTCGCTTTTGGGCAACAGATAACGCATCTAGCGATGAACTATTTTTAAACCAATATTGACATAAATTGTATTAAACTGTAATTAAACTAATATTAAACAGCGCAAGTTAAATCAATTTTAAAAACTCGCTAACCTAAAATGTTTAGCTTTTGCATTAAAGATGTTGCATGTAATTTAATAAATAATGCCTATATTTTTAGTGCGCCATGTTTTGCCATCTAGTGTGTAATAGCAAACTACAACTATAATTAAAAAGACACTTGGCTAAAACGTTTATTTAGCGAATAACAGATGTCGTCTCTCGTTGTTAATGTATGTTACAGTTGGAAACGATGTTTCTTTAATTTATTGGTTTCATGGTCAGGTTCACATTAATTGCTAGTTTGCAAAAATATATACTACTGGTAATGACTCATAGTATTTTAAATGATATCACTATTTTCATTGCACACAAAACCAAAATTATTCAAATGCACAAGTACTGTACTTATATTTTTCTTAGCCACATAGTGATGAATAGCGAAACTAAAAACATCGAAAAATCGATTGAAAAATTAATTGCGGAATTTTATAACTTATTCGCACCTTGCTGCTATTGAAAAATCAATATTCGATTACTTTAATGTATTTGATTTGAGTGATGATGTTGATGAGTGCCTTTGTTTCCCAGAAATGTCTGGGAAACAAAGGCACTCATCAACATGTTATGAAGTTGAGTAATGACTCAACTTCATAACTTACATCTTTCACAAGTTTTAAGACCATGTTTTAGATGCTTCAGTGATCATATCATATTACACTGTTATATCTAGCGTACAACGTAAAGTACTAAAACTAGTATAATTTTCGAAATGTCGCTGAAACTAAAGATTTCGCTATTGCACAACAGATGTCGCTTTTCGTTCCAAAAACCACAATGGTCAATGAAAAACACTACTCTTAACACTTATCGACCAGGGTCACCAAAGCTAGCCTCCCCATTTTTTTTTCTATTTTCAATCTTTTTTCTATTAATTCCTTTGTTCATCGTTTGTTCTTCATTTTTTTTTTAATTGAAATTTTTAATACTTTTCCGTCAATAATGACTCGTAAATATTTATTTTCGATTGTAGGCATAAAATATCTCTTCTCTTCTCTATCGAAATTACTCATTTCTTGTTCAATTAACTATTTTAATTAGTCTGATGATGATAGCAAACAGCATACTGAGCATGATATGAGCTGGTCACATTACATTGCTGAATGGCAACGCTAATGCCTTGCCCGATATTGCTTTTTGTTCTTTATGTTAATAATAAACATTATTAATTATTTAATTTTTATTATCTTTCAGTGTTAGATAGCCCATTTATCGAGGTGAGCTATAGGCTGTATATCATCCCGCCAAGACCAATACGTGCGGAGCACCAATGAAGGATATTTCAAAATCGGGGAGTTCTAAAAACAAATTCCACGCGGACGACGTCGCAGACGCGGCTAGTAAACAGTATAAGGATATTGCCATCTTTTAGATTGCTAAAAGTATTGTCCTCTTTCTTGGAGTTTGGTTTATACTTTTTCAGTAAGATTCACTAAATTTAAAACTAACTTTAGAATATTTTGAATAAAAAGGAATACTACACTATTGAAGAATACTTAAACGACAAAGTTCATTTACATGGCAGCTCACTCCAGCCTCTTATACTATCTTTTGTATTACGTTTTTATCTTGCCAAGCATGTAAGGAATTTATGGAGATATGTAGCTGTATAAAATTGTAATACGTCATGTCATTATTATAACTATAATAATATTTTTCTTTTCTTTTATTAAGTCTTTGTCTTACTGAGTGGGTACTGTTTGCTACCACTCCATTAATTCTTCGAAAGTAATTGTGTAACACATTTTTAGGTAGACGTGTTGGTTGCTAGGAAGTTTTTTTGCCGCTTCTTCTCTTTAGCAGCAATAACACGTTGCGAAACGGTGTACATAAAGTAGGAAGTAAAATAAATTTTAACTTATATGTATGACCTTCAACAAATGTTCTTTAGTGGAACTTATTTTGATCAAAACTTTAGAACTTTGAGTTTACTTTGATTGTATTAGTTTATAATGTCTTATTAAATAAATTGTGTAAACACCTTAAGTTCTTAATAAATTTTATATATTAGTATTGTTACGAGTGGGGGACTCGAATTAAAATGCCGTTGCCATTACTGTAGAATTTATTAGAACTATACAAACACGTATAACAGAGGTAAAAATATAATTGGACGCAATAATTACAAACTGCACGATTCAATAACACGCGCAAAGTCCGTCACTATATAGCTTATCGAATGCACACACGTATCGTAATCGTCGCTGGATTGCCTCACCCCTCCGTTCGGGCATTCCTTTTATCCTGTACAAATACAATATGTCTCGACGCAAAACAATAATATCCAAGAATTAGTTCGACACACCTGCCTAATGACTGCCATAAAACAACTGCAATAACAATACAATATTTTTCTTAATTAAAAATTTGAAACACGAAATAAACAAAAGAAGTCCAAAGGCGAGAAGGTAATGAACTGTTCTTTATGGCAGGCAGATGATTTAAGCACTTATGATATACCCATTATTTTTGAAGAAAGCTAATAAAAACTATTTTCCTTTTTAAAACTTTTTCATACATAACGTTGCGACATAGTCAAATTTTAAAGAGCAACAGTGAACGTAAGTAAATCTCTAATTTCAAAACGCAACAGGGATTAATTGGATGATGACTACATACCCTGTGAATGAAGTGGCACGGATTCTATGGCGCAATATTACCTAGATAGCACATGCTCGTAACCGAAGACCGGTTTATTACTTGTATGGATGCGACACGCTTTCAATCTTAATATTTATCGATAAGTATAACATCGCTAGATACTCACCAACGCGCACTACTACCGCATTGCATTACATGCACACTTCACAAACAAACCAAGATAGACAAAGAGCATAAAAATTAATAACCCAGACACAGAAAGGAAAAAACAACACACATGGCACTAGTTAGGATAATATATATAGGTATAGACTAAGGCACACACTGCACTTGCACTTCCTCACAACACCAGTATGTAACAGATACACCACATTAGTATAAGTTTAGTATTCATTATATAATAAAATAACTTATTCGTAAGGTAAACCACAACACAAATATCATTGAATAAATGTCACACATAAAACAAATGTAACCAAGAAGCGTGTATTAATTCTAAAAACTTTCTTAGAAATTAGGTTGTAAAAAATATACGGAACTCGAGTCCGTAGGGTTGTTAAAAATAAATAAATATCGGTAGCCGATGGAGCCGCAAGAGATCGCATTCATTGTTTTGCCCGTATGCAGGCGTTACAGTGAGGTAGACCGGCAAAGGCTTAGCCCGCTCAGCCACAGATAAATATAAACAATGTCTCATATGACTACATGTAGATTTTTTTTGTAGATGTAAGTCATGGCATCACTAGAGCTCCTTGCGGAAGATCAGCGCTGATTGTGAAACCGGCATTATGCTGAGCAAGGGTTATCTTTTTATATCTTGTCTTAAATAAACATTTTCTTTCTTCCTTTATCTTCTGTCCCAGCCATAAGACGTTGCAAAATGGTAGTAAGATAGTGTAGGCCGCTTTGAACCGCCGATCCCGGTCCGCCGGGATCCTTTCCCTCGAGCTTTATATTACCCGTCGCCCGTTCTCAACTAGTACATTGCATCGCCCTCTAGTCGCCATCGTTAGATTCATCTCTCTCTCATAGCAACAGTCCAGCCGAGGTTAAGCCCTCTGGAGACCTTGAGCAAGCTGCCGCCGAAAAAACTCCGGTAATATTGTGAGGTCTTCGGAACAAGAACATAAAGTCAAGTCCAATAAAAAAGAGACCACATATTGATAAACGTAGCGTAGGACATCCTACAGATTGGTGGACTCATGATTTACACAAGGTCGCCGATGGGAGATGGATGACTAAAGCTAAGGAGCAGGAGATGTACCCTAAATTTTGGGAGGCCTTCATCCATCTGTGGAACTCTTGTTACTGAAGGAGAATATAGTGCATACTTACCTAGAAAAACTATAGTAATAATAATAATTTATTTTTTAGAATAATATCTAAGAATAAAGACAGTACTCGAATAACAAATAAACATAAAAATTGATAATAACTACACCATATTTATGTACTTTGAGCAAAAGATTGACTAACGCCACACGAGATAGAGTACACGTGGCAGCTCTAAGAGTCACATTTCACTAAACAGTTGAGATTTTCAACAATAATGGTATATTCTTTATGAAAAATCAATATCGTACAAGTTTTGTTTATTTTCAACATATGTAAAGGCCTGAGCCTGATGAGGCTCCGGTTGTGTCGTGGACTGTATTTGGATGCTTGTAAGAATGATGAACGTGTTGATAATAACGATTTTATTGCTTGGATGGTACAATTACAATAAATTAAAATGTGGTGCGCGCGCGCGTTGATGTGAGAGGATCGTAAGCGTGTGTGTTGTGACACCGGCCGAGGCGCCGCGTTGCCCCCGCCGCGGCTACCGCCCCGCGCCAACCGGTGTGGTGGCTGGCTGCAGCCGCAACAACATAAGTAACCATTAGTGTGCTCTATATTGTGTATTCATCTTTTATCGCACTGTAAGGTTAAGGTGTTAAGGTTTTATCGATATCGACATTCAAAACATACGTGTCCCATCCCTAACTTAGAGTAGTGAAGCGCAACAACCACTTTCACTTGCAATATTTCCTACATTCGCAGAAAATCGTTAGATATAAACACAAATGTTGCGTACCAGGATCTGTGCGTTCAAAGGTCGCCGATGAAGAAATACACCACGACGAGTATCGCCGATGAGATCTATACATCAGGCCCACATCATCACAATATAGTTCATGAAAAAATACTTTACTGGATCTGTCTAATAGTTTTGACAAGTATTTCCGATTAAGTTCAAGGCAGTTGTTTGTTACAAACGTCGTAGACTGTGTCCCACATTATACTATATACATTCGTCGAATGCATCGAATGCTTATTATAAAAATGGACTATACTAGTAGTAATGTTAACCATTTTTTTAAGAGAAATCTCTTTCAGCGTCTGAAAAAATTTACAGTCACTTTTTTCGGTTACGCGTCATCTTTTTCTTGCCTTCTTTATTTATTTAACCAATTTCTGTAATGTTGCATATAGTAGATCACTTTTCGAAAAATAAGGTCGTAAACAAGTTTCACTTCTTACCTGTGTACACGCACACATTAAAAAAAAATTACATGATTTCAGCAGCAGACCTGTAGGAAAGATTTCCCTATCGCCTATGGACATTTGTAACGCCAAAGGTGCTATTAAGGGGAGACTGGAAACTGGCCACTAATGCCGGAACACAACTCCAGGTTGTTATAGCGGCATACTCTAGATCAGGGGTGGTATCCATACAAACGAGCAAATACCATACAGTCCCTGCACGGATAAGAACTGGTCTCTCTTACACGCCTGATGCGACACACATACGTCGTACGACGCGTCTGTGGTTGTAATCGTGCGTTCCAGAGTAAAGAATCTGTCCAATTACAGAGCGTGCACTTAAAAAATCTTTCGTTTTATTGGAAAGCTGGTAAACGGGGAACAGCTGAGCTCATGAAAACTGGTTACCGTCGCCTATAGGCGTTTGCAACACCAAGCTAACGCGTTGCCAATGTTTAGGATGGGACAGATAGATCAGACATATAATAACAGCCTATAAATGTTTCACTGCTGGACTCGGATCTTCCGTTATAGGGGAACGGAAAGTATACCCGCCACGCTAGTCCAAGGCGGCTTGGCAGGCACATCGGTTATCTCGATGTGCAGGTAGCATCACGATGTTTTCCTTCACCGTTGTTATCTCGTGGTAATTGTAGCAATATGCACATTAGGTCAGAAAACCGCCTAAGCGGTGCAAGCGTTCCGGCCAGGATGAAACGCGCGCCCTTTGAGTTTGGGATGCGTGCGCTAGCCATTACGCTACCACGACTATTACATAACTTACTAGCTGTCCCGACAGACGTCGTCCTGCCCGGTAAAAAATAGGGGTTGATCGTAGAGGGTTGAAAATCTAGGGTTGTATGTATTTTTGTATGTTGTAACATAAAAAAATAGAAATTAAAAATTTTGTCTAAAAAAAAAAAATTTAGGGGTGGACTACCCCTAACATTTAGGGGGATGAAAAATAGATGTTGGCCGATTCTCATAGATACCGGATAAGCACAAAAAATTTCATCAAAATCGGTCAAGCCGTTTCGGAGGAGTATGGCAACGAAAACTGTGACACGAGAATTTTATATATTAGATAATCTTCTTTCTTCTTATAAATAAAAAAAACAATATTTGTCTGTATGTCCTTTATAGGATCGTAAACTATATATTTGATCATGTGATGATGTTTAACAAAGTATGCATGTGCCAAAGAAGGTTTCCGAGTTGGTTCACAATTGGGCCCGGTAGGTGGCGCTGCTGTCGGCATATCGATCGAAGCTTTTCCGGACAGGACGACGTCTGCCGGGACAGGTAGCATTTTTTAATTTTTTTATAAAACACTACACTTTCTTTGGGCCCCGCAATACATTTTGACACAGGGCTCGCCTCAGGCAAGCCATGCCTCTGGGCATCAGTAAACTTCTTCTATTTTTAACAAGGCTGGTTCTTAATGTATGCAAATATGAATGGTTTTAAAGCGTATTACGAAGTTTTGAATCCGTATCAGTCGGTCAATAGCCACTATGTTGTGATACGGGTTTTAACCGTTACGTAAGCATCGCCAGCGAAGTATATAATATCTTGTTAGTCGATTTTCGTTGCGACTTTTCTGCGGTTCCGCACATTATTATTGTTTAAGGAGATAAATAACTATTCTAGTTAACCAACGCGCATCATTGATCGGCTACTAGATCATGCATGTTTTACTACAATTAACAGATTGGTGCTCACTATTGTGAGTAAAGCAGATGAAACGAAAACATTCTTAATAAGCTTTTCTAAAAGGTTTTTGAATACAAGCTTTTGAGATGCTGTTTAACATGTAGCAGCAGAGTGCAAGCCAAAAAATAAAAAATGTAAATTTTATTACATTTATATATCTAATATATAAAATTCTCGTGTCACAGTTTTCGTTGCCATACTCCTCCGAAACGGCTTGACCGATTCTCATGAAATTTTGTATGCATATTGGGTAGGTCTGAGAATCGGCCAACATCTATTTTTCATCCCCCTAAATGTTAGGGGTAGTCCACCCCTAAATTTTATTTTTTATTTTTTAGACAAAATTTTTAATTTATATTTTTTTATGATACAACATACAAAAATACATACAATCCTCAATTTTCACCCTTCTACGATAAACCCCTATTTTTTACCGGGCAGGACGACGTCTGCCGGGACAGCTAGTAAATAATATAAATGTAGTAAAATGAGCCCAATCACGACGGGCCTATTTTGTTTAGAACAGGAGTTCTTGTGGCCACCTTCCGACTCCATCATCAGACCAGCTCCATGGTATGGTTCATATTATTGCATTGTCACGTGATTTACATATGCGTGCACAATTTCAGCACAATCGAAAACCGGGGAGTTGGTCAAATTTAACTTGCAAGATTCCACCCGATCTTACATACATCCATTGCAAGTTCAATAAAAGCTTGTAAAAATAGATAATATTTTGATATTATTGCTTTTATTGATAAAGGCTGATGATATGTGTACCTATGACATGTACGACTCTTTTCATTTTATTAATAAACTAATTTATTTATTAATAAAATGAAAAGACTTAATTAATAAGATAGAGTAGAATTAATAAGTAAAACAAAAAAAAAAAATTGTACCAATATGGTTTATTTATAAAACGGCTTATATTGTGAAATATATTTGCTTAGATTTATATTCTTTTATAACGTATTTCCTTGTACCTTGCACAGTTATATTGTATGTGCTATAACATAGGGTTAACCTTTCATCAGAGTGTGGAGTGTCGTATCCGAACGATAAGTTTTAATGTCTTGTATCCAAACACTTTATTAGCGTTTACCAAAGACAACATAATTTGCCCTCTCTTCTCTCTGGCTAGCTTGTTAACGTGTGTGTTAGTAAGGTTTGTCTGGTTTGTTTAAAATATATAAGATATCAATCAATTATCTTTTATTTAATATACAACATATATGTTATTGTGTATTGCATCACGAATATATAATATTACATTGTATGGCTTTTTATATTCTTACTTTTTTTAATTTACTTTTTTTAAAACTATTCCACGCGGACAAAGTCGCCGGCCGAAGCTAGTGGTGATACTATTAAAATACAACAGAATTTTTGTGTGAAGTTTTTCAATATCGCCCGACGGATTCCTAAATATAATAAACATTAAACAATGTTTGTTTTTTCTGCAATCACGTTTTTTTGAATACGCGTGTTGAAATATTAACAAAATCACGAGTTTGCTTTATTTCAATACTAGTTGAAGCATATGGCTGCGCCCGGATGTAGTGACGATGTCCTGACCTGCTAAAAATGGCGGTACAATTTTTTTTTTAAATTAATGTATGTATGCAAATATGACTACGTATGTGTATGTGCATAATTAATTTTTAAATTAGCTTAAGTTTTTTTTAAATAATGGACAGGTTCGCGTTTGACTGACATTGCGTCTGATATCAGGTGGAAATGCAGTCTAAGGTGGAGCACGCTTACTTAGAATATACCTGTTCACGCGAGACTTAAAGACACCTAGATTGTATTTTCAGGAAAACAGATGACGGTGAAGAGTTTACTTTTCAACGTTACTTATGATAGAAGTGGTAGCATAGCGTTTCGTCCTTTGTGTTGGTATTTCCACCATATATCGGTGGCGTGAGTGCGTACGTCTGCTTGTCTGGTGGTAAGATGGAGGGAGAGGAACCAATTCATGTAACTCCACGGCACAGTCTCCGAAGTGTATCCTATAGAATGACGACAAACTAGCAACTTTGCGTCGATGATTTAGGCCCTGATTGATGATATATGTATCTACTGCTCCTTTTTCCTGCACAAGTAGGGTTGCCACTTTTTTGAAAAAAAAAGTATTTAGGTTTCTAGCTGTAAAAATATAGTACTTTTGGGAAACTTCGGAGAACAATAAGTATACAATTTAACGAATGGTTTTCAAGTGCTCAGTAATTCTAAAATACTTAATTTGCTTGAAAATATAAAAATAGCTATAAAATTGCAACTGGTGACCGCAAATAGGGGCGATGGCGCATATGTCTAGTACAGATATCTTCTATATATTAATACGTGAGTTTATATAGAGAAGAAGGGCCGAAAGCTATTTTTTTAAAATTATTCATAAAAAATATGAATCAATAAAAAAAACATTACACACACTACCATTTATTTGACACACATACGCATATATACTCTTTTTAATTGTTCAATTTAAATTAATAGTATTGTAGCCTTGGCGAAATCTGCGATTATAGAAGTGTAGTCTTTGACATTATTTATTATGGTCGAATTCCGACTACTGGCGACCACTTTCTATTAATTTGCGCATTGTCTTGGTCATTTATTCTAAGACATGTTTAAAGCATTAAAGATAATAATCAAATTATATTATCCTATTAGTTTTATTAATAATCTATTGTTCTAAAAACTGTGGAATAATGAATTTTTATAGCGCTATTTTGAGAACGTGTCGGTAATAATTTTCCTGTTTGTATACTAACATAATAAACTTTGGGTTGTGCTCCGGCATTAATGACCAGGATCCAAGTACCTATATGAGCCGTGTGTGGCATAAAACAGCGAAATAGTCGTAGAGTATTTTTTAAAAGCCTCAAATATAAACCTTGCCGTGCTTATACATTTTTGAAATAGCAGTCTATGTAAGGACGCCCTGAGCACTGCGAAAACATTGAAAGCACACGCCGATGCGACACATAGCAATCTAAAACTCATTTGTGCATGAAGTTTATTTTCTGTGACTTGTTTCAAGACAGACACATTTTGTTGGTAATACTTTAAATTATTAAAAAAAGACTTTAAAACCTCTGAGTTACATTAAAATTATAACACATAAAGCGATAAATCACAATGATCATTTATTTTTTTCATTTACATAAATAATATTTAATTATAGAACATACAGTAACATTTTTTAGCTGATATCCCCAAAACAGGCATACGCCTCGCGTTTTCGATGCCGTTTTTCACGGTGTTGTTTATTAGCAATGTTCTCTCTAGACATGTTATACCTCAATGACCACAGCATTTAAAAAGAATCTAAGCTATCGTTTTAATGAAAACTGTGCCGGAACTAGCTAATTTCTATACAACTTGAAAGCGCTCCCAGGAAAATTCCCGCGGGATTCTCGGGACAAAAAATCACACATTTTATTACGTCGATCGATCAGTGGCAAAATCGTATTAAAATTGTTTTTTTCAATCCGGACATTTTAAATAATTCCCAGTAAATTTCCCGCGGTATTTTCAGGGTAAAAAGTAGCCTACATTTTAAGTCTAAGAATTTGCTTTCGATCAGCATAAGCCGCATCGAAATCGGCACAATAGTTTTTGCGTGAATTCCGAACAGAGCGAGATTCCGAGAGCAGCAGCGCATTCGTAGCACCTTTGGTGTTGCAAATGTCCATAGGCGATGGTAACCGCTGTCCATCAAGTGGGCCGTCTGCCTGTCTGCTGATCTCCTGGAATAAAAAAAAAAACATATAAGAAATCTAAAAACAAATGCACCGTGTTCTACATCGTCTATATAGTTTTTTTTTATTAGCTTCAATGTTCAGACACGGTATTTTTAGAATTTTATAATATTATACATGACACCCCATGAGTGGGGGTGGATGAAAGCCACGTGACTACAAGAATGTGAAACTGGAAGGTTGACGGGTACAAATGTAAAGGGTAGACTAAAATAGAGATGAATTGGGAATTTGACACATGTTACGATAAATTCTAAAACGGTAGTCATAAATAACTAATAATAGAGCAGACGTCTAAATATCTTGTATCACCTTGCGTTCAACAGTTCATTGTAGAAGTAATTAAGGCAGATGTGACGATTTGTGCATCGATCAAGAGTGTCTCACTTGATCTGATTGTCAAATAACCAAACGTATGAAGGATGACATGGTTTATGATGTGACCGAGGACGTGTGCCAGAATAGAGGATCATAGAAGGAAATAACACACAAACATATAAATATAGAGAAACGGTATATAAGACTATCCATGCAGGAACGAAGCTGTCCGTGCAGGAACGGAGCTATCCGTGCAGGAACGAAGCTATCTATACAGGAACGGAGAAAGAATAAAACTTACTGCGGACGGGGGCCCATCGTAAGAGGCGACAAAAACAATCCACATAAGTTAAAAGTTAAATCTACTTTTTACACCATTGAGTCTTACTTCCTATTCTTTATACACCGCTTCGCTGCTTTCTGCTTTCTTTTCGCTTGCTGAGCTTTCTGTCTATCTTTATAATATTATATTGAAGAATTGTTCTTGGTTAATATTTGACAAAAAGTCTACACAAAAACGTCTTTCTACCGATGATGCTAAAAGAATTTATGGTAAGATATAGAAACTCAGCAATCGTTAACATATTTTATCATCAAGGCTCAATACAGCCCTTAGCGGCAATCAGAAATATATTATTTAATAAGGCTACGCGGAGTTCAAACTCACGGTATGAAAATGCAGACAGGGACGATGCGTTTTTTAAATTAATTAAAAATCTGAATTAATTTAAGCGTCTCAGTGTTCTTATTCCCTTCCTTGCTTAGGTTGTAACCAATTTGTTGAACATGTGAAATTGTCATTGCAAAAATATCTTTGTTATTCATCCATATTTAGTTATGTTGTATATTCATTCTACAAGCTTTACAAATTGAAATTGTGCGATGAAAAGAAAATTCCAGAAAGTTCTGCCTAATTGAGTTAAACTTTCTGGAGTTACGACTAATACGTAGTTATATATTTAGTTAGTTAGTCATCATAATCATCCGAGCGTTAAATCCCGGTTGCGTTCAGAGCGAACACTTCGACGCTCAGGGTATTTAGTTAGTTAGTCAAGGTAGCTTTTAGTTGGAGCCCGTGATGTTAGTAATTTTAATAATATTACTACGTGCGTACATAAGAAATTCTGTTATATCGAGTTTATCGACGAGCAATATGAAAACAGATTTATTAGAAGTTTAAATTTTTGACTGATTTAATGAAAAAATATCTTTGAATAAAATCGTCAGAAAGTCTTTTTACTTCTATTGTTTTACTTTCAAGGCCTTACTCGTATTTACTTTTTACGTCTTTGTTTTACTTTTAAGGCCTTATTAAATAAATATATAACTACTAAGGTAAAACTTAGCGGGATTTGGAGTGTTTTAACTTATTTATAACTTGTTTTGTCCAGTATAAATCAAACGTCGCCTGTTCTGTGTGCATAGTGATACGTCACAAATGTTTATGCAAATGTGAACAACAACTGTACTTGAGTTCCAACTCAACATAGAAACGCGCACATAAATGTGATGGATATAAAGCAGTGGTTCCCAAACTTTTTGTATACTGCCCACTTTGAGAATAATTTCTTTTTTAGCGCCCCCATGTTTTCACCTACTTAAAAACCACTATAACGTCAAATTAAATTAATTTATTATTGTGAGCTATATTAGCGGAGATTAAACATTCATTCTAAACGAGACTTTTACTATAGCCCGCAAGAGTTAACTTGAGACCTAAGTGCAGTAGGTGGGACACAACGGCGCTGAGGTCTCAAGTTACTCTTACGGGCTACACCTGCCAATGAGAATGATTATTGAAACGCAACTTTATAGTATTCAGTATTTTTTCTGGGTCTTTTACCTCCCTCGCCTCCCCCTTTAGGCCTGCAGCGCCCACTAGAGGACGTTATCGCCCACTTTGGGAAAGAATGATATAAAGGATTGTTATTTAACACTTGGCATATACTAACTTTCAAAGACGTTCACTTACTGTTTGCGTACCGAGCTTTGCCGTCAACCGCCGCGTCTTCAACCTGAATTTATGCAACCTGTGTTTACACAACATTACACGGGCTATTACGTGAACTGTAGTCCAGTGAAAGCCAGCCCGTGCCGCGTGTCGGTGCACTGTCTGTCCACCAAAATGATTTAATTGTGTTTCATTTAAACCCTTCAGTGTTCTAATTTTTGGATTGAAAATCGCCGCGTTTTTGTTACACTTCCCTATATTTTTGGTGAGTTTTTCGTGTTGAGAAATTGAATTACTTTTTCAAATATATTTTTTATAGATCAATTAATTGTTATTGTTATTATTAAATAATATTTTATAACAATAGAAGTATGTAATGTTTTTCATTGGAAGATAATTTTGGTACATTACAGACCAAGTTTTTGCACTCCATCACATACAGTTTAAATATTGTATTAAACTAAGAGCCTATGTTTCAATTATTAGATGAAAGTTATTCTAAATAATAAACATAGCACGGGTAAATTAAAAATGACAGCGGCTTGAACAAAACAGTTAAATTATTTCACTTTTGAATTTAGTCAAGTTATAATTTATTTATTGACAACTTTTATCTGATGAAAAAACGGCCTTATGTTATAAGTTAATAATAAAGTACGAAAAGAAATTAATCAAATAAACATAAGATTTGATGAAAAGTCTATCCGGTAAAAAAAACATTAAGGGCCGCTTGTATACCGTTCCTTAAATTTATTTAAGAAACACAAAACGCGTTTAACACCCTTAAATACAATCAGCTTCTAGCACAATGCAAAATTTGCCGCTAAATATGTTAAAAAAATTGTCAATACGTTTTGAGTACAACATATTTAGGGAGTTTAATACGATACACTAATTTTATTTAAAGGCGATCGTTATGAAAGCGGCCCGAAGACTTAGATAGAGAATCATACAGCATAGTGATTTCTTACGACAGCCAACAATAATTATTTTACATGACAAACAGAAACGAGCGATTGAAAATTTTTACGTAGTAATTTCATAATATATTTTAAATGTAATATAACATAATAAACGTTATAAATAATATTAAGAAGAGTGAAAATAAATGCAAGTTCATATTTAAAAGTTCTATTCGAACTAAGTTACACTGTTTTTGACTTTGCTTTGAGTTAAAAATGAAGTAAACTTCTTATTCTATGTACACCGCTTTGCAAAATGTTTTCACTTAAGGCTTATAGCAACGTTTTGAGAATTTTACGATACTTGGATGCATTATTTTACTGTGAACAAAATAAGGTGAAATCTAAAACCAAGTTATTTATCTCTTTTTTATCTAATATATAAAATTCTCGTGTCACAGTTTTCGTTGCCATACTCCTCCGAAACGGCTTGACCGATTTTGATGAAATTTTTTGTGCTTATCCGGTATCTATGAGAATCGGCCAACATCTATTTTTCATCCCCCTAAATGTTAGGGGTAGTCCACCCCTAAATTTTATTTTTTATTTTTTAGACAAAATTTTTAATTTCTATTTTTTTATGATACAACATACAAAAATACATACAATCCTCAATTTTCACTCTTCTATGAACAACCCCTATTTTTTACCGGGCAGGACGACGTCTGCCGGGACAGCCAGTAAAGATATAAATATTATTCGGTCTTGCTTTTGTACGAAAAGATTGTAAAGCGAAAAAAATGGCGAAAATCAATTTGAAGAGACTTTATTGTGTGTATTATAAATACTTAATCTGTTCGATAAGTAATAAATAAATAAATCTTTATACCATATTGATGAATAAAGATTGAAGTAGTAAAATGGTTTCCTGACAATAATTTGGAAGTGATTTAATGTCTTTTTTCTCAATTTAAAATAACTAGAAAAAATACGAAATAAGCAAGTTACGTATTTATTGTGAAGATGTATGATATTCTTCAGAAAATTATTGATTAGTAATTAGCAACGAATAGTTGTTTCGTTTGTACCTCACTTTCGACAGTTTGGGAATAGGAGCCTTAAGCAAAAGTAACACAAACTCCCCGTTGTTTTAATTATTATTTGTATATTTCAGGCCCTTCTTAAAAGTGTATCTAACATTTAATTCTCGATGTACTTGAGATTTGTCTGTATGTCTTCTTAATCCTGCGGTATATGAAAATGAATAATAAATGTAAACTTAACGTGTTGGTAACAGATGCTGCAGGTGAAGGTTGAAACTGTCTAACCATGTAACCTGCTTTATCTTACGAAATAAGTTTTGAATTAGTTAGATGTTTTTGATTTAGATGTTTAATCTATATATATAAAACAAAGTCGCGTTTGTTACACCATTTTATAACTGAAGAACGACTGGACCAATTTTTATGACTTTGTGTATTTTCGAATTGTCTTCGTCCGGAATAAAGAAAATTACCATTAAAAATAAAACGTGTGCGTCTCGGAACGCTCGGTCGAAGTGATAACTTAGCCTGCCTACCGCTGCCGTATGCGTGAGAGAAAGGGAAGCCAGACAGATTGGCGCCGTAACGCGTTACGTAACGAAGCTGTTTAGAAAGAAAGAAAGAAAGAAAATAATTTTATTCAGGCCAAATTACATTGGTGTAGTGTAGTTACAATTGTTTAAAAATTAATTAAAACTAACAACATAATCTTGTCCTGAAAGGGGCATCAGACTCAGTATGATGCTGGTCTTTTAAAACCAGCGCTGATCTTCCGCTGAGCCCATAAGATACTGTCACGGCAGACATTACATCATTGCGAAGCATTGCATCTTAAATAATATACACATACATATGACATCCGTTATGGTATGGATAATGGTTTATTGACTGTGCTATCGCTGCTGGACTTCAGCAGTGCCTTTAACAATGTTAACTTTGAAATATTACTTGGTATTCTAAGCTCTCTTAACATATCTCCTACAGTAATCGACTGGTTTCATAGTTACCTGTATGGCCGCCGGCAGCGGGTTCGCATCGAGGATGATTATTCATCATGGTGTGAACTCACTGCTGGTGTTCCTCAGGGCGGCGTGCTTTCTCCCTTATTGTTCGCTGTTTTTATTAACTCCATCTCTAATCAACTCACTTCAACCTATCACCTCTATGCAGACGATTTAC
Organism: Dendrolimus punctatus; assembly: GCA_012273795.1. NCBI lineage: Eukaryota > Metazoa > Arthropoda > Insecta > Lepidoptera > Lasiocampidae > Dendrolimus > Dendrolimus punctatus. The sequence continues at coordinate 26,690,015 of CM022527.1, forward strand.
AAATATATACGCAATCACCTGTCGCCACCTTAGACAAAGCGGTTTCAATCATAAACTTTGATTTTGAACGTATTCTGCAGTGGGGCAAGTCTTTTGGGCTTCATGTGAACCCTGAAAAAACTCAAGTCATCGTCATAGGTAGCTCACGGATGCTTAATAAGGTCGACTGGAGTACCATACCTAGTGTGATGTTTGACGGGGCAATCATTCCTTTTAGTGATAAGGTAAAAAACCTTGGCGTTATATTTGACAGTGAGCTGTCTTGGCGACCTCATATCACCGAATTAAGTCGGCGGCTTTATCTCTCATCCAAATCCCTCAGAAGGTTGAGGAATTTCTTACCCACTACCACCAAAATTAAGCTAGCAGAGTCCTTATTACTTCCTATACTTGATTATGCTGACGCCAGCTATCTAAATTTAACCCAAGAACAACTCGATAAACTTGAGCGCCTCCAAAATTTTTGCATAAGGTTCATATTTGGACTACGCAAATATGACCATGTCTCTCAATTCCGAAAAAAACTCAAGTGGTTGCCAATTCGATTTCGCCGGAATACTCACATCCTTGCTCTTCTCTATAGTGTTTTATTTGTCCCTAGTACTCCTGATTACCTTAAACAAAGTTTTGAATTTCTTTCTTGCTCTCATAATCTACGCCCTTCTACCAAACTTAAATTGAACACTCCTGCGCATAACTCAAGTTTTTATAACAATTCTTTTACAGTTAAGGCTATACAGCTCTGGAACGCGCTTCCTGTTACAATTAGACAAGCAAAATCGCTAGCGATATTTAAAACTATGATTAAAAAATACTATCTGTCTTTGGAATATGATATTTAAATTCACTTATAAATATTTATATATTTTGTAGATATGTATTTGTATGGTATGTATATTAAGTATATATCTATGTAATATATAAAATTTATCCATATATTTATATATATATATATATATAATTTATGTATTTATTATTAAAATGTAAGTAGTTTGTACTATATGTTACGTATACCACCATCGCCATTATCATATAATTTCATTTCTGGGGTTGTCTGGAAGAGATCGCTTTTTAGCGATAAGACCGCCCTTTGTACATAACTAGATATAATTTTAGTCTTAAGTTCATGTTTGTATTGGTGTACAATAAAGAGTTATCTATCTATCTATCTATCTATACATATATACACATACATACACACATCATACGTAGTATATCCAAAAAATACAGAAATAAATAATCATGAATAAATATATAAGTATTGTATATACGAGTATTGCAAAAATTAAATAAAAGAATCAACATAAGAAGTTATTACTTCTACAAGTCTAGCCATTCATTTGTTATGATCTTTTCCCGCCGATTTCGGCAATTGTGACTGCATTTAAACTCATTTCCATTTGTCTAATTTAGGTGAAGTAATTTTGTGTGTGTTGAAGTGGGTCCAGACTGGACCCAGTAGATGTCGCTAATGAACACCTCTTTAACGGTGGGACCGATTTTGATGAAATGTATTGTGTTTATTCAAGTAGCTTAGGGAATGGCTTAGATTAATAATTGGTCCCGGTTGATGGCCCTGCAATCGGTGTATTTTTTAAGGGCAAGACAACGTCTGCGGGTGCAGCTAGTTTAATATATTTTCTACATTAATATCTACTCTCTATATCTAAATATACCTTATGTTGACTAATGACAGGTTTATATATCTAACTACATTTATTTACCTCACAATCGGTTGAACTTAAACATTAGAGCTAGGCATGTTGCTGAAGAGTTCATGCGACGCTTCTTCTCTTCAAGCCACAACATGTTGCGAAGCGGTAAATTATATTATTTTCCTGTAGAGTAAATAATAACCATAAACAAAATTAACCTAAATAATTTACAATGAACAAGTTGGCATTAGGCTAAATAAAACTTTGACAATACTCATTGACACTTAACATCTTTGTCTTCCGTGATCACGGCTACTGAGAACTGGCCGAAACGACGGAATAATAAAAATCAAAGTTACCGCCCTTAAAACCGTTAAAATGTTATTTTATTATGCATACTAGTCGTGAAAATTTAAGAAAATATTATGGGAAAATTATGGAAAGCAAATATATGTAATATAACTTTGTATGTATTGTTTTCAGTTTTTATTCTAATATTGGAGGAAGTCAAAACACATGACCAATATGGACACCGAAATTATTACAACAGAAAAGCTAATAGCGTACCAGTAAGTTGTTTCTTCTTTTTAAGTACCAAAGGTTGAGAGGTATGTCTTTAAGCGACATTAAAAAATGCATCAGAAGAAAATGTTTAAGCTTGAAAAGATTAACTTTCGCATATATACAAAATAAATAAAAACGAAGTGTCTGTATCTAACGTCAAAATAATACTTTTTTACTAAATACATGTAAGCTCGTCAGAGCCGTATAAGCTCATGACGAGCCTATTCATCAGAAGTTATCATGGCATGGCATAATGTATATGGGTATATTCATGGAATTGACATCTTTCGTGATCTTTGCCAATATAGTGTTTTTATGTTATAAATACCAGTCATCTTTTCTAAATCACAATGCACTTTGATAATAGCGATTTGTTGCACACTCGATGCCCCAGCGACCACACAACCTCGTATCCAATGTCAATCGTACTATTCTGCTCAACAATGCCCAAAAACATGTCTCGACCCGTCTGTTCTTGTCGTGGTCGCCTTGCAACCATAGATATGCAACACTCCGCTAAAATGTCATTGCCAACATAAATCATCCTTGGCGATGGCTCGCCGACATACATATATAAAAGTATATACGGTATTTATATAAAAAAATATTTTTACTTTTATAATTTTAAAATTCGTGCTAATATACCCCCCGCTCTTTTATTGTGTGAGTTTAGCAGATAGGCAGACAGTCCACTGATGGAAAGCGCTTAGGATCACCTATGGACATTTGTAACACCAAGGGTGCTATTAATGCTGTCGCTCTCTAAAGGTAGACTGAAACCTGGCTGCTACTACCGGCACACAACTCAAGGTTGTTATGACGGCATATGCTAGATCAGGGTGGTAGCTATCCAAGCGGGCAAGCCCTTATCACCTGGCTGTGCAGCCACAACGCAGGACATGGTATTCTTTCTTCGTTCCTGCATGGATAAACCAAAAACACGGGGTTCGCTTTATGCGAACTCATTAAGAACCTATGAAGACCTAATTCAAATCGGTGTTTCACAAAATTATCCCCGCCGATATTTATCCCGATGGGAGCGCCACTTATAGGACTTGTGAGCGTGGAAAAATATTGGTCCATTACCTCGTTTGGTGGCATCATTGCGCAAGTCGATAACAGCGCAAATCTTCTCAGTTTATAAAAGTTCAATTATTATAAGTGTTCGGCAAACAATACAAAACAGTGTTGTTTGTTACGAAAGAATTTAGCAAGAACGGAAATAAAATTATATTGTATTAAGCAAAAACTTTGTACCCCTTTTTACGAAAATCGCGCTGACGGGGAGTATGGAATTTTGCACATGTATAGTTTATATAGAGGAGTGCAGAACACTAATATTTTTTAAAATTATGCGTAAAAAATACATTAAATCAACAAAAAAAAACATACACACACGCATATTTTCTTTTGTTTATTGTTTATGTCATATTACTAGTGTAGTATTAATTTAAATTACAAGTTTGAACATTATTAAGGTTCTGTTGTCAAAAACTATAACTTCTCTATATAAACTATACGTGGGTGAAATTTCATACGCCACGCAATTTTCGTAAAAAGCGGTACAAAGTTTTTGTTTAGCGTATTATGTATATATAGTATAATGATATATAAAATTCTTCTTTGCGCGAGTATGTGACTGGACTCCTAAGCGGATAGACCGATTTCGATGAAATTATTTGTATGTATGTAGGTGGATTGGAGAATGGTTTAGACTCAGAATTAGACACGATAGGTAGCGCTGAAATCGAGTTCTCAATTTCATTTCTTTAGGGCAGGATAACGTCTGCCATTACTGCTAGCTCGTTTATAAAAATCTTAGTTCGAACTAATTTTTAACCCGCTATTTGTGATGTGTGTTCGAGAGACCGGGTGTACGAAAAAGTCGAATAACTCTTTGAACCCTTATTTAACCCTATGTGGTGTTTTCGAGTAGCTTCCTAACTTGACGCACACAATTGAAAGCTCGGTACGTAAGACCGGCGTCACAAACCCTGAAAGTTAGTTTGACGTAACAAATTGTGGGTTAATGTAAGTAAAAGAAAGAAAAAGAAATATTTGAAGAATCTTAAAAAAACGTATTTTGAGAATTTGTAGGCAGCATTTTCAGCAAACAAGGTTTGAAATCAGCTTATTGCTGTGCCAACATAATATCCGACACAACGCTGATTATCATTGCAAACCTTCCTTTTGGCGTAAAACGAGAATAATGTAATGAGTTTAATTTAAAAACTATTTAATTTTATATACCTATATACAATAAACAGTATGATGTGTATTTTTGGACAGGAAACACATGGAATTTATGAATGGAAACGATCCTGGAATGAAGAATTTAAATGATAGCTCTATTAACAGTGAAAATATATCTAATGGAGGTGCAGAAGCTATAGCTGATTTCTACGATGGATCTGTCATTATGGTTACAGGTGAGGCAAGATTTTTTTATAGCGCGATGCAGGTTTCTGTTATCTATTAGCATCTAGAATCTAGATAGATGACATTATATTGTACACCATTACAGAAAACACAGAAAAACTCATAGCCTAAAAAATTATAAATGTGCACCATGGGCGGTCTTATCGCTAAGAAGAGATCTCGTCCAGACAACCTGTAGTAGGAATAAAACTTTTTCTTGCGTTTTCTCTCTTTCTATCTTCTTTCTTGCTTGCGGCTTCGCTCGGGTAGATTCAAAATACTCGTAGTTTGAGCCAACTTTCACCCCCTTTCTCATCCCCGTTAGGAGAAGCGTTTTGAAAAAAATGTATTACATACGCACATTATAGAAAAAAATCCGCATGCAAATGTTCTCGGTGTTAGACCCAGTATTTCGGGTAGTGATTACATGTGTTGATAGATCGAATATTTTTTTGTCTGTTATAGTGTCACGTGTAAACTATTGAACGGATTTAAATGGTACTTGACTCAGAGTTAGATAATATTCCGGGTATACTATCCATACTTCTTATCCCGGTAAATTGATTAAAAAAGCATTTCCATTTTTCCACCAGGCGGCACCGGCTTCGTCGGTAAAGCACTCCTGGAGAAACTTCTCAGAAGTTGTCCGGGAATTGACATCATATACGTTCTGATGAGACCCAAGCGGGGGTTGACCGTGGAACAGCGGTACAAGGAGTTACTGAAGAACCAGGTAATGTATGATTTCTATTACTTTCAAAGCGACACAAACGCCGGCCGGAAGTTTTTAGACTTCACCATGGTTATGGTTATAGTTCACTAATTTATTGGATTGTTTAACCGTCTTCTAAAAAAAATGAGAGAGACAAAAAGAGCTAGATAACACTTTATTTCACACTAAAATATACAATAGGCGGCCGTATCGCTCAAACCGATCTCTGAGCCATGAATGAACGAATGAAAATTAATGAATGAGAAAGAGGTTTTAATTCGACGTCTTAATTTATAAAAATGTAATTTGACGATTTTGTTCCATTGGATTCAGTAAAGCTTTCAATTAATGGTCCCATATAAATTTTGTTGCTATTAGACTTTGGGTTGGGTGACGTTTGGCGAGAAAGAAATTCGATAAGCATTAAGTCAAGAATTTAATGTAACGGTTCTGTAGGTTTTCGACCGCATCAGGACTCGTTGGCCGGATCGACTGGCGAAACTCTATCCAATCACCGGAGACGTATCAGCTCCAAACCTTGGAGTCAGCGCTGAACAGCGAGAACTACTCAGCAGAGTGACAGTCCTCTTCCACTCAGCAGCCACTGTTAGATTTACCGAGCCTTTGCAAGTGGCCACAACTCTCAACGTTCAGGGTACAGCATCACTGTTGAAACTGGCCAGAGATATGACAATGTTGAAGGTAAGGTTAAATACATTTTTGAGCTGGGAAGAAAAGATTCTAGCGTTTCGGCTCCTAGATAATAGGTACAGCCTTAGAGGTTTAGAAAAGCAGCTGTTGGTCCCTTAAAGTCGCATTAGATTGCCATGGCACTAGATCACCTAGTTCGCAAGATTTCTACACGTGAACGGCAAGTGAACCACTTGGCGATAATTCGTTGCTCAGTGATTCACTTAGAGTACCTAGTATCAATCGCCGATAAACTAGACGGCAATTTGTGCTTGTTATGCAACTTTCATTGGATGACCAGTCCTGCCAGCGGTTTCAGACCTGATCGGGATCTTCAATAAGAGACGTGTTCAGGATATAAATTTATATTAGCATCTATGTAAAAGTTTCTCATTGTTGCTAATATAAATTTATATCTCGAACTAGACTCTTAGTGAAGATTCCAGTCAGCTCCCAAACCGCTGGCGGTAACAGTACCCTGATTGAATGTTTGACAACGCGGCGTTCACCCGTTGACGACGCTGCTTGCCGAGTGGCATTTATGACCCTTATATAAAAATAGTATAAGAAGGAGGCCCCAGAAATGTAAGCTTAACCTCGTGCCAACGATTCTTTCACCAGAGAGAGAGGTAGCAAAGACTATGCAAAGTGGAGAAAAATAAAGAATGTATTCTCTGAGGATCTGACCTTCATATTCCGTGCTCCGTACTGTGTAAAAATTCACACCTTTTATAACCAACACTGTGGTTCACCATAGGACCTTGGGCATATGCGTAGTTCTATCCTGATATTTTGCGCCACATCTTTAACCTCTTTCCCGTTTTTAGGCTCTAGTTCATGTGTCCACGGCATACAGCAACGCTCCAAGACCTTACATCGAAGAAAGGGTCTACCCACCGCCTTATGATCCCGATAGTATCGTGCGATGTACCAAGATGTTACCACCAGAGACCATTGAAGTTATATCAGAAACATTGCAAGTAAGTTTGTGTAACTCTAAAATGAATTGTATAATTGTTTTGACAGTATCACGCTGGATGACGTAGTAGAACCGTGCTGGATTACTTTGATAATAGCTCTAGACCCTAGTTGACACTACGCTAGTAATTTAGTCGAGCATCGAGTTGTTTAGTAACTAAAATATTCGCTACTGTTCAAAAATCGTTCCTACTACGATCGAGTACAATATACAACTGAGTAGTGTTTATCAAGATGAACGTTCAATGCAATAAAGTAAATAGGCTAATCAAGCTGCTATTTGTGCTATATAAAAAAAGATATGGGTACGACAAATGAACTAACGAAGCTACGAATTTTTCCTTTATTTATGTAATGGGGACTTAACGTTGTAACTTTGAATGTATGTTTTTCTAAAATGTATTTGCTTTGGAAAAAATAAGATTTCTCCTAAACCTGGTACAAGGATGTAGATATTTTTACTGTCTACGATAACTTTTAAAGTTTTCTACATAACAATAAAATAAACAAAACGGTTCGTCCAGTTTAACATGAAGCCCAACTCTCCTAACAAACTGAGCAATGTCCTTCGTGTTTTTCTTTCAGTTAACTTAAAACAATCTTTCTTATTACAGGGCGATCATCCAAACCCTTACACTTTGACTAAAGCATTAGCCGAATCGATTGTATACAACAATTCTGACGTTTTGCCGCTTTGTATCGTCAGGCCGTCTATAGGTAAGTGTTCGAACTAAACCAGACAATTAGAACAATGTTCGGCCTTATCTCTTAACGTGATTTCTTCCAGGCAGCCCGGCATCCAAGAAGACTTTAAATTAAAAATTGCGTAATACCGAAGTAAGAAAGAGAGTTGGTCTGAAAGAGAGTGTCGGGGTAAAGGTAAGGAAAGGAATGCTCCGGTGGTTCGGGCATGTGGAAAGAATGTATGATGAAAGAATGCCTAAACAGATATACAATGCAAAAGTGGATGGATGCAGAAGTCGCGGAAGGCCACGACACACCTTCCACGATCAAATTGATCGTGTATTAGCAGAAGGTGATGTCAGGAGCCTTAAGAATAGACGAGCGTGCATGACAAGAGCTATGAATGTCAAAGAAGCAAGTGAGGTGTGTAAGAATAAGCCTGTATGGCACTCTGTTGTTCGTGCCTACCCCGCAAGGGACCTGGCGTGAAGTTATGTATGTATGTACTATTTTTATCCGTATAGGAACAGAGAAGAAATACAATTTCTTGCGGTATGCCGTAAGTGGTGATAAAACCTGGTGGTGGGTTCTTTTGTCGTTCTTACGCCAAGACGCCTGGCTGTAGGAAATTGTATTCTACCACAAAGGTTAAAATCGATTTAATTGCTAGCAACAAACGTGGCTGAGTATATTCCTATGTGAAAGTAAACAGCTGAGACATTTGTTAAAATCGATACTTGACATGATTATTTTATGAATGTCGTCCGAGTATGGTCTTCAATACTTTTGTTACACTACATCGATAAAGGGGCCAGGTACAGAGCGTGGCCTAGCTAAAGATCACAACTCTCTCCTCTTTAGCATTTTCTTTTTTCCCAAACTCAAAAGGGCTCGATCCTGTCAGCGACGCATGCACCACTAAGTCAGTTTTCTGCTCTAATGTGCATATTGTTGCAATCACCAGATGCTAATAACAGTGAAGGAAAACATCGTGATGCAACTTGCACATCGAGATAACCGATGTGTTCAAACCTGCCAAGTCGCCTTGTACAAGCGTGACGGGCTTACTGCCCGTTCCCTCTATAATGGGAGACCCCAGCAGTGGGAAATTTATGGACTGATATTATTTTAATTACGATTACGACAAACGGCCCCAAAATCAGGGTATTGTTATAACCATTTATAACTTTATAACTATGAAGCATTAAGGGCCTGCATGAATCTCTTTTAAATAAAATTAGTTAGTCATAGTAAATTGTCTAAATACTTTATTTTGTTTGGGGGGCTAACAGCTATCATTAATAATAACTAAAAATAAGATAAATTTAAAGAAGCCATTAATAAGCCTCCACAGATAAATACGTTTTACACAAAACGTATTGACAGCTCTTTAAACAAATTTTACGCTGTGCAAAACGCTAATTGTATTTAAGGGTTAAATACATTTAAGTTTAAGTTAAGTTAAATACATTTTGTGTTTTTTAAATAAATTTAAGCAACCTTATGAAGAGGCCCTAAGAGTGAAACTACTATCAACAAATATATTCTTACAGTTACAGCAGCCCTACAAGAGCCTTTCCCGGGATGGATAGATAACGTGTACGGAGTCACTGGTAAGACCAATTAAATATAATATTGTAAATAGGTGACCCCGTGCGAGTCCGATTTGTTTATTTAAAAAAAGCAAACAATCGGTAGACCACATTCTGTATATTCTTAACCTAAGCAAGTTACGCCTGTGTTATAGCTAATATACAACGGACGAATCTGTGGCCAATCCCAGCCACCCAGACCATAGTAAATAAAGGATAGTGTGTTTATGATTACCATGTTAGGAATGGACCTGCGTTCCCGTGAGGTAAACCGGCAAATGTTTAGACCACTTAACCATAGAAGCCGTTCGTCCTCTACAGAATGATAAAATACAGAATTTGATTTGATATTAATTAAGTATTATTACATCGATATTTGAAAAGAAATAATGTGTTATGTAAACTTATACGTCGTATGCTGCGTCCGGCGTGACGCTGTACGCGACCGAGTTACGGTTATTATGAAAATGGTATTATAGTGTTGTCTGATAAAGCTGACGCGGCGCAATATGCTGTGAACGGCGAGTATAAAAGTCTAAATTTATATAATATAATATTATAAAATTGTAAATACACTGTATATGTAACATTGATGCTATTAAAAAAAACAACTGGAGTACATTGATGGCCTCTGTGGTTGAGCGGGCTAAGCCTTGACCTACCTCACTGCAAAGAAGAGGCTCCGGGTTCGATTCCTGGTATAGTAAATTTCGGAAACGTATTTTCTCCGTTATTTACTATGGTCTGGGTGTCTGGGATCGGCCCCAGAGTTGTCCGTTATTGGTAATATACCGATAACACAAGCGTAACTTCCTTAATTTGGGGATATACAATATGTGTGTGTTTGTCTGCCGATTATATAAAAATAAAATAAAATAAAAAGCCTTTTATTCTTACTTTTTACAGTATAAATATTCTTAGTATGTTAGTTGGTTAGTAATATTTAGTTAATTGTTAGTATTATAGTTGTTAGTTGAATAAATTAAGTAAGAATCCCAGATTGCGTATAGGCCTCCTCCAAAGACTTCCATCTATCTCTATCTTGGGCTGCTTGATGCTAGTTGTGGCCGGCTATTTTCCTGCCGATTATATATATATATATATATATATATATATATATATATATATATATATATATATATATATGTCGCAGAACGGCCTCGTTCTCACGACATCTCCTTTAGTTATTGCAGGTTTAGTGGGCGTCATCAGGATAAAATGCGAGCATAAAACACAACGGCCACAGTTTATACACTTTTAATTTAGATTCTATCAACATTTTGACATAGTTTAGACCGAGCAGCGGGTTCAGGGCACCCGCTCATACTTCTAACTTAAAACACTTTCTTTAAAAATACTCTAAGGTCCAACTCGACCTGCTGCCATCAACCGAATGTGCCACAAAAACTCCTCCGTCTACCGAAGTAGATACTACCAAAGTATAGAGGGCGCTGACCCCGCTCTAGACATGCTCTGCTCTGATTGGTCGTTTATTAAATTACAATATTCGTAACTTTTATTAGGTTAGAACGATCTTGAAGTTATAGAAACATTTAACAAATCTAATTAAATTACATTAAGAATTTTAGAAGTAATTATTATGTAAACAAATGATATTGTGCGTTATACATCCAGTCAACAATACATCGTCATATCGTCATAGTCATAGCTTCCCTCCGACACACACACATATATATATATATATATATATATATATATATATATATGTATATATATATATATATATATATATATATGTCGCAGAACGGCCTCGTTCTCACGACATCTCCTTTAGTTATTGCAGGTTTAGTGGGCGTCATCAGGGTAAAATGCGAGCATAAAACACAACGGCCACAGTTTATACACTTTTAATTTAGATTCTATCAACATTTTGACATAGTTTAGACCGAGCAGCGGGTTCAGGGCACCCGCTCATATTTTTTAACTTAACACTTTCTTTAAAATACTCCATGGTCCAACTCGACCTATTGCCATCAACCAAATGCGCCACTAAAACTCCTCCGTCTACCGAAGTAGATACTACTCAAAGTATAGAGGGCGTCTGACCCCGCTCTGCTCTGATTGGTCGTTTATTAAATTACAATATTCATAACTTTTATTAGGTTAGAACGATATTTAAGTTAGAGAAACATTTAAGACATCAAATTAAATTAAATTAACAATTTTAGAAGTAATTAAAATGTAAACAAATAATATTGTGCGTTATATATCCAAACAATAATCCATCCAATATAGCTTCCCTCCGACATATATATATAAAATGGAGAACACGATGTATTTTTTTTTAGATTTCTTGTCAGCTTGTCGGTTTGCCCGTTTGTTCAGGATTCACGTACGAACTGCTGTGCCGATTTCGATGCGGTTTTCACTGATCGACAGCTAATTCGTAGACTTCTAAAATCTGCGCTACTTTTTATCAAGTTATGCGTAGACGAAGTAGCATATCCTAGTAGTATGAATCTCAGAATTATTATATTTGAGGGTAAATTGACAATAACATTTAATTGAATATGTATATATGTGTGCGTGTGTGTATGTGTGTCTGTACTCGGTTCTTACTAACTTTGTATCTTAATATGCCTTAGGAATCATAATGGAGATATCGAGAGGGACATACAGATCAGGCTACTGCAAGGAGCGGTATATAGTAGACCTGGTACCAGTGGACATGGTTGTGAATAATTGCATCCTGGCGGCATGGAGACAAGGTGTTAAATTGTAAGTATCTTTCGTATACTTTCTCTATGCACCGCTTTACAGTGATGAGATCTGGTTGAGTGGAAATAATAATGAGAATAAATAATAAAAATGGTTTTTTAAAATGATTTTCAAATACAACTACTTTTGAGATCCTGGATATCATGTAGCAGCAGAGTGCTAGCCAAGACAAGTGAAACGAGCCCAAACACGACGGGTCTATCTTGTTTAGTACAGGAGTTCCTATGGCCACATTCCGACTCCATCATCAGATCAGCTCGATGGTACCACATTATCACGCAATATACATGTGTGCAAAATTTCAGCTCAGTCGGAAACTGGGAAGTTGGTCAAATTTAACTTGCAAGATTCCACCCGAATTTACATACATACATACATAGGTATATCCATTGCAAGTTAAACAGAAGCTTGTAAAATAGTTTATTAGGTACCAAAACATTGTTACAACGATAACTGAAAGTGCTATAAAGTGCTTTTACAATAGAATAAGGTCAATTTAATTAATAATTTGGAAAAACTAGAAATAATTATTAAAATTAGTGAATCTTAACACCTAAACTAGGCAAAGCCTGTACAGGCACGGTGTAAGTTCCTTTATATAGCGGGGCAGTAATGTCTCTCAAAGAGGCCGCAGAAAAGGATAGGGAGCGAAGTCCTTCGGCGCGTACTACGGTCTCTTCTCGAGGTCGCCGGCCTTCAGCTGGCACCCGGAGAGGCAGGTACGCGTATTACTTCCCTCCCTGAGTTAGGTTCCGGAACAAGGGGGCCCTTAGCTACTAGGTAAAGCAAGGGATTTAACAATTACCCCCATCTCGAAGTGGGGTGTGATCTCCCAGGGCACACTTCAGGCACTTTATTGCGCTGGATCGACTGTTGCGTAACTATGTTCTATATCTTAGTCTTTCCATCACAAACAAAAGCGCAGGGTCGACAGGGAGGAGGGGGTTTTTAGTGGGTATTGAGGTTGCTCGCCCGTACGGCATCGCTCTGAGTCTTCCACACTCCTCTGTGTAATCCATCGCGGACGGAGCGCAAATAAAGCATACAATTGCTAGCGTTACCGCCCCCTGTGGATGCGTGCCGTTTCCTAGTGACGGCCCAGAGAGTGCGTAAATCGGTTAAGCATTTTCCCTCGCCTCAAACAAAAAAAAAAGTTCCTTTATATAATGCACGTAGGAGCGGTCGCCTCGCTCGGTGACCTGGTGAAAGCTATGTTGCAGAGCGACGACTGCTGGGGAGCTGCGGTCACTTTTTGTGAGGCAGTAATGTCTCTCAAGGAGGCCGCAGAGCGGGCAGGGAGCGAAGTCCTGCAGCGCGTCCTAACGTCTCTACTCGAGGTCGCCGGCCTTCAGCTGGCACCCGGAGAGGCAGGTACGCGCATTACTTCCCTCCCTGAGTTAGGTTCCGGGGGGCCTTTAACTAGCTAGGAAAGCAAGGGACTCATCTACCCCCGGCAACGAAGTGGGGTGTGTTCTCCCAGGGCACACTCCAGGCACTTTATTGCGCTGGATCGGCTGGGTGTAACTATGTTCTAAATCTCAGCCTTTCCTTCACAAACTAAAGCGCAGGGTCGACAGGGAGGAGGGGGTTTTTAGTGGGTATTGGGGTCGCTTGCCCGTGCTGCTTCCTCTGAGTCTTCCACACTATTCTGTAACGTCGATCGCGGACGGAGCACTGACAAGAGCATACTATTGCTGCAGTGTTCCCTAGCAACGGCCCAGATTGTGCGTAAATCGGATAAGCATTTTCCCTCGCCTCAAAAAAAAAAGTTCCTTTATATAATGCATAACTTGAATGTTTCTATGGTACTAACTTAACTTGGAACTTTCTTAGGTTCCAGTCTCCCTTTAGAGAGCAGCAGTGCAATTGTATCACCTTTGGTGTTGCAAATGTCCATAGGCGAAGGTAACCGCTATCCACCAGGTGGACCGTCTGCCTGTCTGCTGAACTCAAGCTATAAAAAATGTATTTTTTATTATAAATTCATAACTGACATTATTTTTTTCAGACCTGGACGCTGCCCTGTGTACAATGTGACTTCGGGTTCTATCAACCCCCTACAGTGGGGCAATTTAACAAAACTCTGCGTGAAGTGGGCAAGAGAAAATCCAACTAAGTAATGTTTTTCTTTTAAATTTATAATGAGTCGTAAATGTCCCACTGCTGGGCTCGGGTCTCCTCTCTTATAGGGGAATGTATAGTATTATACGCTTTACTAAGGCGGACGAACGAATGTTCTTTATTGTATATACAGATCAAATCAAATCATATATATACATTAGGAGGTCTTGACGCCGCCGGCGATATCTTTCAGACCACCTTCACACTTTTTAAATTTAAATGTCAAATTTCAAATTATGATACGCATGTCGTTATTGTTGTCCTACATATTTTATATTAATATATCGGACTGGTGGATTTCACACATTAGTTACCTCAAAGTTTCGTCATGATGTTTTCCATCACCGTTAACACGTGGTAATTGTAACAATATATACATTAGGTAAGAAAGCTGCCTAAGTGGTACATGCTTTTCAAACCAGCGTTTTTCGAATTTGGGACGCGATTGTGCTAATAACTAAGCTATCACGGCTCTGCATGATCTAGCCAGTGTTAAGTGTCCATGAATATTCAATTATAAAACTAATTATCTAGGAAAATATAGACTTTTGATTGACGCTAAGCGAGTGAGGTGTTGTGGTGGCTTTATAATGCACGGTGGAGATTTCCAACAGAAATACTAAGTTAACATTATATATAATTAACATTATTGTTTTACATTGGACATTTTTATTTTCAAAGGTGTATAATCTTCCTTCAGATTCTTACTAAAACTCGTAATATTATCTGTAAAAGAGCCATCTAGTGACCTCTTAGCGAATGGTATACATTACATGCTATGAGATACTAGATGGCTCATAATATAATAGTAATATTTTGAACAATTTATATTCGTATAGTTCATTATCATTGCTTGGTTCAGAAAGTATGATTATATATTTTGTGAAAATAAAAATTGATGGTAAAACGTCTTCCTTTAATTTTCAATCAAAAACATATACTCTAAATACGTCATCTAGTGACACATAGTTATAACACTTAGCGAATTATGTTAATTATATATTACATGCTATCCGATACTAGACGACCAACAAAGTAATAGTAGCCTATCAATATATCAACACATACAATCATTACAACATCTTGCTGGGATCAGAAGATATATCAACTAAATATTTTATTTGTAAATATAATTGCACAACATTTTTTTAAGGTCTCGTTATAATATTTCGTTAAGAACCTTGTGATAAAATTTAATTCTAGCATTTATTAAATTATATAAGCGACGTATTACATGCCACTGGATACTAGATGGCGCATTTAATAGCAATAACATTTCAATCATTTGTTTTTTCACGATATCTTGTTGGGTTCGAAAGATATCAGTATAAAAATAAACGATTCACGTGAAAAACCGACAAGCACAGCTAGTTTCAATTTATCGAGGGTATTTTTAAAGATGTTTTATATTGTTAACTTATGAAATATACTTAACGTTTAAAATTTTCCCTTCTAACAGTAGCATCACCAATTTAATGATTCTTGAGGGCCATTAAAAAAAAGTCCATCTTCCTTACCACTATCGTCCACATGCTTAATATATATCTTTCATAGCCTTTATATCTCATTTACATTATCATTTCCACGACAGTAAACAAGAATGTGACGAGGGAAGTAAACAACAATATAATTTGCCAGGTGGTAAGGGATTTCCCTGACTGGTTGGTTACCACCCTTAGTCTACAGTATATAATATCAGTACCATAACAACTTTGAGTTGCGTCCCGGCATTAGTGGCCAGGTTCCAATCTCTATTAAGAGAGCAGCAGCGCATTTGCAGCACCTTTGGTGTTAGAAATATAGGTGCATAGGTAACTGGTACGGTAACCACTTTCCATCACAGTTGAGCTGTAAGTCTGTCTAGAGAGCAATAAAAAATAAAATAAATTGGGTTAACATACTCGCGCTGCCCATTGCTCTCGTCACTCTCCTGCATCCTGCCATGAAGGGCGCCATGTAAACGAAGGGTCACGTATATACGTTTGTTTTGTTTTCAGATACGTAATGTGGTACCCAAATTTCGCGTTCACGGAGTCGAGGTTCATTAATACGTTTTGGGAGGTGACCTGCCATTTTTTACCTGCTTTTCTTTATGACCTATTGTTACGAGCGCAAGGAAGAAAACCAATGTAAGTTGTTCTACTTATTAATTAATTATTGCCTATATACATACATACACAGACGTGTGTATAGTCACTGTTGAATAGTTACCAGTTATGACTACTTTAATTTTCAAAATAACGAACTTCGACATCATATTGAAATATTCAGGTACCGAAGTTATAACCTCCAAAATTTGGTAATTTTAGAATTTACTCTTAAGCATGATAAGTCACCAGCTAAATATTTTAGTATGTAAATTAGGCTTATCCATCAGCAAAAAAGTGGGTATACCGAGATATACCCGATTATATGGTAATAGTAAATTAGTAGTACAATAAATAAGAGAACGTTGTGGATTGATAGAAAATGTAATAACCAGAGTTGAGTTATAAAAGGAATGTTAAGGTAAGGTGCTAAATCAACCGGAATATCATTGACTTCCATCGGAAAGATGCTATCAGAAAGCAAATGTCAGTCTTCAGAACAGGGACCAAAATCAGTATTAAAAATTAGTTTAATATTTATTATTTTAACAAGTTTATTTATTTATGTCCTGACCGTACACTACTCCAAACGCAAAAAAAGTCTCGAAGTTAATTAACCTGTGCCTATATTCATTGTGTTACAGTATGATGAAGTTAGCCCGCCGGTTCAAAATGGCCGCCGCGACCGGAGAGTACTTCGCGAACCACGAATGGGAGTTCGGAGTCACCGAGCTGAAAGCGCTTCACGCCGACGCGAGCGCTGCAAGCGATTCGAGCGCTTTCCCCCATTGGCCGTCTAGCTTTAACTGGGACAGTTACATCGGCGCATACATGCTTGGTATAAGGCGCTTTATTCTGAAAGACAGCGCTGAATCGCTGCCTCACGCTAGGACTAAGTTAAACAGGTATGTAAAGGTGTGCAAGCAGAATAAATACATACTGGCTAATTAAAGTAAAATAGTAAAGCGCGGCAAATTTAAAAAATATAAATATGGCTACACTATTACTACGTAAACATTTTTTTTATAAGTGACTTTTTTCTGACGCTCTTAGTCAAATGTGGAAATTATGCTAATTAATCATTTTCCACTTTGGACGGGTTTATTCATGTTTTAAACTCGTGAATGCTAAAATATAAATAAAATATCATATTTATAGTGTCGTTGCGAGCCGATGCGACTAATTCTTTGCAGGTGTCTTATTACCTTCTCCTAGTTTCGCCGCAGCAAGTCTTAAAACTTTATTCCTTTGTAAACTATTTCATGAAAATACTTAAAGCCGAGAAGTTAATAATTCAAAGGAATGGTGAGCATGTTCCTAGGAGGTCATATATAATTTGCAAATGTAGGGGTTTGAGTAGTCGAGGAAGGAGTTAGTCGTGTTCTGATTGCGAACGAAGCGTTACCTAGTGCACTTTCGGAGCGAGTTCTTATAGCGACGAAACTTGCGCGATTTATGTGATAACAATTTTCTGCCCTATGGTTTGGTTTTATTGTATTCGGCTACACTTGTAAGAACTGTGAATTACGTGTGTATACATCTAATAAACTCCGTGATAATTCCAACGGCATTCTCGAATTTACATCCTACAAATCCGGTACGAATTCGTAACAATATATAAGTTTTATCTATGATCATTATATTGTATTATATATATTGTATCAAAATAATAAAAATGACTGTAATGTCATTTGTATTGCTATATAAAAAGTTTCTCAATAGGTATCTTTCGTTAAAAATACTCTAGGCACTTCTGAGCCAACTTTTCTTTGATTTATATAAACTTTTTGTTCACAGGCTATATTGGGTGCATAGACTATTCCAGACAGCAACAGGATATTATCTATTTAGGTTTCTAGCTGGTCGTATTCGATAAATATCGTAATATGTCGATGAAACTATATACTTAAATAACTTTTACATATCTATAATACCAAATTGGAAGAATAGTGTTGAGACAGATTTCACGGCGTAAATTCATCGAGACAGATTGGCACGGCGTAAATTCATCGAGACAGTCTAGTAAGGACCTTATGACATTAGACATCTTAATAAACTAGATAAATTCTAAAATAGATAGATCACAGACGAAAAACTCAAACCAATGAGAGTTATACAAGTCTATCTTCTCTTAATATTTAACATCGAAAATCACCATAAGATTCTTTAAGTTAGCCAAAATGTTATTATTTAGAAATATTTTTTTAGACCATCTCATTTCGAAAACTAACTAAAAGTATCAAAACTTTAACGGTTGACAAATTTATTTCAATAATAATATAAATTTTATTTCAGACCGGGGTCCATATTTAGTTAGTGTGTTCGTTACAATTATCTTATAAATTAATGTTAGTAATATTTAACACAAATTATTAAATCTATAACGACTTCTTTCAAACCGGTTACTACCCCTATCCAATGTTCTTAGAAGGGGCAGTCAAATCTAACTGCAATAGCCTTCAGTAGGCTGTTAGTGCTGCCGCGCAAGCGTTACATCAGCGAAGCGGATTTGTAGATATTTGCCTTAAAGCAGACGGCATTCTGAAAAAAAAATATTATATTGTAGTAGGGCGTTGATGGCTCGTCAGGTATATTCCACCTTAGAAATGAAGATAATAAGTTTTAACTTCAATTGTGCTTCGAGCGGACCTGCGAGTCCACATGTTGCCTCGAACCGCCGACGCCCTACATTTCCGCTCTATATCATCGTCATCCCTAAGGTCACTCGTTACAATATGCCCCAAGTACTTGAATAACAATGTAATTGAATCCAAGTTTCACTTAATATCACTTAAAAATAATTTCAATAATATTACGTTGATTAAACATCTTGTGGTTTTATCTATAATATATCAAAACGCAATTTTACATTGTGACGTCTTGTAGAAATGTAAGTCTTTCCCAGAGATATGTATTTATTCTTTAGAATTGTAATTCCCAAGAAGAATATTTTTCATGATGTTAAATAACAATATAGATAATTAATATTTAAATAACTGTTAAAATAAGTTGCAAATATATCAATTTAACACTGTTGAAACAGATTGGCGCGGCGTAACGCCATTGTGACAATCTGTGCAGCGTAACAACATCTTTAAAGTTGTTAAACACAACCAGAACACCATGAAAGTGGTTCTATAAAATATTCTATGCCAACTTTGCTATAGCTCGTTAATAATAGAGGAACCCTCCATACTCGATTTTAAGTTGCATGCGGTCATTTTTATTATTGTATTCATAGAGAGCAAGTTTGAATGGTTCTTTACGAACCGTTGAAACGTTATCTAACTCTCTATGAATAAGACCTTAAAAATAGAAAAGAAATCCATCATTTCATTTTTTATTTTATTTGAATTATATATTTTATTTTCTTTGATATATTTTTTATAATGATTAATAAATCGATTTTAATGCGTTCAATGAGTTTTAAAATTAATCAGAGAACTGGAAGTTGATGTAAATTAATTCACATAAAAAATAGTTACATTGATACATACACACACCTGAATAACTTGCTGTTAAAAAATAAATAACTTTCTTACTGTCTTTTATAGTAGTTAGTGGTCAGGTTCCAGACTCCCCTTTAGTGAGCGGTAGCCCATTGCATCTTTGGTATTACAAATGTCCATAGGCGATGGTAACCACTTTCCATCAGACCGTCTCCCTTGTCTGCTGAACTTATGCAATAAAACAAAGTCTACTGTCCGTAATAACTTATTGATAAATATTTAAATAAAATGCCATTCCCATCGTATATTCTTGTAACATAATTATATATGTGATATGCCCGCGACCTCGTCCACGCTTGACTTCAAATTCCCGCGGGATTCCCTGGATTTAAAAAAAATGTACGCTATCGTTCCAATGAGAATTGTCTGGGAATAAGCAAAATTTTTATGCAGCCGAACAACTTCAAACCGCTCCCGGGAAAATTCCCGCGGGATTCCTGGAATAAAGGATATCACACATTTTATTAAATTAAATTTACTATGAATCAGTAAAAAATCACATAGGAATTCGTTTTTTTATTTGGCCTTTTAAATTCCCACAAAAACTCCGCGGGATTCCAGGATAAAAATAGCGCAGAGCTTAAGTCTAAGAATTTGCTGTCAATCAGTGAAAAGAGCATCGAATTCGGACTAGTAGTTTTTACGTTAATCAAGAACAAACAGACAAGAAATCTAAAAAAAGCGTGTTCTCTTTGGTTTATATAGTTTATTCCAGTTTTTCCTAATAGCTTCAATGTACAGACATGGCATGTAGAATTTTATAATATTGTAGATTTTATTAATAAGTATAAATATGTGTCATGATTACTATATGAAATAATAAATCAATTTATCAGTAAGATACTGGTTTTTATTTTCTTTTTCGGCACTATACTAGTTATTCGCTATATTATTTGGGAGGTAAAGAAAAGACCTTCGGGCAATTAGCAATTAACATAAAGCACTCCCACTTCATAACAATATAGTTATTTATGACACTATTGCGGAAAGTTGGTTTAACAAATGAGTAGACAAATATATTGTTACATGCCGTCAAAGAAATGCGCACACCTGCCAGTCGTAAAACGCAGTTTATTACCGTTCCTGCACTCCGTGTTTTTTGTTTACTTTGTGTTTAAAATTACACAATAGCCTTGTTGCGGACAGAATCACCCCGCTGACCTCACCCCCGTAAAGCCCGTGCGCCCACGCCCCGCCTACCGCGGAAACGTAGCTCGCTCCGTTAGCTGCTAAGCGTTTGCATTTTTGTAGTACTTTAGTAAGCGCGGAGCGAGCCTACGTCATTCGTTCGTCAGTCGAATAATACACACACAAGAAGAAGCAATACAAGGAAGACTAAGAAAATCAACAAGCATTAAGAAGACTTCAGCCAACGTGACTACGTGGATCTTGTGAAGCCACCAGTACATCGTGACCAGTGCCGCTTGTATTTAATCATCGTGCCTGAATATATCTGTTGCTGTTGCGGCGCCTATATACAAATAAATACAGTCAACTTGCTCAGAGGTGTTTTCATTTAGGGCAATGCCTGCCCCCACACCTGACAAGCCTATTGTTATTGCACTTGTATTATGGCCGTCATTATTGTCGAACTAATCCTTTTTGTTGTTGCATTGCATCGAAGCTAGCCAGGTGTGCGGATTAACTCAGTAAACGCGGTATTTTGTTGTATTGCACAGTTTAGTATAAAACAATGCCCAAACAGAGGGATGGGGCAGTCAAGCGATGACTACGATACGAGCAAGACGTACGTTCAATGAGCGATATAGTGACGGACTTTGCGCCAGTTATTGAATCGTGCAGTTGTACTGGCTGTGTCCAGTCATATTTGTGCCTGTTTTATACCTGTTTGTACAGTCAAACTCTATAGTAATTCCAACGGTATTTTAATTCGAGTCATGTTTAGCTCGTAACAGGATTAATCCCAAGTGACAAGTCGAGGGCTTACCATAGCCACGAGTTTGTAAAATACAACCACCGCAAATGTGTGTATACAACTTTTTTCAAGACATTTGCGAGAAAACTACTGTAATGAAAAAACATAAATTATAAACTGAAAAGTCATAAAGATCTTTGACGATTTTAATATAAAAACGGTATCACATGTGCTTGATAAAAATTAGGACAACACTTTTCGTCTCATTTTCCCTATTGTATTAAAGTGAGACAAACGTCTTGCGCTTCCAAGGAGGTTCGATTATCTTCGTAATGTGTAACTTCTTGGTGGCGTGCTTATATGTTTTTCTATCTAAGTACCTATACCTTACCTGAGTACTTAGGTAGTAGTAATAAGATCATGAGCCTATAGACCTGGAAAATTGTCACGCCACAAGCCTATTAGTGTTGTGGCCCTGCCCATCATGCCCACAACGGTGGATCCTCGCTTGCTGTCCGGGTCTAAAGAACTCTAATCAAGATATTGATTCCAGCATGACTCCACCAGGTCAGGATTCTTATACTGACGTAGTCTTCTAAGTTCATCAGCGAAAGAAGTAGGACGTTAAGAAAATTCTTGCACACTACTTCGAATCTTTTGTGTTATCAAATGGGGGCAGTCCAAATAGTTCAGGCTTGAAATCCAGTAAGCTCCGGAGTACCAGGGTCGCGTGACGTGTTAGCTCTCTTTCTACACGAGGATCTGGTATCATCACAACCTGGCAGAAGAAGAATCAGATGGGCCAACTTGAATTGTAAACTTAGTTTGGTAGCGAATTCAAATTTTACCCCTCGGGACTCTTACGTACTTTTTGAGAAAATATTCCCGTCCTTTGCGGAGTTCTTTAAGAAGGGCGTTATAAAATTTCTTAGAGGTCAGTAACGCATTGGCGACACCCTTGGTGTTGCAAACGTCTATCGGCAACGGTAACCACTTTTCATCAGGTGGGTATAAAAAAACGAAATTAATGAATGGCCCCTGAATAATAATTTCAATTGCTTATTCATATGTATTTGTTATTTATTATCTTGTTGTTATTTAGCTGTACTTTTTCCATCATTTTTCCAAACACTTCGCTTCATCAACTTTCATTATTTTGTTTCATATATATACTTATTGAAACTACTTTTATCTGATCTTTCTTCAAAATATTTTCAATTTGATTATGATGAGTAACTCTCGATCTACCGGCACCGTCTCTACCAGTCACATTGCTGCCATATACTTGTTTTGAGATTCTGCTATCATACATCTACATGCCCAAACCACCCTAACATTCCTTTTTGAACTCCTGTCACTACATCTTCATTCATCCACAACTCTTTCTTATCATATTGTTTCCTATCACTTACATTAACCTTACACATATTTCTCAATGGTCTCATTTCAACTGCATTTATCCTACTTTCATGCTTTTTCTGCCATACCCAAGTTTCACTACCATATATTAATTAGCGTTGATATTAATACCCCTTGATGGACAGAAGTCCCAATTAGCTTCTATTCAATTTCTTAAGTTACATTAATTACATGCTATGTCACCTGTGTGTATTTTGGCCTTATAGTAAACTAGGATTAAATGAAACGTCTCCACTCAGCTGAGATGAGAATGTTGAGATGGATGTGTGGTGTTACAAGAATTGATAAGATGAGAAATGAGTACATAAGGAGATCTTTGAAAGTTGCACCCGTGACTGATAGATTGAGAGGAAGAAGACTAAGTTGGTATGGGCATATAATGAGGAGGAATGAAAGTCAAGTGACAAGAAGAATGTTAAACTACAAGATAGATTGATACAAATGTAGAAGAAGACCAAAAAAAAGACGGATGGGTTGTGTGAAGGATGATATGTTGATTTGTAGTGTGACAGAAGATATATGTCAGAATAGAGGAGTGTGGAAGGAATATACATATTGTGCCCACCCCAAATAATTGGGATATGTTGAAAGAAGAAGAGACAGTAAACTAGGATTAATACTACTGTCTATCTCTACCTGCATACCAGCTTCTCTTGCGGCGTCTACTCCAATTTTTGAGTCTTCAAACACGAGACACTAGAAAGCAAATGTTATTTATAAAAATGACTAGCCCCAAACATACATACATACATACATAACTTCACGCCAGATCCCTTGCGGGGTAGGCACGAACAACAGAGCGCCACACAGGCCCATTCTTACACACCTCACTTGCTTCTTTGACATTCATAGCTTTTGTCATGCACGCTCATCTGTTCTTAAGGCTCCTAACATCACCTTCTGCTAACACATGATCAATTTGATCATGGAAGGTGTGTCGTGGCCTTCCGCGACTTCTGCATCTAGCCCCAAACAGTTTTTGGAAAATCACTTTATAGTCCAGTACAAGAATATTTCTAGAATGGACAATGCCACGGCAAAAAAATGTAAGCTACTAAATTGTTTCTACATTCGATTTAAGTATAAAATATTGGACGACTTATGACCGGTTCCTACATCTTACCGGCCGTCTATTTACCCCACTATCGGTTAACATTTGACATAATCTCTATACTCTATACTCGAAATATCTATGTTTGTTAATACTAATCCATATTGTTTGTTTATTGAAACATTGTTTGTTGAGTTGTTTTATTAAAAGTTTTAATTCAGATTTTCTGTAAAAACTTCAACTAACTGGTGAAGCCACCTGTGTCGCAAGAGTATATATTGAGAGACGGCTTCTGTGGCTGAGAGGACTAAGTCTCAGCCGACCGAACTCGCTAGAACGTAGAGGTTCCGTGTTCCGGGCATGGTAAATTTCGAAAACGATTTTTCTGTTATTTACTATGGTCTGAGTGTCTAGGATCGGCCCAAGAGTGGTCCTTCACACAAACATACACGCATAGTGAACTTAGAGGCGATGGTTATATCGAATTTGGAATATATTTATGAAGAAAACTCCAAATAAAAATATTAAATAACCCGAATATATTTGTACCCATAGACATTAAATCCCACAATATTTTTCTATATTAAGTCAAACGACCATAAACACAGCAAAGAGTGTGCACATACTCCAGCCCAAGACCAAATTGACCTTTGGTTTAAAAAAAATATAGGTGTAACAGACTTTCAACCTATTGTTTACAATAAACATCATTTTACCCAGTTAAACACCCATAACACAAGCGTTCTTCCTACCATAAAGACGGGGCACATGGGGGCAGGTGGTTTTATTGGGGTATTGGCACATGGGTTACCTCTCCACATAGACTTCGACTTCGAGACCACATCGACTTTGTTGGCTGCGCTATCTATTATTTAACTATTTATATTTTATTTTACGAGTTACGTTTTTTACTAGGCTTTTGTCATTTCTAGTGTGTGTGTGTTATTATGTAGAATTTTTATTACATTACTAGGCTTTGGTTTGCTTGGAAACCTCGCTGCTGCAACCAGATAGATGTCAGGATTTGGTTTACCTCTATCCACTTCAGGGTCCGTTACACTCACCTGAACAAAGACAAGAAGTTTAATTAATTCTGCATGTTTTCAAATTGGACAAGTACATTAATATCTGCCCGTAACACTTCAAGTTGAAATTTTGTTGCGATTCATTTTGTCACTTATCAATTGAAGATTTTCCACTTGTCCGTTGCGATTCGTTTTTCCACTTGTCCGTTGCCATTTGTTTTTCCACTTGTCCGTTGCGATTCGTTTTTCCACTTGTCCGTTGCCATTTGTTTTTCCACTTGTCCGTTGCGATTCGTTTTTCCACTTGTCCGTTGAAGTTTCACTTCTAATATGTGTGCCAGCACACATTTTCTCTCGCCATTTTAGATTAATTACTGAATAAACTCTTTCATTGAAAGCTGGATCGATAGTAGTTCCTTAATTATCCAAATAAGTATTTTATTTTACACATCAGAGAGAGAGAGAGAGAGAGAGTAAATATTGGAAATAGATTATTTTCACACACATTATGTTAATGCAAAAGTTTAAAATATATTTACTAACAATAAAGTAGGAAAGGTTATTTTATTTTGGTTTATCCGACGTTTCGGCCGCTTTTCAGTGGCCGTGGTCACGGAAGACAAAGATGACATTTCTCTAACGTGTATTGTCAAAGTTTTTATTCAGCCTACCGCCAACTTGTTCATTTTAATTATTTAGTTTTAATTTTGTTTATGGATATTATTTACTCTATGGGAGCCTAATATAATTTTACGACCGCTTCACAACATGTTGTGGCTGAAGAGAAGAAGCGGCGCAAGAAACTCATCAGCAAACATGCCTAGTTCTAAAAAAATATTTAATATTAAAATGGGTGGAAGCAGAAAATAAAAGAAATTATCAGTCGGGTTGGTTTGTGTTTCGTTCAAATGTCATCTTTGTCTTCCGTGACCACGGCCACTGAAAAGCGGCCGAAACGTCGGATAAACCAAAATAAAATAAATTACCGCGCTTAAAACCGTTAAAACGTAGTTTTATTATGTATACAAGTCGCGAAAACTTAAGAAAATATTATGTAGGAAAGGTTATCATAAAGTACTAGCGACCCGCCCCGGCTTCGCACGGGTGCAATGCTGATACAAAATTAAATACACTACAGAAAAACTATGAACGTTGTATATAAAAACATAGCGGCCCGCTCCGACTTTGCACGGGCATCACTACATAGAAACCTCTAAAATTAGCAATGTTGCCTTAGTATTATACATATAAACCTTCCTCTTGAATCACTCTATCTATTGGAAAAAACCACATCAAAATTTGTTGGGTAGTTTTAAAGATTTAAGCGCACATAGGGATATAGGGACAGAAAAGGCGACTTTGTTTTGTACTATGTAGTGATGATGATGATGCTTGGCAACTCTACATACAGTAGACTGTTCTTACTTTATGACTGAACATTCCGAAGAGTTTCGGTCTGGCAGTTGCATGAAGCCTGACAGCCTGCTCTTTTGAGTTTGTTGCTAAAGCCATCGGTATATTGTAGTCGTATAGATGTGTCAAAAGTCGTTCGGCACCTGTCAACAATAACGTTAACAACTAAAGTAGTCGTCACGAAAAGGCCCCACAGACGCAACGCTTCAACTGTCCTACACGCTGCTCTTTAAAACTGACAAAGTAGTTGCTAAAATTAGAGTTCTCCCCTTGCTTATCATACCCTATCGAAAACTTATGACACCTGCACACACTTCATCCTATTATGATAATTCTTTAACAGTGCAGGCTGTCAAGCTTTCGATTGCGCTGCCCCTTACTGTCTGTGAGGCCAAATCCTTACAAATATTTAGAAAATTACTCAGAAAACATTTGCATTATGATTACAAGTAATGCAAATACTGGCCAACCCTGGTGCGTGTCTGCTGTTACATATAGTTATTTCTTGACTTTGTTACCTTTTAGTAGCGGAGAACTTGGTAAAATCTTCTGGGCTAGGTCGGTGAGCTGCTGTTCGAACTCATCGACCGATATCGGCAGCTTCAATTCGTCCACAACCGTGACACATATCTCGTGATCTGTTTCGCCGTACATCTGAGAAGAATGTAATAAAAATTTGAAATATTTCGAGTCAAATCAGGGCCAAATTCTAAACTACTCAAAAGTCTTAGGGCACGTTTAAATAACTTAAGGAAAATGTGATTTTTGTTACCTTTGACATTCCTTCACGGAAATTGATCCCTGCAAGCATCCCTACCCTATTGTAGTGTAATAATCCTGTTATGAGTTGCAGGACTCGAATTAAAACGCCTTTAGAATTACCTAATATAGAATTTATTAGAACTATACAACCACATATAACACAGATACAGATATAATAACACGCACAAAGTCCGTCACTAAATATATATTACCGAATGTAGTACACACGTCTTGATTCGCTTGTGCTTATCGCTCGACTACTGTTCTCTCCAATGCTTACCAAAACTACAATATGTCTCTCGGCCGCGTAGATTGAATTTCCTAGAAGCAGTTTTTACTTTAAATCCGACACACCTGGCTAATAACTGCCATAAAAGATTACAATAGAAAAACAATTGGCGTGACCCTTTTTGGTGCTAGCAGTCTAAGGTATATAAATTGCGGAACATTTTAGTGCTGCCACTCTAAGAAGACAATAATTGCACAACCTTTAAGTGTTGCCATTTAATTTAATATGGTTTTGTATCATCCCGCGACACCTTGTCGTAGACACTGTATAAATTTTCATCATAATCGGCCCGAGTCTCCTTCCAGTGTTATAGTTTAAGATTTGACCTGGTCGGCGTACTTGAAAAATTCACCAGTAATCTGTAAGTTATGTATTGTGTATTTTACTGAACTCATTTTAAACCACTGGACCGATTATGATGAAATATTTGACTTCGATTCAGTAGGTGGTGCTACAATTGAGTTTTTAGATTTTTTCACCGCATGAAAATGTCTGCCCTGAGATAAACTTCAGTCAATTAGGATGACATTTTGGAAATGAAGTATAACTTGCATACCCACTAAGAATACTTACTCTTGTTTCAAGTTCTTTTGAATACTTTTTACCATATTTTTCACATATCTCTGTTATGATTTTATGGTACATAACTTCTGAATCTGCAAAATAAATAATAGTTAAAAAGTGATCGCGTCTTTGGTATCGCCGTTGCTATTTACTAAGAGATACATACGTCGTTATGGCAACGCGAACGAAGTTTCGCTGGCACATGGTAGTTTACTATGAAACTATTCCGCGTGCAACAATGATCTAGCGGGAACTGCCCGCCACGGTTTTCTCATTGCACCATGACATGGGGTTTTTTAAGAAAATTTATTGGAAGTCGGCAACGCGTTGGCGTCACCCCTGGTGTTGCAAACATCCATAGGCCTCGTCCATGCCTCATTCAAATTATAAAAAAACTTTAAAAACATTATCTAATTTTTTTATTCCATGAGTTCAGCAGACAGCAGATTGCCCACCTGATGGAAAGCGGATACAATCGCCTATGGATATTTGTAACACTATAAGTGTTATATCAGTGTGCTGCTGCTCTGGAACCTGGCCGCTAGTGCCAGAACATAACTCAAGGTTGTTATAACGGCATACTCTAGACCAGGGTTGGTAGCCATCCAGACGGGCAAATAGCCTACCACTTAGTTGTGGGCTATTTTGTAGACGCTTACGACAGGCCGCCCGGCCGCAGGACATTGTATTCTTCTCCGGATAAAATAAATACACTAAGAGATGCATTTTCGGAATTTACTGATCAGCTTGGTTTTTTCTTTTAAATCATAGTGTTAACTCGACCCCTCAACAGGTTTATTTATGTTAGATGATATAGATAATAAAAGTTACATTAGAGAACATTACATTACAAGAAGCAAGTGAGGTGTGTAAGAATGGGCCTGTGTGGCGCTCTGTTGTTCGTGCCTACCCCGCAAGGGACCTGGCGGGAAGTTATGTATGTATGTATGTAAAAGTTACATTATTTTAGTATACCTAATACAGTTCCATCCAAATCAAAAATACAATGCGTGACCTTTCTGAATTGTTTTCTTGAGTAGGCACGTCTTAGCATAACACGAGATCCCCGACAAGAAACGTGTATACCACGACAATACGCAAACATCGACGCATTTTGATAAATAATATAGTTTACTATAAAATTATAAATTATATAGACTATTTTATTGACTTTGCGTTAGTGACATTATTGACACAACTGCTAGTGACATCTGTTATCGAGTAGTAACATCTGTTGGCAATATTTAAAACTTTTTTTCCAAGATCATCTTCGTGCAGTACAAAGAGGATTTTTGTTATGATTTACGGCCTTACTTATAATAATCTCGTTAAGAGACGACTAGGCATCTCTTAAGTAAGAGAATTAGAATCAGTCCCTAATCATGGAATATCTCTTTTTTCACTTATAAACGTATATTACCTCTTGTGTAGGTACACAAGAGGTAGAGCACAGATAAACGAAATTCAAATGATTAACGCAGGTTGTACTCAAAATATTCGACTAAAGAGGAGCTTATGAGTAAGATTTTCATTAATCAGTTGCTGAGCAGTTTCTTTAAATTTAAGAAACGATTATAAGTAAGGCCCTTAGTCTAAGAATTTGCTATCGATCAGTGAAAACCTCATCGCAATCGGCCCAGTAGTTTTTACGTGAATCCCGAACAAACGGACAAGGAATCTAAAAAGTATAATAATACAAGTAGGGTGGCGCGCAGAAGTCTTAAAAAAACAATTTCTTAAGTCAACTTTATTGTACGACAGTTCTTACAAGAGTTACTTAATTGCAATGAAAATTATATTAACATTATTATAACTTAATACTAATTATTTACTGATACAATGACTGGACTTGCGTGGTCAGCAGGTTGATGGGCATCGGTGTGTCCACCGTTTGCCTAACTGGTGTTCTCCATCATTTATATAGTCTACTAGCTGTCCCGGCAGACGTGGTGGCAGCAGCGCCACCTACCGGGTCCACTAAATATCATCACATGATCAAATGTACAGTTTACCATTCTTTAAAGGACATACAGACAAACATTCAATTTTATATATAAGTTGAAGAAGAAGAAGATTCAAGTTATTTATTTAAATAGCTTCTATGGACAGTCAATTTTTTAGAATGTAATATTAGATATAGATGCAGTTTTAAGTAATTTACATATGACTTAAAACTGCAATTAACACATTAATTTGCTTTGTAGAGCCGCCGAGCAGCTTACTGAGCTGCTAGTCCCATAACGTAACTTGGGTTCCATGGGTAAATTTTGCATTGGACAAGCCAAGGACCAAGCATATCTTGCCTCAAAGCTACTAAGGGACGGAATTTATATTTTTCCTATCAGGACCATTTGAGGTGTTTGCAGAAGATCAGCGCTGATTTTGGTTTTTTAATAAACCATAATTGATGTTATGATACTATTTTGTATTTTTGTATCTTGTTTTAAGTAAACATGCTCTTTCTTTTATGAAAAAAGGCCACGTACCTCGAAGCATAAATTATTTTAACAAATTGCATACATTTAAATATCAAATTACATGAGTAATAAATCAAAGAATAAATCATTTTGAAGACACGTCTTTTCTGGTGAACAAATTATTCAAAAAGTGTATAAACAGTTATTTAATATCAAGACTGAAAAATTGAAAGGAAGAAAACTAAGTTGGTATGAGCATATAATGAGGAGGGATGAAAGTCACGTGGCAAGAAGAATGTTAAACTGGATGGACTGCGTGAAAGATGATATGATGATTTGTGGTGTGACAGAAGATGTATGTCAGAATAGAAGAGTGTGGAAGGAAAAGACATAACGAGCCGACTCCAATTAATTGGGATATGGGGAATAAAAAGAGGGAGAGAGAGACACACACACAGAGAGAGAGAGGGAGGGAGGGAGAGAGAGAGAGGGGGGGGGGAGCGGATCCATCTGGGATAATGTTATAGCTACTGACTGTAAACAAATGCGTCTGGTTTATAGCGTTAAAATGACACTATTAGTTAGCTACATTAGTGTAATGTATATCAGTAGGGTCTCACTAATTCAGCACTTGAGTAGCCCGGTACGTCCGCATCCTCCGCTCAAGTCTCTAAGAAGTAGGAATTATTATTTGCATAGGTCTAAACGATCTTACTGTTGCTACACGGGGATGCGAGTTTTTTGCGATTTTTGACATCATTAACTAAGGATGCGTTCCGTTGGCAGCTCACAACTCCCAAAATGCTCCGTCTGCCGTGCCAATGGCGACCACAGTCAAGAGGTGTGTCGAAGTGGGCGTTGACCACAGAGCATTAATTCACTGCATCGCTTGACATTGAAAAAGGCGCGATTTTCAAATCAACCAATGACATTTCTGTATTTCGTCGTTTATAACTTTTATAATTTTCAAATAATGAATAAATTTAAATGATACTCGACATAAAGCTAACCTCATAGATTGTACGACTGTACTAATGACGTCACGAGTAGGCACGACTAAAGGAAGTCGAATGGCGCATTGTTTAAAAAGTAATTAGTTAGTAGTAGTTACTCATTTGTAGGAAATGCGGTGTAAAAATACATATAGTGTCATAAAAAAAATGTATGTATAAATATTTCTGTTCACTGTATCGGTTTCCTAGCAAATAAATGATTTCTTTCTTTTATTTCTTAGTTTAAGTAATTTATTAGTTTGTGGGCCGATTTTTAAAAATATAAAAGTTATTCAAAGAATAAAATATTTATAATTTAGTCAGGTAATAATTGGTTCCATAGTTAACTTTATCTGATGATTGAAACATTTTTCACAAAAACTTGGAAACTTTTTCACATGTTATGCTAAGTGGTACAGAGTATATTCAAATTCAAAACTAGCTGACCCGGCAAACTTCGTACCGCCTTAGAATCAATAAATAAAAAAAGCCAATGAAAAAATCTTCATTTTTTAATTTAATTTGATTTCACAATGACTTTTGAATTTAATTGAAATCAATTAAATTCAACGACGTGAAGAACTTCAAATGTTTGACAGGTAGGAATAGTTTCTAAGGGAAAGCGAAATTGTTGTTTTTATTATATTCCAAGCATTTTTTCATGTTGACTCACTAGTCCCTTACCTTTTAAACCTTCCCTGAAATTCCAAAAATAATTCAAAACTAAAATTAGCCAAAATTTTTATATAATATAATAGATAAGTTCCACTAGAGAACGCTTTTTGAAGGTCTTATAGGTCTATGTCTCGTCTTTGACAGGCTTAAATTGAATCTTTAAAACGTGAAGGGAAAAAAATGTAGCCCTCGTTTCTAAGTAAAAACTGTTTCAGTGTCGTTTTCTACTTTTACTATGGGGATCGCTTTGTTATCAAATAAAAATAATTCACCCAATTTTTCAGCTTTTTATCTTAAATACGTTTCGAGTTATTTTGAAAAACCTTTTTTTCCGTTTTTTTTCAATAGTCAATATAAATTAACTCATAGCGAATTTTTCCAGTACTTGGGAGCAAAAGGCATGAAACAATATTTTATTGTAATTTCCGGACGAGAAATCGATTTAAATAAAATAAAATAAAACTAAAATATATTTTATCTCGAGTTTTGAAAACTATCTATCACCATTTTTTTTTTCAAAATATGTGGTTTATATTCCTAACTACTCTCCAATTTTTCCAATTATTTTTAAGATTTTTTTCATAACCTAGTGTTCTATCGAACTGGTTATTCTTTTGATTTTTAACTCGAAACACATACCTCTTTGAAAAGACATTAAAATAATAACTTGCTTTACTTTTGTTAAAAAAATAACGTATTATAAATTATATAATTTTGTTATATCGTTTATGGTCAGTTGGTTGAATGTAGTCTTCGACAACAGAGCCTTAATAATGTTCAAACTTACTTACGGTCAAATTATGGTCGAATTTCGACCTCTGGGCAACCACTAATTTCTATAATAATATGTTGAAAATTATACGACAATATTTTATATTGTTACGACTGGAACGCCGACAAAAGACAAATTCACACCTACATACCTATAGACACTTCATTACCTTTTCGTCATTTGGACTTCTTTTGTTTGCTTTGTGTTTAAAATGTGTGATTGGAAAAACAGCCCATGTGAATTTCGATCCACGCAGCCGAGCAGACATATTGTATTTGTACAGTGTAAAGCAATGCCCCAATCGAAAGATGAGTCAGGTGAGCGATAACCAAAAGTGGAGCAAGACTTGTATACATTCGGTGATCTATTTTAGTGATGGACTTTGCGCGGGTTATTGAATAGTGCATTACGTTTGGATTGGTTGTGTTCAGTTACATTTGTACCTGTGTTATACGTGTTTGTGTAGTTCTAATAAACTCTATAATAATTCCAACGGCATTTTAATTCGAGTCCTGCAACTCGTAACAATATTAACGCTTGATCTACGTAATATTCATATTTCTTACCTAAATGGAAAAAGTATGTCCACGGGAGAGGTATACCCACCATACCAACGGAACACCATTGTGCGGCCGCAGACACGCACTTGGCACTTCCATAATTGCATAAAAATGACATAAATAAAGCATAATTGCTTCTTTAAACATTTTATAAGGCAAAACAGCAGTGCTGGTGATAAATTTTAACAGTCGGTGATGTTTAGTCATTCACACAGTTAGCAACACACCAGCTTACGAATAAAATTAATTTTATATTGCATATAAATTAATTACTATTTTTAAACAATTATAACTAATACTTTAAGGATTTTATTGTGAGATATTTAATAATTATTTATTTATGCTAAAAATATAAGTTTAATTTTTTGCTTATATAGCGGCAATAATTCTTTTTTACGAAATCGATTAATTGTATAAGGCATGTGCAACAATAATTAATAGGTAAGATAAATTTCGTTATATTGTATACTAGCTTTCTGGGCGCGACTTCATCCGCGTGGTGCGGTTTTTAACTATCCCACGGGAACTCTTTAATTTTTCGGTGCAGCCCATACAAACAGAAACAAAAAATACAAACGAGTCCGTCTGGAGACGCCCGACAGAAGTGATGACTTAACCTGCCTTAGACAGACTGGCGCCGTAACGCGTTACGTAACTCCCATAAGAAGTTATCACTTCAAAAATCTATGTTAGTTCTATTTCACTTCTTACATCCACCTGATTCAGTTTTTAGCATTTTTATCATTGTAAAGAAATTCGACCTCTACTGTTTTATTTTATGTATAAATAGTAGAATTCTATTTATTTATTAACTTACAAACATCGCTAACATTACATCAATACGATAGCGTGGTACACGTAGTACATTATATACACATATTCGATAGTCATAACATATAATATAGGTCTTGTGAATTCAGTCACAGTACAGATAATAATGTCAATTTGTTGATATATCTTATTCAAAGTGCGCAAGGCCTGTGCCAATCGGCGCCTTACTTACTAAGCAAGTTGGTCCTGCCGTATGGTGCTAATATTAGTTTCACCTTAGACACATGGGTTAAACAGAATACTTCTTAACCATTTAAATAAGTAGGAGACTGCAAACTTTCGTCTGGATGCCAAATTATTCTACCCAATCATGCCTAAGGGCGCGTTCCCACTTTGTCGTGACGACAGATAATCGTGTAGTTTTAAGTGTCGTGGGTTATATGTTTAAATGGAGGTGTTCACATATAGAACAACGCGATTTACTATTTTTGCAGTGACGACAGATTGTCATGACAGTGGGAACGGCTAGCACGATAGCCGTAAAACAATAAAAAATCGGTACAACTAAATCGTGACGGCAACTCTATCGTAGCCACGATTGCTGGTTTCATCTTCCTTCTTTTCAAAAAGTGATACATTATTAAAATTTCGTCTTCGTCCATTGAACTCAGGAGCATAAACGCACTACTAATTTCCAAGAGAACGTAGAAGCGACTGTAGATTTGTAGCTTGCTAATGATGCGTAAACGACAAAGTGACTGCCGTGAAACGATAAAATATCATCGCGATCCAATGGGAACAGCTAGACACGATAGTCGCTAAACGATAAAAAAATTTGACGACAAACAATCGTTATAATGGGAACAGCTAGAGACGACAGTCGGCCAACGATACATTAATCGTCAAGACATGGTGGGAACGTGCCCTAAGACAAACAAGGTGGGTTACATCAAAGGATTAAAACGGTTAAAGACGATAAAGTCTTACGTATAAAAATCTAATAATATTATTTTGTATGCGCTCCAACTTCGTTATCTCCAATACCTCAACTGCTAACCGCACTGGTGACCAGCACTCTTGTCTGTCTCTACAGATAATAAAAATGATTGATAAGTTTTGACCACTTTTTGATTAAACTTGAAACATTCATCATTCAACTTTTTAAATTATTGATTGGCTGTACGAAGTTTACCGGGTCAGCTAGTTTTCATATATTTTCGATAATGGTGAGAGCTGTCATCATCAATTGTGTTGGTTCTGAGAGCGCTGAAGCGTAGCGTTGAAATGATAGGAGTAGGGAAGCGCAGACTTCAAATTATTGCGTGCTGGGGAGCAAAATATTTCTTTAACTTCAAACTACCGATCCCCATCAATTGATATTGTTTTTGTAGTGATAACTTCTTATGGGAGGGTAAACCGCTTCGTTATGTAACGTGTTACGGCGCCGTTGTGTCTGGCTTCCCTTTCTCTCATAAATACGGCAAAGGTAGGCAGGCTTCTCCTCTCTCACTCTATCCCACGCGCTATGTACATAAAATTTAAATGATAACCTAAGCTTTTCTCAAGTTAAACAACATCAATATTAAATAGTTCACCTTAAATTAGTTTAAGTTATCACTTATGCCAGGCGTTCCGAAACGCACACCCTCTGTTTTATTATTGAATTTATCGAGTATTTTTTAAAAGAACCGGGTAAAAAAATTAAATTATCGAGAGACTTGAATTATAGTGTTAAGTTATTAAGAGTCGACTGTATTTGATTACAGGGTGGCAAAATAACGTAGAAAACAATAGGCGCGCCACTTTCGCAATTTTGTCTAAACTAGCAACTCCAATATCAAGTCAAGAGTAATTTTGATACTTACTGGTGATTTTTAATACGACATTAAACATCGTGCAAGTATCAATGTGCTTTGGTTACCAAGTATGCATTTTGTCAACATGATGTTTACTTTAATAGTAATGATTATATATATGATAAATTTTGTAAGCAAAAGTTCCAACATCTTGTGATAGTTAACAGGACAATAATTTGATCACATGCTAAAGTAACCATTACAAACCTATCATTTCGCCTATTCGTTGGTAAATATCGTTGAACTAAAACAAAAAGGCTTTTGCTGCAAGTTTCACCAGGCATCTTTGATAAACTTAAAAATCATTGCTCGCGTGACACTGGGTATTGTGACATAAGTATTTAGTTATTTTTAGCGCATTTTAGTCTCGAATCAACGTTAAAATAACATGGATAAATACGTTTTGTTTATGATTCACCGGCCTTCATTACAGACAAAATAGAATATTGCCAGAAGACAAAAAATTAGTACTAGTCTAGACGTTATTATGGTTTGATTGTATTTAGTTGTATTTTGTAAATTATTTAAAACAAAAAAAATCATGTCTTTTGCATGTAGTGTTCTTATTATATAATTTACAAGAAGATACAACGGCAATTAATCTGTTTCAACTACATAATTATGTGAATGAATTGTTCATAAATTTATCACCAAAACAGCAAAGAACTATTTGCAATTAGCATATATATTAAGCTTGATGAGAACAGAGACATGTGAATCCGAGTGAACATATTAAAGTCATCATGTTAATGTTTCATTCAGCATACAATTGGGTTTTTATAGTTTACTAGCTTCTGTCTGCGACTTCGTCCGCGTGGAGTAGTTAAAAAAAGTAAGATAAAAGATCCCCGATTTTAAAACATTCTTCATTGGTGCTCCGCTCCTATTGGTCTAAGCGTGATGATATATAGCCTTCCTCGATAAATGGGCGGTAATAGCGCGTTCCATCAAGCTTAAATTAATTAATTGATTGATTGAATTGATGACGCAGTTGGTCTTTCCTGGCACATCGTACTTCTCAAGTAGGTCTACTTTACCTCTCGTCTCGATAAATACTTGATCTATGTCACAAAAGAAGTCCCAAGGGAAATTAAAGAACTAAAAGTGGCACCTGCGTTGTTTGATAAAATTTTGTTCCTAAAGTAGCAATTAAATAAATTTACAGCTTTAATTAAGGAATATTATTTATTTATTATCCAGTAATTATCTACAATGATATACGGATTATCAAATAATTACTCTGGCAATATTGTGTAAGGTGACTGCAGCGCCACGTCTGTGGGACTTCTTTCATGGCGCGAAGTTTACGCACGCGTGCTGCGGTGCCCCCATTACAGAAAAACAAAACGAAACTTTCTCTGGCTCATGCACAACAACTTTGCTAAAGATCATCACATAATCAAATGTATAGTTTACGATTCTATAAGGGACATATAGACGAAC
Source organism: Dendrolimus punctatus (assembly GCA_012273795.1). Taxonomy (NCBI): domain Eukaryota; kingdom Metazoa; phylum Arthropoda; class Insecta; order Lepidoptera; family Lasiocampidae; genus Dendrolimus; species Dendrolimus punctatus. The sequence continues at coordinate 26,727,649 of CM022527.1, forward strand.
ATTGATTTTATATATAAAGAAGATAAAATCAGTAATGATATATGGCATTATTATTTGCCAAAAGTAAAAAAAAAACGGTCATAAGGCGCCGGACAGAAGTGATAACTTAAACTAATCCAATGTGAGAGAAAGGGAATACAGACTGATAGGCAGGCGTTACGTAACGCAGTGGTTTACCCTCCCATGAGAAGTTATCACTTCAATAAACGCTTGAACAGAGTACAGGAGCCCATTTCTGCTATATCAAGATCTTGACGTTGCGGAGATATTCAAATTCATAAATTCGTTTTCGATTATTATATGTATATAATTTCAGTCCATAAATGTCCCACTGCTGGGCTCGGGCCTCCCATTATAGAGGGAACGGACAGTATACCCGCCACGCTTGTCCAAGGCGGCTTGGCGGGTTTGACACATCGGTTATCTCGATGTGCAGGTTGCATCACGATGTTTTCCTTCACCGTTTTTAGCACGTGGTAATTGTAACAATATACACATTAGATCAGAAAACTGACTAAGAGGTGCATGCGTTCCGTGCAGGATCGAACCCGCGCCCTTCGATTTATGGGCGCGTGCGCTAACCATTACGCTACCACGACTTTTCGACTATATCCACAATATCTTATCGATATCGTTTCGGCGGAATAATAGTGAAGAAAGATTGGCACTACCATAAGTTGAGTTGGCATTAGCAGATTAATTGAAAAGCTACCAACATTTTAAACATTTGCTTCGTAACTTTTTGCTTGTAAATTTTTACAAATAGAGTGGTGTGCCATGATCAAGCAATTGATAATAACAGTTAAATGGTATCATGTAAATAATAATAGTTATTGAAATAACAACAGTAGTGCATTCGTTTATTGCTATGTCGGAGGGAAGCTTTAATTAGACGTATTGTTGACTGGATGTATAACGCACAATATCATTTGTTTACATTTAAATTACTTCTAAAATTCTTAATTTAATTTAATTTGATTTGTTAAATGTTTCTATAACTTAAAGATCGTTCTAACCTAATAAAAGTTATGAATATTGTAATTTAATAAACGACCAATCAGAGCAGAGCGGGGTCAGACGCCCTCTATACTTTGAGTAGTATCTACTTTGGTAGACGGAGGAGTTTTTGTGGCACATTCGGTTGATGGCAATAGGTCGAGTTGGACCATGGAGTATTTTAAAGAAAGTATTGAAGCTGGAAGTATGAGCGGTGCTCTGAACCCGCTGCTTGGTCTAAACTATGTTAAAATGTCTTTTAAATCTAAATTAAAAGTGTATAAACCGTTGGCCTTGTATTTTATGCTCGCATTTTATCCTGATGACGCCCACTAAACCTGCAATAACTAAAGGAGATGTCGTGAGAACGAGGCCGTTCTGCGACAGCTACATAATTTTTCAAGATATAACTTGAGCAGGTTACAAACGTGACGAACTATTTTATTAGTGCAGTAAAAATACTTTATGCCTCACGAGCATATATTACAATAGTTAAGATACTGGTTTTAAGTACCATCACATGGCTATTCAGATTTTTGTAAAGTGATTTCAAAAATGACATTTTTTCTATAATAATAATATTCGGCAGATATTAATATTTTATCTATAATTTTGCTCTCTTTTTTAAATTTAGTTTTAGTATTTAATTTCAAGACATAAATAATATAAAATTCGTTCCCAAAATTTACCACACCAAGAATCGAACTCAGATTTCTTAGATTAATGTAGTAGTAGTATTTAAAATTAAATAAACTGAATTTGATAATTGAAAATAGCCAAAGGTGTAAGATAAAACAAAAGAAATAATTAAAGCATTTAATATTATTGAAAGTATCAGAATACGCCTCTTAGGCAAACGTCACAGAATATCTCCGCTACGTCAGTGTAGGAAATATTATTAGACCAAAGCGATGAGAGGTCAAGCCACTGAAGATAGCACTAGAGTCAATTGCCGGCATGTGTGGAGACTCGGCAAGGTCCCTCCATGTGGAGAGGTAACCCATAGGCAATACTCCACTAGGGGCGGGGTAGAGGAGGGAGGGGTAAGAACACTTTATAGCACACCAAAATACACTCACAGAAACAAAGCATAGTTACAATATTTTCTAGGCAATACAATAGTTGGCCTTATTGCTCAAAAGGATCTCTTCCGGCCAACCTCATTTAAAGAAATTAGTTAGCTAATCTGGTCATGTCCAGGAAAAAGGGAATAGATACATAAAAACCTAAACTAGTTTAAGATTCGAATATACATATACATACATATGTATGTACGTACATAGTCATATACACATGTACAATAATATATTCCCAAATCCTTAAGTTATTATAATAAATGTATTAGCGAGATGAAACATAGCTATTTGTGGACAAATAGTGCTGCTTTCTGAATGTTAGCAAACTATAGTTAACTTTTCTGTCTTCTTTACAGGAAGTAAATTGAATTAAGATGGCGTACAAGTATGTACTGAGACAAGTAAGTACATTATTTTTAACCAGCTTCGAAAAAAGGAGGAGGTTCACAATTCGTCGGGATCTTTTTTTTTGTTGCTTTTTTTATGTATATGGCGAACATAGATTAGATTACTCCGTCATTTATGATACGATTTACGTGATTCTTTTTTGTTCGACGCGGAATAGCTTCTAATTGGTCCCTTAAAAATTTTACATAGTTTGGCCCAGTACTTTTCATTTTATCAACATTTTTCATGGAAATAATTTTCACTTCGTTCCATATGTACACCGATTACTCTGAGATTTATGATTCGATTTACGTGATTCTTTTTTTTTTCGACGCGGAATAGCTGCCATGTGGTTCCCTAAAAATTTGACATAGTTTGGCCCAGTAGTTTTCATTTTACGAACATTTTTTTGTTCCCGGTTCTTGGGACCTATATTTTTTAAGAAGCGCGATACCATTCGTAGGTCCACCCATACATAGCTAGACACTAAAAAGTAACAAATACAATTTAAAAACTTCGTTTAAAAAACCGAGTTCAAAAACTAAAAAATTAAAATGTATAAAATAACTTATTTCTAAAGCTATTATTATTAATATATATTATCTAAAACATCTTGAAGTCGGTGCAAAGTAAAACATAAAAATTACTATATTTTGAAAATTACTAAGCATCGACTTTAAGATGTTTTAGATAATATATATATATATATATATATATATATATATATATATATATATATATATATATATATATATTTATTGCAGGAGTTCAGCAGACAGGCAGATGGCCCACTTGATGGGAAACGGTTGCCATCGCCTATAGACATTTACAACACCGAGGTGTTACAAATGCGCTGCTGTTCTCTTAAGGGAGACTGGAACTTGGTCACTAATGCCGGAACACAACTCAAGATGTTTTGGCGACATACTTAAGACCAGGGGTGGTAGCCATCCAGTCGGGCAAATGCCCTACCACCTGGCTGTGGGTTGTTTTGTCGCCTCTTACGACAGGCCGCCCGGCCGCAGGAAATTGTATTCTTTCTCCGTTCCTGCACAGATAAAATATTAATAATAATAGCTTTAGAAATAAGTTATTTTATACATTTTAGTTTTTTAGTTTTTGAAGTCGGTTTTTTTAAACGAAGTTTTAGTATTACCTACTTATGGCATGCAAATTAATAAAAGTGGGTAATGTTTGGCAGTTCGGCACAATGAGAGGTTCCGTAGACGACGTTAGAGTCTCCAACAAAGTTTTTATTAATTTGGCGTGGCATGGAACTGGCCACCAAACTAAAACGTTTGAATTTAGAACATAGATGGTTATTTTTTTTATCTATGTATTTTTTCCCTCCATTATTATTAAAATCATCATTGTATTACGCACGTGCAGTTTTTTAACAAATTAATATTTCAAGAAATAAGATAACATCGATATAATAATATTTGGAACCGGTTTTTAAATTAACCATTTTTTATTGATTATAATCTGTTTTATTTATAGAAAACCTACAGCTAAATACATTTATGACTAAATAAATATAATTAACAAAAGAAATCCAATGTCAGGTTTTCACGAATAAGCTATTGGCTAAATGTAACCTGCAGACTTAAAATAGGCACCGAGATGCTAAGTCACTATTGAATAATTTAAGGCTTAGACACCGCTTGGCTTCTGAAATATTGATTACAAACGGGTCGATATCATCGTATTTACTTATATAAGTAATTAATATTAATTAAATACTTTTTATAATACGTTCCTGACCTCATAACATCGCCCTATTCTGGGCGTATAAGGTCACACAGGGTCAGTCTGCAGAGGCCTCGTAATAGCAAATAATTCCTCTAGCTGTCTAAGTACGGCGAATGCAGTGCCGCGTCTGCGGGACTTCTTTCTTGACAGAGACTCAAGTTAGACAAGTATATATTCTATCGATATAAAAAATAAGCTTCCAGACTAAAAATGTAACCAATTGTTCACAAGAGGCGGTCTTATCGCTAATGAACATTAACTTCCAGATAAGCCTGGGAATGTAAAGAACTTAAAAAAAAGTACTTAAATGTAAAAAATAGAACAACATATATAAAGAAAAACAATTTTTAGCTAGACGTGTTGCTGGGGAGTTTCATGCCGCTTCTTCTCCTTAACGGCAATAACACGTTGCGAAGCGGTGTACATAGACTAGAAAGTAAAATTAAATTTTAACCTATACGTATGACCTTCAAAAAGTGTTCTCCAGTGGAACTTATTTTGAATAAAAACTTTTGAATTTGAACAATTAAGAAATCAATATACATCAGGAGTACAGTAATACGTCGTCTTATTTTGCACTACCCTCACGGCGATTGCGCTATGAGTTCCCGCCTAGTGGTGGGTCATCCCATCCAATGGGATAGGCATCATAGACGCACCACCCAACTTACTTCAAACCCCATTTTGTTTTTTTTACAATATCCCACACGACTATATACACTGAAATTAATATCTCTTTTCTTTCACCATATCCCAATTATTTGGTGTCGCACAATATGCCCTTTCCTTCCACACTATTATTCTGACATACATCTTCTGTCACATCAAAATCCATCTCTTTTTAGTCTTCTTTTACATTCCCATTCTTGCAGTTTAACATTCTTGTTGTCACGCGACTTCTGTCCCTCCTCGTTGAAATTAATAAATATTACAAAAATAATAACAAAGAAGATCTTTATCAAGAATTCATGAAGTATCAAGTAACAAATAAAGGACACATGCTGCCGTATTGTTTACATAATCTTTAAACAAATTGTATTTTAATGCAATATATCTCCATAAAATTCTAACAATACGTGTTTGATTAACATGAAATGATACATTACACAACAAATAAAATTAAAAGCTATTGTTATTATTATATTGCATGAGTTCAGCAGACAGGCAGACAAGCCACCTGTTGGAAAGTGGCTAGCGGCACCTATGGACAATTGTAACAGCAAAGGCGCTACCAATGTGCTGTCGATGTTATGGTGGCATACTCAAGATCGGGGGTAGTAGCCATTCAAACAAGCAAATACCTTACCACCTGGTTGTGAGTTACTTTATTGTCTCTTACAACCGGCCTCCCGGCCTCAGGGAATTGTGTCCTTTTTCCTGCACAGATAAATTGTTATTTGTAGTGGAACACATACAATGGCGATGGCGCTGTGCAATAATTGAGGTCGAAAACTATTCCCGACATGTACAAAGAATAAATACCAATTTCCAACAATAATTGATGGGCCTCGCTCGTAGATCTTCCTTCGAGACCGAGGAGTATTCCATCTCGCTCCTCCTCGGGGCACTCTTTTCATATTTATTACTAACAACCTGTCATAGCCGAGATTTTTAATGTTAACATGTATACAAAATATAAAATTCTAATGTGCACAATTATTATAGCTAGACATGTTGCTGAAGAGTTTCTTGCACCGCTTCTTCTTTTCAAGCTACAACATGTTGCGAAATGATATTAAATTAGATTAGCAAAATAACAGCTATAAGTAAAAAAATAATTAAAGAAAATTAACAAGTTGGGGTTAGGTTAAACAATAACTTTAACATTACTCATCAGTGACACTTGAATATTTGTCTTCCGTGATCACGGCTACTGAAAAGTGGCCAAAACGTCGAAACAAAATAAAATAATGTCCTTAAAACCGTTAAAACATAGTTATTATGATTAGATCTAGCCGCAAACCGCTGCGGTTTTTCAAACGTGTGACACTCATCCGAGTAGCTCCAAGTGCAACCGCATACTGCGGACAATTGGACAGCTGACCGTATTGCACCTAATCGTATAGTGCGCATGAGATCCTGTTGTTTTATAGGTAAATAGACCGAATTACTGGAAGCATCATGTTGTCTGACCACTACACTAATTTCTTTCTAAATTCCAGATCCTGGTTGCTAGTGCACCACAACTTGGGGCACTATCAGTCGGAGGAGCCATTGGATTTCCCAAAATCTTGCTGCAACAGTTACGGACAAATGAGTCCTCGATACATTTGGATTTGGGCACTTCATCATGGATTGGTAAGTTTTATAAAGTTATTAGTCGAGAATTTGAAGGGCTTGTACTTCTGGGTGTTCATTTTAATAACATGGGGATGTACCTGGCAGTCCATAAAATAGAAGGATTCCGTTATGCCTGTGCCCATTTGACGAACACTGAGCTGCCAACTGTGTGCTGAAAAACTTTGCCTCCCAGTATTTTTTAAAGTTGAGTGTCCATGCAGTCCGTAATGTATCGTTTGCAGAGATTTTCTTACCGACTTATTCAGTGAGTGGCCTATTAATAGCGAACAACTCACTACAAATTGATAGTGTACTAGCAGAAGATGATGTCAGGAGCCTTAAGAACAGACGAGCGTGCATGACAAGAGCTATGAATGTCAAAGAAGCAAGTGAGGTGTGTACGTATAAGCCTGTATGGCGCTCTGTTGTGCGTGCCTACCCCGCAAGGGACCTGGCGTGAAGTTATGTATGTATGTAACTCACTACACCGGAGCGCTACTACTTTTGCTTTGAAAGATGGACCCAGTATATTTTATATCTTATATATAAAATTCTCGTGTCACAGTATTACCATTACCATACTCCTCCGAAACGGCTTGACCGATTCTCATGAAATTTTGTGTGCAAATTGGGTAGATCTGAGAATCGGACAACATCTATTTTGCATCCCCCTAAATGTCAAGGGTAGTCCACCCCTATTTTTTTTTTTTTTATGATACAGAATTAAAAAATACATACAACCCAAATTTTTTTAGGGTTTTATGTATTTTTTAATTAGTTGTATATATTAGTATTTTTATAATTTTCTTTTGGGATGATTTAGATTTTAATTTGAACCAGATAGATTGCAGCATCTGGTACCATAATTTAGGTGTTCTTTTTGTTGTTGTATGTGTTGAAGTGTGTCCCGGAACGGTTTAAATAAACGATTGGACCCAGTAGGTGGCGCCGCGATACTCCTAAACGTTGGGCCTGATTTTGATGAAATTTTTTATTTGTTCAAGTGGATTTGAGAAAAGTTTAGATTAACATTTGGTCCCGGTAGATGACGCTGGAATCGGGTTCTAGATTTTTATTTTTTAAAGGCAGGACAACGTCTGCCGGGTACAGCTAGTATCCTTATAAATTTATCTTCATTTCATGCCTCCAAAGCAGTTATCACTTCGAGAATATCCATGGTATTAAATACAACCACTCCTCTCGGAACACTGATAAATACTAAGTGTTTACTTTCCCTCTCAAATGTTGGCAAGCGCTTCGCGGCTAAAATGTTACAGTTCGCTGCTAACTTGACATTGAGTTAGTGATAGATACGCCACTCAGAGACATCCGGCTGACAGTCAGCTGTCAGCCGCTCCCTGTTCGTGTGGTGAGATACACACGGCCTTACGAACAAGCGTAGGCTCTTTACGGTAAGTATTGGTTTAGAAGCAATCAAAAGAATTTATTCGTTCCCCTTAACTCAATAGTACCTAACGGATCTTGTTCGAACTCATTTTTGACTGAAAAAGTTTTCAAGTTAAAGGGACTGGGGAGTGTGGGGTCTACACAATTTTACTGCATATAGAAAATCCTTATGATGTTTCAAGATCTGAGTAACGATACCCCAAACGACTATGTACACTGAAAAAAAATTAAATACTTCAATCTTTATATCTCCCACACTGGTTACATTTTCTACAGTTTCACATATATAATTATGTACCGAAATATAGATCAGATTATTCTTGCAATTTTCGACCGTATAGAATCATATGTTTCTAACAAAATGATTAGGACTTCGAATTCCAAAAGCCTATAGTCCAGGTGGTAGGGCATTTGCCCGACTGGATGGCTACCACCACTGGTCTAAAGTATGTCGCCATAACAACCCTGAGTTGTGTTCCGGCATTAGTGGACCAGGTTCCAGTCTCCTTTAAGAGGGCATTAGCATCTTTGGTGTTGCAAATGTCCATAGGCGATGGTAACCGCTCTTCATCAAGTGGGTCGTCTACCTGTCTGCTGACCTCCTGCAATAAAAAAAAAGTCAAGGTGACGAAGTCTGTTAGTGAAGGAACTCCATACACCTTCCATTATTTCCGTGTTTCAATAGTTACAACAATAACAAATCAGCCAGGGAAGCTAAGACACCATTTGACTCTGTCTACGTATTGTAGTTGACGTTGGATTCGGTTTAAAAAACTTAAAAAAGAGCGGTGTATGAACTTACCCCATTGACGGACTTCGCCTCTTTGACTAATATACATTAAAATCTTTATAGATGAATGTCAATCTAATTTCCATTTCTCTCCAGGATCCATTCATGGTTTGGCTGGACTGCCGAGCATATTGATGCCAACCTTAATGCAATGGAAAGGAAGAAAGCTGGCCTTCCTTATATGCTGCTTTATAATAATGATTGGGTGGATTTTAGTTTTCTTAGCAACAACCACTACAACGATCCTAATCAGCGAATGCTTTCTAGGCTTCGGTGGGAACAGTTTTCTAATCGTCAGCTTTTCGAGCATCTCCGAAATGACACATCCTAAGTACCGCAACTCGCTTATAATTGTTTATGGAACGTTTCAAGCGTTAGGAATATCCTCTGCTGGAATTTTAGGCCAGTATCTAAGTTGGAAGGCAGTCAGTTTGGTCTATTTAACTCCTATACTTGTAACGTTTCTTACTGCTTATTTCATATGGCCAGAATCACCAGCTTGGCTTGCTTTAAAGAAGAGATTCGAAGACTGTGACAGAACATTCCGTTGGTTGAGAGGGGACAGTTGTGATGCCGAAAAGGAGCTACTGGAGTTGAAACATGCACGTAAGAAGGTCAAAGATAAATTGTCATGGAAAATGATTCTGAATAGAGATTTTTATGTACCGATGTCTCTAATGTTTGTATTAATCAATTTATCTTACTGGACTGGCCAAACTGTTGTAATGATATATTCAAGAGACATTCTAAAAAGAACTACTGGTAATGATGTAACAGCTACCAATGGCATGATTATACTTGATATCCTTCTTTTTGTTTCTGAAGGTTTATGTGCAATATTGGTAAGGAAGTTCAACAATAAGATTGTTGTATTAGTGACTACCTTGGGATCAATATTATCAATGATATTTTGCTGTATAGTTACACTAACGCAATATTTAGGACTTTTGGGATCTTCGAACCTATGTTTATATGGACTGATTGCTTTTGTGATTTTCTGTAACATAGGACTGACGCCTATCGTGTTTGCTATGGCTTTAGAAATAGTACCAGTAAAACATAGAGGCATAGGTGGTATGCTGTATATAACTATTCTATGCTGTTTACATACATCATCACTAAAAGCAGCACCTTATATGTTCCAAGCGATCGACCTTTGGGGAACGTTCTTAGTCTACACCATAAATGGTATTATTTGTATAACGATTGTATGGTTGTATGTACCTGAGACTAAAAGCAGGACACTGCAAGAACTTGAAGATTATTTCAGTAATGGGAAGTTTGTGAAGCGGATCGATAATGATGTTGAGACGCCTATAATAAAGACGACATCAAGTAATTGATTATTTATATCACTAATAGCTATCCCGGCAGACCTAATGCTGCCCGGAAAAGTTTCAACCGATATGCCGATAGCAGCGCCACCTACCGGATCCAATTGTGAACCAACTCGGAAACTTTCTCGGGCTCATGCACAAAAACTTTGCTAAAGATCATCACATGATCAAATGTATAGTTTACGATTCTATAAATGACATACAGACAAACATTCATTTTTATATACAAAAGATTAACTAAAATTTAAATAAACAACAACCTCAATGCTATAAAATAAAATATATTTTATTCTACGCTATTTTTTTTAACGATGACTTCAAGCTATTTATGCAATGATTTTGCCAATGTCATGTATTGAAAAGCCAGGTGATATATATAGGGAAGAAAGTAAACTAGAATTTTGGCCGGTAATTTCTAAAAATCTGCCAATATAAAACCCTATAAACTTGTATGGTTACACTATTTATATTGCTCACAAAAAAATCCACAGCTAATTAGGTTGTATAATTATGGTAGTACAATAAATAAAGCTTCGCCTCATTATTAAAACATGTTGTCTAAATTCGACTATAATATTTTTTTGGCAAATACTATACTTCTATTATCACAGATTTCGTCAAGGCTATATATGCGTTTGTGTGTCAAATATATGGTAGTGTGTGAAATGTTTTTTTTATTGATTTAATGTATTTGCCCGACTGGATGGCTACCACCCCTGGTCTAAAGTATGTCGCTAGAACCACTTTGATTTGTGTTCCGGCATTAGTGACCAGGTTCCAGTCTTCCTTAAGAGAGCAGCAGCGCATTTGTAGCACCTTTGGTGTTGCAATTTTATTTTAACCACCGGTTAAATGTCGGTCCACACCAGCATCACTGGCGGCTGCTTACTTTTGCAATAAATATCTAGCTTTGAGGTAACCACCGTTTTACTTGAAGTACCCCGGGATCAAGAAAATTGTACGGAAGGTGTACACAATTGAAGGAGGTCTGGTGAGTTCTCTTTGAGTCGTTCCTAGTGTCGGGAAGTACATCCTTTTAATCCTTTTAATGAGTGTGTGTGTTTTTTTTTCATAAATGATGCATCTTAGTGATACAACATTAAAATTACAATCTAATCTAGGAAATAAGACTAATGAGTAATTTAAATCTGACCTAAAATAACTAGATATAACTTAAACTAAGAATGTGTCCAATAACACGTTTCCTATTGTCTTTATTAAGGAGAAGTCACTTTGTTCATGTGTTGTTTGTTAATGTTTAGAACTTAGCACTACACTTTATTATTATGAAAGTATTATAAAACTAACTCAAAAGGTTTTGTCCTTTTGAGTCTTCTTAATAAATCTGTATTATCAAGTGTGTAATTGTAACATAACATTTTGTACTAAAGCAGTACAAAGTACCACTTCAAATGAGGTGAGGCGTTTCGTACTGTTTGTAGCGTAGCAGAATATTTGTAGCGCGTCAGTACATTAGAAGTTATGTTATCCCTCTTTGTCATGTGAATATCCATAGAGGCGATATTGTACTAGTGTAGCTTATGCCTCGTTCCGTCCTTTCTCTAAGGTGCGAGTAGTAAGTGCATTGTGTAATAGCGTGTGCATTACTTTTTTAGATTTTGTACCGTATCAGAACAATTGGATTTTTTACGGGACAAATGTACCGGCTCGTACGTGTCCGACAAAACTCTAGTCCTTCCTATTTCAGTAGATCGATTGTGCTCAAGAATATGTTTTTGTTAAAATTGAACCAAAGCGTCAACGTACGTATTTACAGGTTTACTCAGTCCGGTACGTGACCAAAATTTTATCCTATGAACCTATAAATATGATAACCGTTGTAACATTCGCGTCTTTGGGAATTATAGAGGGATCCTGTTTGAGGGCACAGTACACCTCTAAGTACCGCTGCAGACGATGTGCATTGTTCAGGGTAAAACGCATTACATATTCATACTTTAGTCTGTTTGGTTGCGGGTTGAATCTTAATTAAATCAACCAGTGACGCCTACTTTACGTTACTCTCGTTTCACACTCAGAAGTAAGTGATATGCTACATAATACTAATTTCTTGAATAAGAGGTGTTTACGAGCATCGTGTTGTGCTAAGCCATTGGCTTAGTACAAAGCTAAAAGAACATGTGACGCTTGTTTGACAGAGATGCAGCGTTGCCAGGTGGGGGGATTACCTGCAAATTCGGGGAATTTTTCACGTCTGGGGGGAGATTCGGGGAAAAAAATTTTGTTATGAGAAATTTTGGAGAGATATTTTATGTATCAATAATTCATCTACAAATACAATTCTCATGACTACAATTATTATATCTTAGTCACAATACGGTATTATTACTTTATCTTAGAATTATACTCTACTAGTGAATCATACTTCAATTCAATAGTTTATTTTAATAATTCAATTCATTCGTTCGTTCATTTAAGTTATTCATTTATTATGTGGTCTCTACTCCTATGCGTCGTATCCCATAGGCTACTTTCCGTTAGAGACTGACAATGATCACGTTCATAACTGCGATTTTTCCCGTTTCACTTATTTTCTGGCGCCACAATCGTAAACTCAAGTGGAATAGTTATTTAACGCACCTATTGACATGGGTCGTTGTGAGCTCCCCGTGAGGGAAAATGATGACGTCATTAGTGACGTTTTCGCTACGACGGTGGTTTTGCTTTTTTCTTTCTCCTTTAAAATATGTAAGTAAAAACTATTTTGGGGGTTTTTTCTGAAAAAGCTTATTTTTGGGGGTTTTTGAAAAAAAAAATATCTGGCAACGCTGCAGAGATGTTACGTCATTACGAGTTTAGTGCAGTTGCCGGCCCCTTCGTTTGTTTGTCTTGTTTGTGTGTTAACGACTAGCCGAAGGATTGGAATACTGAAAGAGTTAGGTAGGGTTGTGTATATTGATATAAGTTGCCTTGAAGATTGTTGTATGGGATAGTACTCCATTTTGCTTTGTTATTTGTTGTGACGCGGTTCTGATACCTACGCTTACGTATGGAAGCGAGAGTTGGGTATGAAATAGAGAGCATGAAAGTAGAGTAAACGCGGTCGAGATGCGAACACTGCGCAAAATCTGCGGAGTGACACTCGGGGACCGCGTTCGGAATACCGAAGTAAGAAAGAGAGTTGGTCTGAAAGAGAGTGTCGGGGTGAAGGTAAGGAAAGGAATGCTCCGGCATGTGGAAAGAATGTATAATGAAAGAATGACTAAACAGATATACAATGCAAAAGTGGATGGATGCAGAAGTCGCGGAAGGCCACGACACACCTTCCATGATCAAATTGATCATGTGTTAGCAGAAGGTGATGTTAGGAGCCTTAAGAACAGACGAGCGCGCATGACAAGAGCTATGAATGTCAAAGAAGCAAGTGAGGTGTGTAAGAATGGGCCTGTGTGGCGCTCTGTTGTTCATGCCTACCCCGCAAGGGACCTGGCGTGAAGTTATGTATGTATGTATTTGTTGTGTGTGGAGAAAAAAAGACGCAAGTATCCAGTATCTCTCTAGAAAGACTGGTTAAGAATAACACAATATTTTTAAACACTTAGAACCATTATTTAATTATAATAACACTTCAAATACCATAAATTTAAAAGTAACAAACCCAACAATGTTTGTATGAAGATTTCAATGATAAAAGTAACCAAACTAAAACAAATAACTAACAACAGTATAAGCAAGATACAAAACTTTATAAATTGCATAGAAATATAAAGCGAAGAAAACAAAATTGGCAATCATCAAGTAGTTTTGCTTCTTCACCCCGTGTTCGGAGTCTTTCAGGCCAACCCTTGCCACGTATTTCCTTAGGCCCAAGCCGATAGTCACGACGTATTGATGCCAGTCGACGTCAGTGACGTCACAGTTGAAGATTGCTTTGTCGTCAGGCGACATAGCCTTGTAGAGCTCCACGGTATTGTCGTCTCTCAAGGACCAGTCGTTGGAAAGGAAATAGGCGAAGGACAAATTCATTCCGTAGATTTTTCTGTATATTGCGACGAATCTGTTGAAAATGAATTATTCACTGACAAATATACAATTTATTTTTTACAGAAAACAGTTTACAGCAATATATGCCCAGTATACATCTATCTAATATATAAAATTCTCGTGTCACAGTGTTAGTTGCCAAACTCCTCCGAAACGGCATGACCGATTCTCATGAAATTTTGTATGCATATTGGATAGGTCTGAGAATCGGCCAACATCTATATTTCATCCCTCTAAATTTTAAGGGTAGTTCACCCCTAAATAACCCCTAAATTTTAATATGTTATAGTTTTTTATCATTATTATTTTATTGCATTGTACATTATGTATTATTTATTATATGTGTTGTATTGTCCTTCGTGACTTCTTGGTCCCAGGCGGAAGAACAGCGCTGGCCTTAATTGGTCAGCATATGCTGAGACTGGGACCAATTTTAGGACTTATTCTGTTTATATTAGTTTACTGTTTGATATTACTCTATGTTGTATTTGTCCTAAATAAAATATATCTTTCTTTCTTTCTTTCTTTCTAAATATATTTTTTGAATTTTTGATAAAATATTTATTTTTATTTTTTTATGATACAAAATTAAAAAATACATACGACCCTAAATTTTCAACCCTCTACGATCAACCCCTATTTTTTAATAGCGATATTAGTATTTTTATAATTTTCTACTGGGATGATTTAGATTTTAACCAGGCAGATGGCGCTGCAATTGGGTTCTAGATTTTTAATTTTTAAAGGCAGGACAACGTCTGCCGGGTACAGCTAGTAATATTATAAAACTCTAAACATACCGTGTCTATACATTGAAGTTATTTAAAAAAAACCAAACGACTGGAATAGACTATATTATAAACGGCGGAATACACGATGCAATTTTTTAGATTTCTTGTCTGTTTGTCGATTTGCCTATTTGTTCCGGATTCACGTAAACTGTACTGAGCCGATTTCAATGCGGTTTTCGCTAATCGACAGCAAATTCTTAGACTTAAAATCTGCGCTACTGCTTATCCTGGGAATCCCGCGGGGGTTCTCCCGGCAGCAGGTGTAGTAGTACGGATGCATAAAGATTAGCTTATCTCGCCACAATTTTCACTTAAACATAGTTGATTCTCTTTATTTAAATGCTGCGGTACTTTACATCTCGGGATTCCCGCGGATATTACAAGTCAAACGTGGACGAAGTCATGGGCGAATGAGTGAATGAATGAATGAATGAATGAATGAATGAATGAATGTTCTTCATTAAACATATATAAGTTACATAATTATATACAATAGGAGGTCTTATCGCCGCCGGCGATATCTTCCAGACCACCTTTACAAGGGTTGAAAATAATATACTTATCATAGATTAAAAAAAACAAACACAAAAAAAATTAAATGTCAAAAAAATTAATTAGATGTCAAAAAAAAAATTATGGTGAATGTATGGTTATGGGTATGTACTCGTATATTACGGTTACTACTTATACGCCCATGGAATAAAAACAATATCTACTAATATGTGTGTGTCTGTGTGTAAATATATGACACTTACGACTTAATGCCAGGTGGCATTTTTATCCGGAATACGAAGAAAATTCCATCCAAAAGGTAAGCAGGTATGAAGTGTAGCAACCATGTCACGATAAAGAAGGGCAGTCTCTTATGACACTCAAAAAGAAAGACGTACCAGACCGCTAACGCGGAGTAAAACTTTGTTGTTGTCGGATCCCGCATTACTTTGATGAGTACAGCTGCAACAAAAAGCAACAATACTGTCACTACCTGAACGGCGACAAAAGACAAAGTCACACCTGTATTTTATTAAATTTTCTTCATTTGGACATCTTTGGTTTACTTTGTGATTAATATTTGTAATTAGAAAAACAGCCCATTGTGTATTGTAATCTTTTATGTTTTATGTATGTAGTCATTAGCCAGGTGTGATTCTAAGAAATTCAGTCTACGCGGCCGAGTGACATTGTATTTGTACAGTATAAAGCAATGCGTCAATGGAGAGATCGACAGTCGAGCGATAAGCACACGCGAAGCAAGACGTGTGTACTACATTCGGCAATCTATTTAGTGACGGACTTCGCGCGTGTTATTATATTTGGACCTGTGTTATACGTGTTTGTATAGTTCTTATAAATTATAACAGCATTTTAATTCGAGTCCCGCAACTCGTAACAATACTAACGAATACGCGTTATTTAAGTTCGCGATCTCACGTAAAAACTACTGAACCGATTTCGATTCCATTTTCTCTGATCGATAGCAAATACTTGGACTTAGAATTTAGGGTACTTTTAATCCCGCGGGAATTTTCCAAAGAATAGTTTAAATGTCTGCGCAGAAGGAAAAATAAGTGATTTTGATATGAATTCTAATACTGATCGATAGAAATTTTTCTGAAATAAAATCTGTAATACTTTTTACTGGATTTCAAGTATTTTCATACTAAAAACCATTTCCCTGCTAAAAATCTTTGATTTTTAATATTCGCAAAATACTTATATACTTGAAAAAAGAATTAAATACACTCTTGTAGCATCAAGTCTACACTCAGCGCGCCGTCAATAGTGTCTACGCACACACGCGGTCCGCACCCCGCCTCACGTGCGCCTGCACACCCACTAAGACGACCCCGCCGACCCCCACTGGAAGCTGGCTAGATCTCTCAAATCGGACACCCTTACTGTCATACCCGCACTAGAAAGAGCCGACAACACCGAGGCGTTCGATGATGAGGAGAAGGCCGAGTACCTTGCTCAGAGTCTAGAGCTTCAATGTAAATGTAAAACGTCGGCCAATCACACCTGTCGGAGGTGGACTCCGAGGTCGAACGTAAATCGTCCTTACCAGCGGAAACCACACTCGACCCGGTCACGGTCGAAGAAGTGCAAGATCTGATCAAGTCCCTCAAACCGCGAAAAGCCCCAAGGACCGATGGCATTAACAATCGCGGCTTAAAACTCCTCCCCGGCCATTTAATTATAATACTGGTGAGCATCTTCAATGCCGCCATAACAAACTGCTCCTTCCCCGCGATTTGGAAGGAGGCAGATGTCATCGGTATTCACAAGCCTGGAAAACTGGCTAATAAACCGTCCAGCTACCGTCCAATCAGCCTACTGAGCGCACTCAGCAAGATTTACGAGAGGGTCATTCTCTCTAGACTTAGAGATTTTGCCATCAGCAAACATCTACCCGACAAGCAGTTTGGTTTCCGTGCCAGACACTCATGCGTTCAACAGGTGCACCACATCACGGAGCACATACTATCTCAATTTGCCCATTGCCCCCGCCCTATAGGAACAGCCGCGCTGTTTCTAGACGTAGCTAAGGCCTTCGACAAGGTCTGGCACAACGGTTTGATTTACAAGCTGTATCAGTTCGGTGTGCCAGACAGACTCGTGCTCATCTTGCGAGACTTCCTCCTAGGTCGTAGCTTCCGTTTTCGAGTGGAAAGAACGCGCTCGTCTCCTCACCCACTCACAGCCGGTGTACCACAGGGCTCGGCCCTGTCCCCACTACTCTTCACGTTGTATACCAGCGACATCCCAAAAATTCCAGATATGAAGTTAGCCCTCTTCGTGGATGACACCGCACTAAATACATCAGATAAGAACAAACAAATGGCCTGCGTCCGGCTGCAGGTAGCTGTCACAGAGCTAGGCAAATGGTTTCGTAGATGGAGGATAGGAGGTGAACCCGGAGAAGAGCGCAGCAATGTTCTTTTCCCCGCTTCGCTCCCCCAAACGCGCTTCCTTTCGCCTAAAAGCCATCTCGCTCTATGACCAAGAAATCCCCTGGGCAAAGCACACCAAATACCTGGGTGTCGCCCTAGATCAGAGCTTGCGCTTCAACAAGCATATCACTATAGTCCAAAATAGAGCACGATTTGTGATGCGTCGTCTAGCACCCATGATAGATAAACGAAGCAAAATGTCCCTCAGACACATATAATCAAATAAAATAAAATAAAAAAATAAAAGTCTTTACTCTACCGTCACATTACAAACATAATTAAATTCATAAATTGTTATAAAATTATTTTTTCTTTTTAAAATGTCCAATTAATAAAATCAATAAAATGTATGTCCTTTTACAAAAAAAAAATAAAAGAATTCATTATTGTTCATCGACGGAAGTCGCCTCAGCGGCGTAGTCCTCCCCCGATTTTTTCCATGCATCCCTATTTCTTGCTAGTCTTGTCCAATGTGGTCCGCATCTTTCCTTAAATATATCTTCCCATCTTTTATTTGGTCTCCCTCTTTTCCTCTTAGCGTCTCTAGGTATCCATTCTGACACTTTCCTGGTCTACTTTTCCGTGTTCATTCTGTGAACGTGTCCTGCCCATTTCCATTTAAGACTTCTTACCTTTTTTACTACGTCACATACTTTTGTTTTCCTTCTTATACTTTTATTTGGAATTTTATCCACAAGTTTCACGCCTAGCATGCTTCGCTCCATTTTCCTCTGATGAACAGCTAGTTTGTTTTCATCTTGCTTACGAAGAGGCCATGTTTGGCACCCGTATGTTAAACACGGGAGAATTGCTACATCATATAATTTTTGCTTAATCCCTATATCTACCTCCTTATTTTTCATGATTTCCTTATAATTCCAATATTTTCTCCATGTAGTTGCTATTCTTCTATGTATTTCTTTTTCAGTGTTATCTTGAAAAGAAATGGATTGTCCCAGGTATATGTATTCCTCGACGTATTCAATTTTTTCGTTATCCACTTCGATATTCTCTTTTTTACCATTAGTTAATATTCTTGTTTTTGTTGCATTTAAATACAGACCAACTTTTTTGCTTTCGCTTGTTACATCCATTATCATGTCTTGTAGCTGTGTTCTATTTTCCGCTAGTATTACAATATCGTCCGCAAATCTTAAGTGATTTAAATATTCACCGTCTACCTTAAAACCTTTATTGTCCCAGATTATCTCTTGAAATATCTTTTCTAATACTGCCGAGAACATTTTTAGTGACAAAGGATCTCCCTGTCTCACTCCCTTCTTTATTGCAAATTCTTCACCTTCCGTATCTAACTTTATTGTGGCGCAGCTTTTAGAGTATATACTATAGAGCAGTTCTACATATTTTAAGCCTACTCCTTGCTGTAGAAGGGCCCCTCAAATAGCTTTGTGTTCTATGGAGTCAAAAACTTTCCTAAAATCTATAAAACACATGTATAGTGTTTTTCCATATTCTCT
This sequence comes from Dendrolimus punctatus, assembly GCA_012273795.1. Taxonomy (NCBI): domain Eukaryota; kingdom Metazoa; phylum Arthropoda; class Insecta; order Lepidoptera; family Lasiocampidae; genus Dendrolimus; species Dendrolimus punctatus. The sequence goes on from CM022527.1 coordinate 26,746,899, forward strand.
TGTCTTTTCTATTATTTGCGTCAATACATGGATGTGGTCGATGGTTGAAAAACCTTTACGGAATCCAGCTTGTTCACGTGGTTGGCTTTCGTCAAGAATTTTAGTCACTCTATTTAAAATTGTTTTAGAGAACAACTTGTAAATATTAGTCATTAGGCTTATAGGCCTGTAGTTATTTAAGTCCACTTTATCGCCTTTTTTATGTAGTAAAATTGTTGTAGATTTAGACCATTGCATTGGTGTTTCCCTTTTAAATAATATATTGTTAAACAGTATTTGTAGTGGTCGTTGTAAAGCATCTGACATTGTCTTCAGGACTTCATTTGTTATTTTGTCTTCGCCTGGCGTTTTATCGTTCTTCTGGCTGTTTATTGCGAACTCAATTTCTGACAACATTATTTCTGGAATAGGTTCATTTTCATGCATATCCACTAGTATGTCTTGTTTAATGTACGACGGCACATCAGATGAATATAATTCGCGGTAGAATTCTGTTGCTTCTTTTATTGTTTGATCTTTTTGATACCATTTCTTTCTCCATCTTTGCATTTAACACGAAGTGCCCAATTCCTCGTAGTTCTTAATTCTTTATAAGCTTTCTTTATTGCGCCTGAGTTTTGTATATATTTCTCTAAAGTATGTATTCTATGTTCTTTTTTACTTTTGTTGATTTGCCTATTTATTTCTTTACTAAGTTCTGTAATTTTAGCATTTGTTTCTTTTGTCCTTTTCTGTGAATATAATTGTTTCCTCTCTTATAATAATTGTTGCGTGTCATTGTTTATTATTTTTTTTTGAATTTTTGTCATATGTGGTATATTTTTTGCAAAAGATTTTAAATTTCTTTTTCGAACATGTTGTATTGGGTTTGTATTTCAGATGTTGACTGCAGTGAAGTAAAAGAACTTTTCTTCCCATTTTTGCGAGTCTTCTCGACTAATCTTTAGTACTTGTTTTATAAGATTTGTGTTTGATCTCGCAAATTTTCTGGTTGTCTTGCTTTGCATGTTTAATTTGCATCTAATCATTCGGTGATCTGTATTAAAATTTAAATTATTTATTATGTCAAAGTTGTGTATGTCAATATGTTTATTAATCAGAAAATAGTCGATTTCGTTTAAATATAGTCCATTAGGAGATCGCCAAGTCCATTTTTTGGTTATTTTTCGTCTAAACATACTATTAACAAATTTCATATTATTTTTTAATGCAAACTCTACTAACTTTTGTCCATGTCTCGTCCTTTTGCCGCTAGAGTACCTTCCGAATATATTTTCTTCGCCCTTTTGTGCTTTACCTATCTGAGCGTTAAAGTCACCCATGATTAGTAAAGACTTCGCATTTAACTTCTCTACAGCGGTCTCCAGCGATAAATAAAATCTTTCTAGTTCTATATCATCACACTTTTCTGTTGGAGCATAAATTTGAATAATGGACAATACTTTGTTGTTTGTTAATCTTAGTTCTAATGTCGCTATTCTTTCAGAAAAGCAGTTAAATCCAATTATGTCCATTTTTAATTGTTTTCTTACTAAGAACCCAATTCCTTGCTGTCCACTAACTCCTTTACTATGATATAGAATAAAATCTTTATGTTCTTCAATGTTTGAGTGTTCTCTTCTTATTTCGCATAAACCGATGATTTCCCATTTTATATCTTTAATAGCATATTGGAGTTCTAAAAGTTTGCTATCATCCAGCAGTGTGCGAACATTAAGGCTCGCTATGTATATATTATGGTTCAGCGGATTGTTTTTGACATTGTATTTTATAATAGGGGTTTTGGTCATTTTTCTCCACGGTGACCAGCCGGCTTGGAGAAACTTGGGAAAGTGGCCGTGATTGCTATTACACTTCATCAGAATTTTTTAAGGAGTCGTTTCTACGGATTGAACCCGAAACAAAGGTTTTACTTATGTAATTAGTAATATTATTTGTTTTGCTTTTCTTACTTATTTGATTTGCATTTCCTTTTTTGGTCATTATGCTTTCTCTTTCCGGGGATTCTGATAAGGTTCTTTTTGGCATATTCTTATTTTTATTATCTGTTTGAAATTCCCCCCGTTTCTTCTCTGTTAATGAAATTATTTTATCTTAGCGAAGTATAACGTTTTTCCTTCTTTCCGTTGTTTGTTAACTTCTTGTTGCAATTCTTTTCGTTTTTGTAACACTTCTTGTGGAAAGTCTTCCTTCATATAAATCGTTGTATCCTGAAGTAGTTTTTTTTTTTAATATTTCTCTTTTTCGTTTCATAGTTGTCATTGTTACTTTAATTGGCCTAATAACATTGCCTCTTTTTCCTAGTCTGCTAACAAATTCGATTTCATTTTCGTGACAAACAATTTTGATTTTATGAAAAAATTTTAGAATTAAATTTTGCAAGCCGTAATAATCTTTTTCTGAAAGAAAGAAAGAAAAAATATTTATTGTCACAAATAAATGCACACACATAAAATACAGGCATTGCTAACAAATTGATAGTTTCAGAAATGTATGTACATTAAATTCATGGCAATGAGGCTGGAAACTCAGCATAATGCTGTGTTAGCAGCTAACACAGCGCTGATTTTCAGTTCCAGCCTCCATCCAATTTCTGTCTCCTCGACTCCGAAAAATACTAAATTTTTCTTCCTTACTTCCCTCTCTAACTGGTTGATGGTTATCTGTTGTCTTTCAATTATTTTTTCTAAATTAGATGTTCTTTTTTCCATTATTGTAAATTTCGCATCAATATTATTATTTATTGTAGTTGTTATATTTTCTTCCATATTTTTCATTGTTTCCTTTTGATCTTGTAGGTCTTTTTGAATCTGTTTTATCATATTTATTAAATCATTCATCTTTGTTAAGGTACATACACTGCCCTCTAGTGTCCAGTTAGTATTTGTTTCGAAAGAACCGTCGGTCGTGAGATTTTAATGAAGTTTCGTATGGTGCTTGTTTATATTAGTAGTTCATACTTAATTTGTTAGATGGCGCTATGTCGTTCTTTATAAAGTATTAAAATTTATGTCGGTAGTTATGAAATGGATTCTAATTTGTATTAAGTAAAATAAGACAATATTTCACTGTTTGATCACTATTCTTGAAATTAGCAATGTTTATTCACTTTTTGCGCATAGTGATAACTTGTTCAGCACAAATATATTCACTACAACATAAAACTAATCGTCAGTCCTTGCACATATCTTTTTACAAATAACTTCAAATCCTTGCTTATTTCCACGGGGATATCACTAGTGCCGCGGTGTTATGGCCTCTTCTTTCCATGTAGTTGTTTTTCAGATATTTATAATCACTGTAATATTTTTATTCTGAAATTTATTACGGAGTCGATGTAAACATTGGCACAGAGGCGCCCTATCTCAGACACAAGCTTACTCTATATAAAACATGCATCCGCCCGATCATGACATATGCGAGTGTGGTATTCGGCCATGCCAAGCCTTTAAAAACCCTTTAAATAAACTTTTACCTTTGGCCTTTTAAATAAACTGAAAATCGTGCAGAATAAATTCATGCGTAGAGCTGTCGGTGCTCCCCTCTATATGCGTAATGTCGGACCTCCACCGCGATCTGGAGCTTCCCTCCATCAAAAACTGCATTACATCGCTCTCGCGTAAGTATTTCGATTTCGCGCCGCACCATCGAAATCCGCTCGTCGTGTGCGCGTCCGATTAAAAGCCTCGGCGAAAAGCTCTCGTGCGACGACCGCGTAATGTCCTCACGGACAAGGTCGATGCTATTACAAAACGGCTGGCCCGGATTAGCCCGCCCGCGGTTAGCACGGCAGGCTGGTAGGCACCGACAGACAGACACAGACGGCGGCGTCTCAGACAACGCCAATCACGATCTCTCCACGTCCTCGCGATGGACGCCAGGAGACATAGCCCCCCCCCCACAGGATAGACTAGGCGTGTTGCTGGGTAGTTTCTTTCACCGTTTCTTCTCTCCCAGCCATAACACGTTGCGAAACGGCAGTAAGATAGCGTAGGCCACCGCGAACCGCCGATCCCGGTCCGCTGGGATCCTTCCCCTCGGGCTTTATATTACCCGTCGCCCGTTCTCAATTAGTTCATTGTGTCGCCCTATGGTGGGCATCATCAGATTCATCCCCCTCTCATGGCAACAGTCCAGCCGAGGTATAACTCCCTAGGGAGCTCCCTCGAGCAAGTTGTCTCCGGGCTCCAGCGCCTTCGCCTTGCGAAGGCGTTCGCCCCGAAAACCCCGGTAAAGTTGTGAGGTCTTCGAACCAACAACATAAAGTCAAGTCAAATAAAAAAAACCAGAGCCAGTCTGCTGTACGCAGGCCTCTCACCCGCAACGGGAAGTGGTCTCGCACAGCTAGGCGCTCTACTCAACGTTGATATAGGACTCGAACGAGTGCTTCGAGCAATTCGAACTCCCGCTTCGTCGATTGTGTCAACTCTAAGTCTTTAGTTGTGATAATTGTATTGTGTTACAATGTTTACTACTTTGTTTGTGGAACTGTTAATAAATTCTCCTACCAACTTGTGCTGGTTTTCGTCGAATCTACTACACTCTTATGATAAAATGGAACGTTATGTAAAAATAAATACAAGCTTTTGAGATCCTGCATATCATGTAGCAGCAGAGTGCTAGCCAAGACAAGTAAAACGAGCTCAAACACGACGGGTCTATCTTGTTTAGTACAGGAGTTCCTATGGTCACCTTCCGACGCCATCATCAGATCAGCTCCATGGTACCATATTATTGCATTGTCACACGATATACACATACGTGAAAAATTTCAGCTCAATCGGAGAAGTCGATCAAATTTAACTTGAAAGATTCCGTTACATACTAACATACTAGCATACGTATGAAGCTAATAAAAGCGAATTAATGTAATATTTTCATAAGTGTTCGCGATTAGTATACATAATAATTTTACGTTTTAACTGTTTTAAGCGCAGTAATTAGTTTGGTTTTTGTTATTCCGACCTTTCGGCCAATTTTTAGTAGCCGTGAACACGTAAGACAAATATGTCCAGTGTCAATGTTGTTCGTTTTAATTATTTAGTTTTAATTTTGTTTATGGTTTTTATTTACTCTAGGCTGCGAAGGATTGCTCCTGCGCCATCACCTCTCCCTCTCCTTTCCGGCTTTTCCCCGCCGCCTCGCGCACACAGCAGCGTCGGCGGATGGAGCGGGAGAGGCGGAGGTATGGACATAGATATTTGATCCCCAGATAATTAGCCGGTCTCTGTAAAACGGGGTTTTCTCAGTAAGTAAGCGGATCTCGGGCAGTTTGTCTGCTGCGTATGCGGGAGCTCGTGACGCGGCCCTTCCGTGTGACTCCACACATCCACTGCAGCGTAAACAACTTCGTAACTCTTGCTTGTATCGCTAAAGCACATACAGGTCACACTTTACTGCCATACATAAGGACAGAGCTAGTAATGGATTTATAGACCTGTTGTTTTAACTTAAAATCGTAATTTTAGGGTCACAAATGACACCTGCCACCTCACGCCACTTGGTCCGAGCTGTTGTGATACTTCGGCAATTATCTGCATCGTATTGTAGGGCGTTAGGTCACACCAGAGTGTCAGTCAGGAAGACAGCACTGGGACTCGACGGGGCCCCAGGTGGACTCCTCTTCCTGACTGTTAAACATCTACGCAGCCAGCTGCGGGAACTGTTCGAAGCCTGTATTCGCGCAGGTCGGTTCCTGGTCGCAATGGAAAGAGGGGCGTTTGTGCCTGATTCCCAAGGTAATTCGGTCTTCCAACGATCCGTCCGCCTACAGGCCTATATTGTTGCTGAACGAGGTCGCCAAGGTCTTCGAAAAGATATTGGCGGAGCGGCTCGTGAAGCATCTCGACACTATGAGCCGGGGCTTGCAGAAACGCAATTCCACTATGGACGACTTCGAGACGCTGCGAACTATAACGGACGAAGCCGTCCAAACGAAGGATGTCATTCTTGCGGTGTCGCTAGACATAGCGAATGCCTTTAATAGCCTCCCTCATGAGACGATCAGGGACTGGCTCCGCGCGCATGGTGTCCCCTGTATCTCACGAGGCTGTTGTGCGCGTACCTGCAGGATCGACATATCCTTTGGGAGGGCGGTGAGTCCGGAAATCTCGCGTTAGGTCGGCGTCGCGTCGCGTGCGGCGTCCCACAGGGGTCAGTCCTCGGGCCGATTTTTTGGAACATAGGCTATGACTGGATCCTTCGGGTTCCGGTCCGGCCCGGGGTAGGGCTGATCTGCTTTGCGGACGACACCCTACTCACGGCACGCGCTGCGTCATTGCGTCATTTGCGGATTCCGTGAACGTCGCCAACGCCGGGTTGGCGATAGTCGTAGATCGAATAGCTAGGCTGGGCGGGAGGGTAGAGGGTAGGGCGGGTCTCCCCCGCGAAGACGTAGGCCCTCATGTTCCATAGGCGGTTCCGTAATCGCCCCCCCCCCGGACTTGTCCGTTACGGTCCAGGGGGTAACAGAGTAGGGCCCCAGATTAAATATCTGGGGCTAGTTTTAGTGGGAAATGGCTGTTCAAAGCGTACTTTGAGTACCTAGTTCTCAAACTCGTGAGGTCCGCAGGCGCGCTCTCTCGGCTGGTTCCCAACTTCCCAGGGGCGAGACTCGGAAACTCTACTCTGGCATCCTTAGGAGTATAGCACTTTACGGAGCACCCGTATGGTTCATTGCACTTTACCGCCACAACAGAACTCTGCTGCACCGGGCACAGAGGGTTCTGGCCGTGAGGACCATCCGGGGGTACCGAACCGTGTCGTGAACGGCGACGACCCTTCTCCCTGGCCTCTCCAGGCGGACGCACTGGCAAAGGTGCGTCGCTCCCGACAGGATGTTCTAGTTAGAGGCCTGACCTTCTGTCAGGTCGAAATCGAGGCGATCAAGAAGCGGGAAGCCGCAGCCATAATCGCCACTTGGTGTCAAGAGCTCGAAAACCTTGTGGCCGGCGACTACACGGTAGATGCAATAAGGCCACAGCTGACGGAATGGGTCAACCGCACCAGCGGTACCCTAACCTTCAGGAAGACGCAGATACTTACCGGACACGGGAGTTTCCATAGGTATCTGTATCGCATTGTGGACTGCTTGCCTTCTCCGGACTGTTGCCAGTGCAGCGCGCCCGATACGGCGTTTTATACGCTAGTCGAATGTGCCGCATGGGCGCCTCAGCGTTTCGAACTCGAGACACACGTAGGAGCGGTCGACTCGCTCTGCAACTTGGTGAAAGCCATATTGCATAGCAGCGACACCTGAGGGGCTGCGGTTACTTTTTGTGAGACACTAATGGGACTCAAAGAGGCCGCTGAACGAGATAAGGAGAGAAGTCCTACTGCGCGTGCGTATGCGTCTACACGAGGTCGCCGGCCTTCAGCTGGCACCCGGAGAGGCAGGTACGCGCATTACTTCCCACCCTGAATAATACCGTTGCGGGGGGCCTTTAGCTTGCTAGGGAGCAAAGGATTCACGACCCCCGTACGACGAAGTGGATGTGTCCTGCTTCCTGGGACACATTCAGGCACTTTTTGCGCTGGATCGGACTGGGCGTAACTCTGTTCTAAGTCTCAGCCTTTCCTACATAAAAGCGCGGGGCACACGGGAGGAGGGGGTTTTTAGTGGGTAGTAGGGTCACTGTCCGTACACAGTTTCTCTGAGTCGCCACATAAGCTGGAGTCGATCGCGGGTGGATTACTTTTGCATGCAGTAATGCAGCCCCCGACCGACGTGATTTTCCCTCGCCTTCAAAAAACCACCAGAGTGTCAGTAGTGTCGTGCACCCATCGAGTCAGCGTTTCACAAGCTCGTCGAGTGCACCGCGTGAAGATCTCAATTCCAACTCCAGGGCGAGTTAGGGCCAGTGGACTCGCTGAAGAACTTGGTAGATGCCATCGTACATAGTGATTCTAACTGGAGGGCGGCTTTATCCTTTTCTGAGTCAGTAATGATTCATAGGACGCCACCCATAGAGAAAGGGAGAGGACTTTGTGGGCAGCCTTCGACCGTTGTTGTCGGACGGGGGCTCGGAGGAATTGCAAATACATGTATTTTTTTGTGTATCTTGGATGTGCTGTTAGCAGGGATGGAAGGTACATCGCTGATATAGAAAGGAGAGTGAATTTGGAATAGTGTGAATGGAGCTTTAGGTAAACTTCTAGGCGCTAAGAACCTCAACCAGAAGGCCCAGCTTGCTATGGAAGCGAGAGTTGGGTATAGAAGAGAGAGCATGAAAGTAGAGTACCGAAGTAAGAAAGAGAGTTGGGCTGAAAGAGAGTAGCGGGGTGAAGGTAAGAAAAGGAATGCACCGGTGGTTCGGGCATGTGGATAGAATCACTAAACACTATGAATGTCAAAGAAGCAAGTGAGGTGTGTAAGAATAAACCTGAATGGCGCTCTGTTGTTCGTGACTACCCCGCAAGGGGCTTGGCGTGAAGTTATGTATGTATATATTTTTGGAAGTAGTCACATTAGTTGCCGTTCGGTTATTAAAATTTTGAAAACGAATATGGTATTTATTTCAGAATACTATATATTCCTCCCATAATCCCGTGGTAGAGGGCCACCGTTAACGGAGGTTTTGGTGAAATCACCTTCACTGTACAAAATGGTACGGCCCTACTTAACGGGGCTTAGTACCAAATTGGAGCACCAGAACGAGATAGCGAACTGCCAATAGGCGTATACCCTATGTCGTTTTGATTCAGTGCAATCTAGCATTGGAGGCGGAGATAAGTTTAGTGGGTACTTTGTCGACCTCTTCTTTCACTGGAGAAGAATCGGTTGGCACAAGAGTCCCACACACACACGAAGCAGGCGGCACTGAACGTTGCTTTTCGTCTTCCCTGTATCTAGAACCGTGTGTGAGTCGCAAGGAAACGTACTCCCTTGCGTTAACAAAAAAAGCTGCTAATTTACGAGCTATGACGACATGATCGGTATTATCGATATTATCGTTACATAGTTTAAAACAATGTAACTTGCCGCGTATAGTTTTTTCACTCGCGATATAAAAGCCTAATTTAGTAAAATATATAAGTGCAAAAGCATACTTACACATGCCAAAGTTACATTTGGTACTACTTATAGCGTATATCTTGACGTCTTTCTGGTCGCCCTTCCTCCTGGAGGCAGAGTGCAAGCCAGCGGCGATAGTTGCATTGGTCACATAGTCTCCAGGCACTACGCTCAACCTTAATCCTTCCTTGTAATAAAGTACGTGGATTACGCCTTGGCAAACACCATATAATATCTAAAAAATACATAAAATTCGTTTTACCCAAAAAGCGGTTCGTAGAGCTCTTAGCTCCTTCGATGTCAAGACGTCATCTAGACCTGACGGTGTACCTGCTGTTGTGCTTACGACATGTGCTCTAGAGCTTTCTCCAGCCCTGGCACGTCTTTTTACCCTTTCTTAAACTACTAGCTGTGTCCCGTCTTCGTGGAAGGTTGTCCTTGTGCATCCTCTCACAAAAAAGTGATAGAATTGACCCGTCTAATTACCGGCCCATAGCGATTACTTACTTGCTCTCAGAGGTGATGGAGTGAAGATCGAAGATTCCCAGCTACCCAACGACCGGCAATGTGGCTTCCGTCATAGTCGTTCCGCTGGGGATTTATTGGTATACTTAACCCACCGTTGGGCAGAAGTCGTTGCGAGCATGAGAAAAGCCTTGGCAGTCAGTCTAGACATCGCTAAGGTCTTTGACCGGGTCATAGGGCACTTCTTCCAAAGCTGCCATCATACGGGATACCTGAGGGGTTTTAAAAGTGCCTATCCAGCTTTCTTGGTGGGCGTAGCATCAAGATCGCCATCGACGGTTGCTGCTCTAGCACCAAGCCCATCAATGCTTGTGTGCCTCAAGGCTGTGTGCTGTCACCGACCTGTTCATCCTGCATATCAATAAACTGTTGTCTATAGAGACAGTACAGGTGACGACAGATATACCCGTGGGGCTAATGTCCCTCGGTCGCTAGTGGAAGAAAGTTGGGTCAGACTTGTGCCTGAAGTGAAGAACTAGCTGGAGCGAGTCTCTGAATGGGGACGACAAAATCTTGTCCAATTTAACCCCACGAGGACACCGGTCTGCGCATTATCTGCAAAAAAGACCCCATTTGTCCCTGCGCCACAGTTCCAAGCAACACCCCTTACCATATCCAACAGTATCGGGATCTTTGGCGTCGATATAACGAACGACGTGCAGTTTCGGGGTCATCTGGAAGCTTGGTGTGCTAAATCGGTCTAAGCAATATTTCACCCCCCGGCAAAGGTGCTTTACAAAGCACAAATTAGGCCGCATATTGAATACTGCTCACACTTATGGGCTCGAACACTAGCTTACCAGACTGACACTCTCGACTCCATCCAGCGTCGCACCGTCCGTATAATCGACGATCCCATAGTAGCAGGTCATTTAGAATCGCTTAGCTTTCGAAGAGACTACGGTCCTCTGCGTATTCTACTACTTGTACAACGGAGAGTGTTCCGAGGAACTGTTTGATCTGGTGCCAACGCCTAATTTTTACAGCCGCACCGCTAGCTTTCGACGGGATATTCACCCACATTTCCTGTAGCTCCCACGCTTAACTACGCAACGGTTCTCTAGAACGTTTACTCTGCGTACAACAATTATCTGGAGGGAACGTCCCTCTGCACTACGACATGGGGTCGTTTAAGCAGGGCGTTATAAAATTTCTTCGAGCCCGGTAACGCGTTGGCAACGCCCCCGGTGTTGCAAACGTCCATGGGCGACGGTAATCACCTTCTATTAAGTGGGCCGTCCGCCTGTTTACCTGCTTCAGGCAATTAAAAAAAAAACACCTGGTCATAACGTTTAGAACTCTAGAACATGAATTATTTTTTTTGCCTTCTGGCAATATTCTATCTTACCTGTAGTCAGTCGATGTCATTGAGTTAAAAACAAAGATAATTCATCCATGTTATTTTACTTTTACCATTGAGCCACGTCTAAAATCCTTGGAAGACGTTTGTCACCTTTTGTTGCGTGCGGACAGGCAAGTATTTACATATTTTTAAATTAATTCCTAAGCACTAATAATGTTTACTGTATAACTAAGGCTTGATTCACAATATGAGCCGTTCATGGTTGGTTCAATCTCGTTCCATCAAATCTCGCTTTTGGCCGATTCCTCATCATCATCATCATCATCATCATCATCCGAGCGTTAAGTCCCGGTTATGTGCGAAGCGATCACTTTGACGCCTAGGGTCCGCTTCCTTACTTTTCTTCTGCACTTCGCGCGATATTAGGTATACCTTCTGCTGAGACCATTGGTACGCATTTATCCTTCACAACGTCAAGCCGGTAATTTCTTGGGCCTATCACACCGACCGGGACCTGCCGGAGGCGGCATGGACTAGATATTTGTTCCCCACGTAACTAGCCGGTTTCCGTAAAACGTGGCCGTACCAGCGTAAGCAACTCTCTTGCAGTTTGCTGTGTCATGGACGTAAAGACTGCCGGCGATGTGAGAGTTCCTGACGCTGTTCTTCTATGTGACTCCACACATTCACCAAAGCATATTGATTTCCGTGACATGTGGCTTATGCTTGTATCACTCAAGTACAGGACACGGTTCACTGCCAAGAGGACAGGTCTCATAATGGTATTGTAGACCTGCTCTTTTAACTTAAACTGGGGTTGAAAATGATACGATTCGGTGACCATTGGCATTCATGTCAGCAGACGTAAATTATATGAACATAAATATTATATGATAAATATTAAGTGAAAAAACACACAATCGTACAACCTCATGTTATCTAAAATACGTTAAGAAATATTCCAAACTATTTAAGAATGTATGCTACGAGGCCAATATCACTGCGTATAAAAAGACTTTTAAAATAATCCAATAATTAAATAAAGACCACAAGGACTATCATTAATATTGTAATGTATTAAATTCTCCATGCCAAATGTGAAACATGTAAACACTGATGTGCTATTAAATGGAGAAACCCTAGATGCTGTGGATTTGACCATTTTTCTCGGTATTACTCTAAAGTAATGCCGATTCGAAACTACAATGGGCACCCCATATAAGTTCATTGGCGAATAAACTAAGCTCGGCAGCATATGCAGTAGAAAATCTAAGATCATGTACGCAACGGTTCTTTAGAACGTTTATTTTGGGTACCGTGGGGATTCGGAATGAGCTCCCGGCGGAGGTTTTCCCACAGCGCTACGATATGAAGTTTTTCAAAAAGGGTGTCATAAAATTTCTTCGAGGCCGGCAACGCGTTGGTGACATCTCTGATGTTGCAACCGTCCATAGGCGACGGTAACCGCTTTCCACCAGGTGGGCCGTCAGCCTGTTTGCTGTACTCCAGCTATAAAAAAAAGATTAATGACTGATGTTGATACTGCTCGTTTGGTTTATTTTAGCTATTTTTTACAGCATTATGTGTTGTCGTATCGCAAGAAAGAAAGAAACACTTTATTTGAAGAAATAGCGACGTAATAACATTCCTTATACATAATTATACACAGAGCATATTTTAAGAATTGAAGACATGAGTGGTTGAAGATGATAAGTCGCATAATTCCAATTCTGAGTTAATCGAGATAAAAGTTTTATTTTTATTTTAAACTGAACTGAACTTAACACCTTTTTCAACTCTTTATTTTTTTAAATATGCCTTATATCTATGGTCTAAGGTCTGTAGTCATTTGGTATCGACTTATAACATTCATCTACGCAAAAAAAGCAAAAAACCGAATATGCGACATATCACCTTCATCCACTCACGTCTTCAATTGGAATTATGCGACTTATCACCTTCATCCACTCATGTCTTCAATTTCAGCGAACAAGGTTTGCACTCAACATAGCACTGACTCACCATCACAGCCATATTTTATGTGCCGGTGTTATATCCGACAAATCAGCGTTTCAGTATTCTTGTTCTATTATTGGGTAATGCAGCTGATATAAATGCTATTTTTGTCCTGTACAAGTGTGCTATTCGCTCAATTTACAAGATGGGAGCATGGGATTCCTTGCCAGATAAGTTTAAAGAAATAAATATTTTTAAAGTGGCTTCACAGTACATACTTACAAATATACTATATGCTAAAAAAAAATCTATGATTTCCTCAGTTTAGGTAATGTACATTATAAAAATACCAGCCATAAAAATAAATTAAATCCTCCCATATTGCAGGCTCCATAATGTTTACAATAGTTTCCTGGGTCAAATTATAATGCTGTTCAACAAAATTCCAGAAAACGTTCAACAGCTTTAAAAAAAATAATTGAAAAATTAGTAAACATGGGTATAAAGCAATCGCCATCAAGCTTTTTCAGTACTCTTTCATATCAATTTAATTTGTTAAACCTTGTATTAGTAGAAACTACATAAAAAAGACGAATGATAACAATGATTATGAAATAAAGAAATGTATGTATGATGCTGGGGAGTTTGTTGCGCCGCTTCTCCTCATTTAACAGTAACTAAAATCTTATTGCAAGCGGTCGCAAAGTCATGACTTTCAATAAGTAATTATAAGATAGGTATCATTTTGAAAAAAAATAAATTTCATTCTCGTTCTCTTTCTCGTCTTTGTTCTGTTTCGTCCTCGTCCTCGTCCTCCTCATCGATCTCACCTTCATCCTCATACTCATTCTTATTTGCATCCTCATTGACACTACTTTTACTACTTTGTCTTGTTTATGTCAAATTGTAACCGATAGTAAGGCAAATGAACGGTAAGTAGGATATAGGAACCGGCCATCAGTCAAATATTATTCTCTTCCAATGAACCAGTTCCGGTGCGATATCAAATCCGAACTAGAGCGATACGATAGTGAGAATACTCTTTAATATATAATATACAATAGTCTTTCTTGTGTAAGAATATTTGACCGGACCGAAAACGGACCGACACCGGAGCGAGATTGAACCGTGAACAGCATCATAGTATGAATCGAGCCTAATCTGTCTACTTATTTCTGAAACACATATTAAATTTATCTTTACCCCGCTTGCTCCAAATAAAACACTGTTGTCCGCCCATCCTGGAGCCGGCTCATAATACGACCCTTGAACTGCAAAAAATGATTAAAATTAATAATAGGACATGCTTTCTGTGGTACAACAAATCATCATGTCACCCTTCACACTATTCATCCAATTTTTTTGGTCTACCTTTATATGTGTACGTTCTCTATTGTGTATAATTTTCAGGGACTTTCTGAAGTAATACAATTAAATACTAAAAATAAGCCAAGTTATAAATAGTATAAGTGATTAAAGACTGCGTAACAAATTGCTGCCAGAAGAGAGCTTGCCCAAAATTTAGGCTGCATTGCCGCGCTGTATGATCGCCATACTATCGCTTATTCTATGGAAAATTAGGATAATGGGTCTAAGCATTTTAAAACATATGGCTGATAATTATAGCCTAGAGAATGGGGTGGATTTTACATTACACGACAAAAGTCCAAGATTCATGCGAGCGAGAACAGCCAAAAAATATTTCACTCACCAATAGACGGTCTCATGACGCAAATGGGCAGGTCATCTCCCACCTCCTTGATCAAGTCCTCGGCAACTGCTTTTGTGAAGGCGTAATTATTTGGCCAACCTTCAATAAACCTGAACGTTAAGAAGAAACAGTTATACAGGATTAAATTGGAAACTTTCGGTGAGTGAGAGGAGGCAAAACAACTCACAGCCAGATTGCGGGGTATTTATCCGTCTGGATGACTACCTCTGATCTAGAATATCCCGCCAAAACAAACTTGAGTAGTGTTCTGGCATTAATGGCCAAGTTTCAGTCTCCCTTGATAGTCTTCACAGAGCGACGAGCGACTTCAAGATATTGTAGAAGGAAGTCGGTTAATATATTATATTTGCTTTTTAGTTTAAAAACAGATTTGTTTTTGTTAAAAAAAAGTACTGTTATATTCATTTTGTTTTTCTATACTGGCTATGGGGGAAATGACGCAGGCTGATCTTTGCACCCTGGCGACTAATATGGTTAAAACGGTTCTGAGTCGTATTCAAACAAGGTATTGTCATTCCTATAACGTACTTCTCATTGATGGCATTGAGTCTGTCATCAGTCATAGTTTCCACCATCCCGATCAACGCGCGCGGCGCTACTGGTGGTTTGTAGAACTCCTCCAATACATCCCCATTAATATTTTCTTTAGTGGCGTAAGTATAAGCCGTGGACACGTGATTGAAGAGTCTGAAATAGATCATGAACTGATTTACTATTTAAGTTTTAATGGTCACTTGATAAGTGAAATTTTCTGGGATGTTAGCCCAAATTACATATTGGTTACCGTTATTAATGTTAGTTTTTAACCGACTTTCCAAAGAAGAAGGTTCTCAATTCGACAGTGTTAGTAAGTTTGTTATGCGAAGTGTCCGTGAATTGTGGACAATTTACATTAAATTTTTATCCGAAAGAGTTTACTCCTGAGGTAGTCCCATTGTCACTAAGTATAAAGATTTTTTTTACGTTATGTTTTGTCTGGTGAATGGTGATCAGATAAATATAAGCCATTCATATATATACCTCAGGTTCTTACAAGCTCTTGCAAGTGCGAGCGCTTCCCTAGTTCCTCGAACGTTCACAATCGTCGCCACTCGTAGGGGTTCATCGAATCTCGTCGTTGCCGCCATATGGAAAATTAGGTCCACCTGAAAGAGCCGAAGAAATGTGATACATGCGCGTTGACATGAAACAAAAATGCTAGGTATAGTCGTTATGTCGCAGAAGAAGGTTGCCGAAAGCATAAGGAAGCAGGAGGAGCAGGTGCACTCTTGTCACAGACGGCAAAGAGGGGTTCGCAGGCGTAAGCGGCGCCTCCTCTCCTCCGGCTCCTCTCCTCTACGTGACGTAGTGACTTGGCCCCAGGGACACAACTTCTTGTTGGTTTACGCCAAGGTATCACGGCAGGTCTACCTGTGATTCACTGATCACTCGTAATTCAAATTATTACGAATATAAATTATATTATTGAAAATATATTGGCAGGCGACCGTCATAATACCGATTTCCTTAAAGCGTTCCCTAAGAGACACCCGAGGGCCGAGGTTGTAAATTGACCTTACGGCTCTTTTTTGTAAAACAAATATAGTCTCTAAGTCAATAGTGTTGCCCCAAAGTAAAATACCATAGTATACAAAATACTACCACCAATAATATACAAAATATTACATGCTAACAAAGTAGCTATACGTCTTCGTAACTTAAAAGGCAGATACATAGTATCTTTGTTTAGCCTAAATTTACTATTAGTAAATTCATTTAGGTCAAAATAAAAAATAATGTCACTATGACTATGGGTCAAATTATAAATTAATAAATTTAAGTCATATATGTACCTACCTGTTTGTTCGTTTGTTAGATTACATGCATAAGGCAGGGCACATAGAATGAATTCACATCCATATTTACTGTTTTACTCCAATACCATATTTATGCTATTCACAATGTCTTTCTTTTGACAGATAAGCTATCCCCATAATAAATTACAACAGTTGATTTTTAAATTTTAAAAACTTCAGGTGCATATTATTATTATATAAAACACAAACACCGGGTAAAGAGGTAAGACGTCGAGACTCAAACCTCCGCATTATAGATAAAGAGGAAGAAGACCCTAGTAGTAAATAGAAATAATGACTTACCTCCTCCACAAGGGTGTTCCAATCTGAATCGGTGAGTCCTAGGCGCAGGTCAGCTACATCACCTGTCACTGGAACTATCTTCAACAACTCCGCGGGTTTTGTCTCCCGAAGGCGGTCGAAAATCTGCGGAAAGTAAACTGAATGACACATATTACAATAAATTCTAAACCATGTTCACATAATATACTGCACGTTAATATAAATTGTTGTCATCATACTTTGCAAATATCATAACAAAAATAATCATAATTAATATTTAAACAATAATATTAATTGGCAATTTGATTCCCATAAAAATATGACATCATAGCTTGCATTGCTCCTACAATATCTAAGATATTATGAGAGATTCGATTGTCAACATAAAACGCAGACCAAATAGTTCCTGAGACATATCACTTGATATACATAGAAAGCGAGAAAAAATCACCAACTTTACCCAATCATAAGAATTCCATTTTTGCTAAAATGGCTTGGGATATCTAAAAATAAACAAAGGCGATCTTACGGGATCCTGTAACATGATCTCCAGTCTTTCCATCATAGTTTTGTTCTTCTTGCCCCTCAGCAATATGTAGATCTTCTTCATATTGCAAGCCCTGAAAATTAAAACATCATAAACGCAAAGGCATATTTCACTTCATTAGGCTCGGTTCACACTATGATGCCGTTCATAGTTCAATCTCACTCCGTTCTCAGTCCGTTTCCGATCCGGTCAAATATTCTTAAACAAGAAAGAATCCGAGTGCTCTCGCTAAATTTCCGATCCGAGCTCGCGCCAGCGGCCTTGATTTCAAACGCCTTCTGGCGATCCTTATCATCCGATCAGCTCGAAAGAGTCAATAAAATTTTAGATGAAAGACAGAACGAATAAAGATTTCTTTAAAACTATAATAATATAGTCTATTTAACACAAATATAAACACACACACACGGTGGAAAACGTAGTTAAATAAAAAAATATGTCTGCAGGTCACTCACACGCACAAAAATTTTCGCATTTCTATTCTATTATGAAGGTCTCTATTCTTAGGTATTTTGACCTTTATTCGTAATAAGTCATTCTAAATTACACTTTAAAGCACTATTATAACGTTCAAAATACAATCCACAATTTCCTATTGAAAATTAAATTAAACCGGGTAAAGAGAAACGTTTTATTTCGAAATAAATAAGGTTGAATTTTTTAAGAGGTGTTAGCGCGATGGAGTGAATATTTTAGAGAAATGTATGATAATATCCCGGATGCTGGCACCACGACCGAGTCTGTGACCGACTCCGAGGAGTCAGCATCCGAGATCACTTTGGAAGAGATTGAATGGTTGATAAGAAGTCTGAAAAATGGAAAGGCAGCAGGAATCGATAGTGTGTCTGCTGAGATGATCAAATATGGTGGAACCTGCGTCCGGGACGCTTTCCTGTCCTTATGCAACTTGTGTTGGAGGACGGGAAAGGTTCCCGAGGACTGGAGGCGCGCTGTCATCGTGCCCTTGTATAAAGGCAAGGGGTCACGTATGGAGTGCGCCAGCTACAGGACCATCAGTTTGATCAGCACAGCATCTAAAGTGTATGCGAAGATTATTGAAAGGAGAATGAGAGTGGTATCCGATGGATTACTGTGGGATGCACAAGGGGGCTTCAGAAATCGAAGGGGATGTATGGATCAAGTTTTCTCGCTCCGCAATACTGGGAGAAGCAGCTGGCTACGGGCCGGAAGGTTTTCTGCGGTTTTGTGGATCTAGAGAAAGCATTTGACAGGGTTGTGCGGAAGGACCTCTGGGACATATTGCCCGGATATGGGATTGATGGCCAATTGCTGCGTGCTGTCCAGTCCACTTACGAGGACTGTATGGCATGCGTGCGGGTGGACGGCAGCCTGTCGCCCTGGTTTGACGTCAACATTGGCGTCCGGGAGGGCTGCGTGCTGTCGGCTTTGCTGTTCATCCTATATCTGGACAATTGTCTCCAGAGATTAAGATTGATGGATGTTGGGGTGAGGATGGGTGATCTAGTTGTTAGAACTTTGCTGTATGCGGATGATGCCGTGCTTTTAGCCGAATCGCCATCAGAACTGCAAACACTAGTTGCAATGATGAAAGATGACTGTCAGGCGAGAGGCTTACATTTGAATACGAAGAAAACAAAGGTTATGGTGTTTGAAAGAGAAGAAACCAGAACGAATGCAAGTATAATGGTCGATGATGTTATGCTGGAACAAGTGAATGAGTTTGTATATCTTGGATGTGCTTTTAGCAGAGATGGAAGGTACACCGCTGACATAGAAAGAAGAGTAAATTTGGGGAATAGTGTGAATGGAGCGTTAGGTAAACTTCTAGGCGCTAAAAACCTCAGCCAGAAGGCCCAGCTTACCATACACAACGCGGTTCTGGTACCTACGCTCACGTATGGAAGCGAGAGTTGGGTATGGAATAGAGAGCATGAAAGTAGAGTAAACGCGGTCGAGATGCGAGCACTGCGCAAAATCTGCGGAGTGACGCTCGCGGACCGCGTTCGTAATACCGAAGTAAGAAAGAGAGTTGGTCTGAAAGAGAGTGTCGGGGTGAAGGTAAGGAAAGGAATGCTCCGGTGGTTCGGGCATGTGGAAAGAATGTATGATGAAAGAATGACTAAACAGATATACAATGCAAAAGTGGATGGATGCAGAAGTCGCGGAAGGCCACGACACACCTTCCATGATCAAATTGATCATGTGTTAGCAGAAGGTGATGTTAGGAGCCTTAAGAACAGACGAGCGTGCATGACAAGAGCTATGAATGTAAAAGAAGCAAGTGAGGTGTGTAAGAATGGGCCTGTGTGGCGCTCTGTTGTTCGTGCCTACCCCGCAAGGGACCTGGTGTGAAGTTATGAATGAATGAATGAATGAATGAATTTTATACTTTTATCTCCTCTTCGTTCCATCGAGTCTCCAATCAAAACGATTCTATATCCTGGACTCCTCTGGAACTGGGCCGGGCTATACCCTAGACTCCATCCTTGACTCGTATGCTTCTTGTTGGTTTGGTGCCGAGATTACGAAGTGTAGCTGGCCTGGCCGCGTATAGGTATTCGGTAGGTGGTATGCTCGTTGACTGGTACGTGGTGTGCTGGTTGGCTGGATACTTGCAGGTAGCAGGGTCGCCATGTGGTATGGCGACGCTTGCCATAAAACTACATTGTGTGTTGCGTCGTTGTAGAAATGTGTTCTATTCTCTGGCAGCAGGGTCCTTGTAATTGGCAGGGTCGCCATTTGGTATGAAGCGGTGGCTGCGGCGGACCGAGGTGGTTGCAGTATTAAAACTACATTGTCCCGATGTGTATGATGTATTGATTCTGTTTACTCTGATACAAAATGAAAGCCTTATATACTACATTATTGCTACGTGTGCAAATACTTAATTAATGTGCGCTGGCCACCCTAACAATAAACAATACAAACGCTTACATACTACAAAATTTTACTTCGAACCACAAGCAAAAGACTTCTAAAAAGAAAATTAACTACGAAAGACGTTTAAGAGTATGTCCTAAGTACCGGTTCCTCAAAAGTAAGTTGACTGAGGTATCGCAAACTACAGGGCGATAAGGGGATACCGTACGGTGTCCTTCGAAGCGGCCTCGCTACTCGCCGGATCCCCACCATGGGACCTCGAAGCCAGGGTCCTCGCGTCGCTATATCAGTGGCGCAAAGAGGCCCTGGCGAGAGGCACAAGACCGGCGCCTCAGGAGACGGAGGCTTGCCGGTCAGAGCTCCGCGACGTCGCCATGGTGGTATGGGAAGAACGCCTCAGACACCCCAGCGCGGGCCTCGCCACCATCGGAGGTACCTGTGTCGCCTTGGCCGTGAGCCAACGTCAGGGTGCCATCATTGTGACACCGGCGACGAGGATACGGCGCTTCATACACTCCAGGTGTGTCCTGCCTGGACAGAGCAGCGCCGAGACCTCGTCGCCGTTACCGGACATGACCTCTCGCTCCTGGCCGTGGTACGTGCCATGGTCGGGAGCACAACAGGAAGGGACGCCGTCTCCTCTTTCTGCGAGCGCGTCATGCTTGCGAAGGAGGAGGCGGAGCGGGAGCGTGAACGCACATCACTGCTCCGCTCCCGCCAAAGGAGGACGCGTCGGCGTCGGAGGGCCAGCCAGGACCTTCGGCCGCCATAAGCGGACGGCGCGGGTGGGGCCTCTTGGGGTATAGAGGTTCTCACTCACCTGCACATGCCGTCGAGATGGGGGCGCGGCGTGTTCTGCGCGCGCTCACCTCTCCTCCCGTGGGGCGAGTTACAGACCGCCCCACGCCTAGAGAGCTTGACGATGCTGGGGGAGAAAAGTAATCCCTCGGCAGTGGAAGAGGCCTCTCAGGCTCACGCCTGCCAGGGCTGCGGAGAGGCTAGGTCATATACCCGTAGCCCTGGCATAAGGCGAAGGACGGAACACCCAGGGGTTTTAGTGGGTATCTCTAACTGGGGAGTGGCAATAGCATGGCACCAGTTCTGACTGGGCATGCTAGTGCCACCCCCAATCTGGCGAATCCCACACTAGGTCGCGAATTATCCCCCCAAGGTTCTGCCCTTGTCGCGACTTAGTCCTCAACCGGATTTCCCCTGGTCAAAAAAAAAAAAAGGTATCGCAAACTAACAGCAAACTTGTAGTAGTGTATATACAGAGAGATTTGATCTGATCAGGACCGAAATAAGATTGAACCATGAGCAGCATTTAATTGTGAACCGAACCTTAATATTATACAAAGATAAGAACAAATAAAATTTAATTTCGTTGAAAAAACCGGCTTCGAACGACTTTCAACGGTTTTTGTCTCACACCTTCAAAGCGCAAGCAAGTTTTCAGTCGCAGAGAAACATACATCCAGAGTCTTAGAGTAAACAAGTAATAATATTTTCTTAAGTTTTCGCGACTTATATACATAATAAAACTATGTTTTTAACGGTCTTAAGCGTGGTAATTTATTAGGTTTTGGTTTATCCGACGTTTCGGCCGCTTTTCAGTGGCCGTGGTCACGGACGACAAAGGTGACATTTGCCCAAAGATTATTGTTAAAGTTTTATTTAGCCTACCCCCAACTTGTTCATTTTAATTATTTAGTTTTAATTTTGTTTATGGTTATTATTTGCTCTATGGGAGCCTAATCTAATTTACCACCGCTTCACAACAAGAGAAGAAGCGGCGCAAGAAACTCTTCAGCAGACATGCCTAGTTCTAAAAAAAAAATATAATATTAAAATTGGTGGAAGGAAAAAAGATAGATTAGTCTCCCATAGAGTAAATAATAACCATAAACAAAACGCGTTACATATGGACTTAGTATTTCTATGTTATTATAGTGAATCGAACAAAAGACAGTAAATTTTAGGTCTAATATACATGGTAAGGAGTAGCGGGACTTGAATTAAATGCCGTTAGAATTATTATAGAGTTTATTAGAACTATACAAACACGTATAACACAGGTACAAATATAACCGAAAACAACAAATCCAAACGTAAAGCAGAAGATCGTAATTCAAGAAAACGCGCAAAGTTTGTCACTATTAGATTCCCCGAATGTATACGTCATGCCTTGATCGTCGTTCTCACTCAACTACCACCTTTCTCCATCGGGAAGTCGTTTTATACGTCACAAATACAAATGTGGCCGTATTGTAGTTGACGTAATCCACAACACCTAGCTAATTATTCAGCCGTAAATGAGTATAATAGAACAATGGACTGTTTTATAAAAACCTGTGCCTATAAATAAGTTAACAAAAGAAGCCGATCATAAAAGAATTACAATCTGTTCAAATGCCGACAGGTAATAAAATGTTTTACAGACTAGGAGTGGAATTTGTTTTTGTCGAAACCTAAGTTGTAACAATATAATAAACCTAATTTAGTTTTTATATAACATAGAGCCACTATCAAGAATAATTGAATATATCCAATACTACTTTAGTATTGGATATATTCAATTGCATTATTATCAGAACTAAAGGTGCGTACCAACTAGTAAATAAATCTTTCAACAGGAAGTGGTAAAATTTAAATTACTAAATTTGACTAAATAAAACAAACAGGGCAAGCTAAAACCGCTTCACAAAGATAGCTTGTTATAAAATAACAAAAACAAACAGACTAGGACATACGCATATACGTGGGACACTCAGAAAGTTTTGCGAAAGTAAGGTAGAAATGTTCCTAAATCATTATATTTTTTATTAAATCTTTTTTGAGAACTCTCCACCTCCACTCCACACAAAGCTTCATGCGTGTTAACTAGTTTTCTTAACACTTTTTTCAGTCCACCACAAACGCCTCATTTAAAGCTTGCTCGAACGGTGACAACGCATCTTCCCGCGAAGAAAATTGTATCCCTTTGAGCTTCGGAAATAAAAACAAGTCACACGGTGCTAGGTCAGGGCTGTAAGGAAACCGCACCAGCGGCACCCTGACCTTCAGGACGACGCAGATACTTACCGGACACGGATGTTTCGATAAGTATCTGTATCGCATTGTGGGCTGCTTGCCTTCTCTGGACTGCCGCCAGTGCGGCGCGCCCGACACGGCGTTTCATACGCTAGTCGAGTGCGCCGCATGGACGCCGCAGCGTTTTGAGCTCGAGGCGCACGTAGGAGCCGTCGGATTGCTCCGCGACTTGGTAACGGCCATGTTCCGGAGTGACGACCGCTGAGATGCTGCGGTTACTTTTTACGAGGCAGTAATGTCTCTCAAAGAGGCCGCAGATAGGGATAGGAAGCGAAGCCCTTCGGCGCGTGCTACGGTCTCTTCTCGAGGTCGCCGGCCTTCAGCTGGCACCCGGAGAGGCAGATACGCGCATTACTTACTTCCCTCCCTGTGTTAGGTTCCGTTACGGGGGGCCCTTAGCTGCTAGGTAAAGGAAGGGATTCATCTGCCCCCGTCTCGAAGTGGGGTGTGTTCTCCCGGGGCACACTTCAGGCACTTAATTGCGCTGGATTGACTGTTGCGTAACTATGTTCTATATCTCAGTCTTTCCATCACAAACAAAAGCGCAGGGTCCAAATCCATCGCGGACGGAGCACAAATAAAGCATACTATTGCTAGTGATACCGCCCCCGATGGATGCGTGCCGCTTCCTAGCGACGGCCCAGAGTATGCGCAAATCGGTTAAGCATTTACCCTCGCCTCAAAACAAAAAAAAACAAAAAAAAGGGCTGTAAGGAAGTATGAGCGGGCGCGTTGATGTGGTGGAGCAGTAGCCCGCGAAGCCCTGTGTTTGGTTGCTTGTTACTCACAACACAAACAACTTCTGCCAAGAATTTAGTAGTGTACCATTCAGGGTTGATGTTTCTTTGGTTCCGTACATGAATTGACACCAAGTAGCCAGTAAATTCCAAGACACGCGATCAAATTCTTCCTCCCGCTTCTAAATCGCTTCACTTTGGTAGGTATTGGTTCGTTTTGTAACATTCAAACCGTCAACTAGCGCTTCGTTTCTGGATCGTAGTGACAAATCCAAGACTCGTCACCTGTAATTATGTCAAATTTGTTTATCATATCACGGCACCATTCCACCCGGGCCCGCTTCTGAGCATCGGTGAGGTTGTGCGGCACCCAGCGTGAAACTATCGTCATCACGCAAAAATGCACATGTAGAATTTAGTGAAGGCTTTCCGATCCAATCTGCATTACGTGCTGAATCTTTTGATACGTAACTCGCCTTGGATTAATTTTTTTACTGCTAGCAAGTTTTCTTCCGTAACAGCCGTCAAAGGGCGACCACTTCATTCTTCATTCCTCACAGTTAGTCGACCTCGCTTGAATTGGGTGTACCAACGATACACGGTTGCTTTAGAAGGGCCTACATCCATGAATGCCATTTGAAGTCTATCGTAGTACTATTCGTCCGGTTTCAGGAGACACTTGAAATCGTGAAAAATCATAGCGCCAAAACGTTCTCGGGGCAGATCCATTTTTCAATGAGTAACGGTAATGTAAATTAGCTCGCAAACAATGTGGAGGGAAATTTTGAAATTGGAACGTACCCATTTTTAGTTATAAATAATCATAGTTTCGACTAACTGGCCAGTCTCTTATACATTTCGCAATACTTCTGAATAGCCTTGTATAGTCTTAACTTTAATGTTAAATTAATTAAGATTTTTTTTTTTTATTGCAGGAGATCAGCAGACAGGCAGACGGCCCACTTGATGGACAGCGGTTACCATCGCCTATGGGCATTTGCAACACCAAAGGTGCTACGAATGCGCTGCTGCTCTCTTTAGGGAGCCTGGAACCTGGTCACTAATGCCGGAACACAACACAGAGTTATTATGGCGGCATACTCTAGACCAGGGGTGGTCGCCATCCAGTCGGGCAAATGCCCTACCACCTGGCTGTGGGTTGTTTTGTCGCCTCTTACGACAGGCCGCCGGGCCGCAGGAAATTGTATTGTTTCTCCGTTCCTGAACGGATAAAAACATTAGATAAATACATTTAGAGTGAAACACTCTTCGTCTTATTTGGTACTCTTGATGTGATTATTGTTTAATTAATTTAACATTTAACTTAAGACTTGATATACAGAAATCTTAACTACTATGTGAAAATATGTAAAACCCTAAAAACGTTCGTAATGGCCGAAGGTTTTCTGTTTTCTGTATTGACAGGTTTTGGCACGTGCAAGGGTTACCCAGTTTTAACCTTTCTAATAATGTAGTAATACATTATTCCGTGTACGTGACATAGCACAAATCAAATAATTTATTGCGCATAAAAACATGGCGGATATACAAATAGGTATTGTCTATAGTGATGTATCGTAGTCGGGTCAAAAGTTCTGTCTCATCTTTATTTAATATATTAATTAAAATTTCGAACGCAGACTGGTTTTAATTAATTTTGAATAAGGAATATTTGCGCCATCTCATCCATCTTGTTTTATATCTAACTAGCTGTCCCGGCAGACGACGTCCTGGCCGGTAAAAAAAAATAATAAAAAAATAGGGGGATGAAAAATAGATGTTGTCCTATTCTCAGACCTATCCAATGTGCACAAAAAGTTTCGTGAGAATCGGTCAAGCCGTTTCGGAGGAGTATGGCAACGAAAACTGTGACACGAGAATTTTATATATTAGAAGAAGATATAATAAATTTGGAAATGGTTCAAGTTTGTACATTGCCTTTAAAAATGTGAAAAAAATCCGTAGGGATAATTTGGATCAGGGGATTGCGAAAATGCAATTTTTAATATTTTTGTCACTCTTTTAGAGCATAATAGAGTTTTTCACGCTTAAAACTTTTTTCGCAATACTTTCTGAGTGGCCTGGTTAAGCAGCCCGGCCTATTAATCAGTTAAAGAATTTTAATTCCTTTTATTGACTCTAGATTTCTAAATGTACTATCAGACGAACAGCCTCTTGGTGGGGAACGAATAAAACTTAAGTAGAAAACAAACTTTCTACATGTCAATTTACAAATGAGTTAAAAATTATTTTGAAGCCATAAGTTTTATACGTGCAGGAACGGAGAAAGAATACAATTTCCTGCGGCCGGGCGGCCTGTCGTAAGAGGCGACAAAACAACCCACAGCCAGGTTGTAGGGCATTTGCCCGCCTGGATGGCTACCACCCCTGGTCTAGAGTATGTCGTCATAACAACCTTGATTTGTGTTCCGGCATTAGTGACCAGGTTCCAGTCTCCCTTAAGAGAGCAGCAGCGCATTTGTAGCACCTTTGGTGTTGCAAATGTCCATAGGCGACGGTAACCGCTTTCCAACAAGTGGGCCATCTGCCTGTCTGCTGAACTCCCGCAATAAAAAAAAGCCTAAGTATTGAAAGTAACTACAAAATACTCAGGGTAAGATATTTTAAATATCAATAATTATGAAGTAGGTATTTGTATTTCAGTTACATATTTTAATTTAAGGCTATTCAATTACTGCCCAAATTAAAGATCATACAAATAACTATACACGGCCGGTTACAAATATATATACTAGCTGTCCCGGCAGACGTCGTCCTGCCCGGTAAAAAATAGGGGTTGATCGTAGAGGGTTGAAAATCTAGGGTTGTATGTATTTTTGTATGTTGTATCATAAAAAAATCGAAATGAAATTTTGTCTAAAAAATAAATAAAAAAATTTAGGGGTGGACTACCCCTAACATTTAGGGGGATGAAAATAGATGTTGGCCGATTCTCATAGATACCGGATAAGCACAAAAAATTTCATCAAAATCGGTCAAGCCGTTTCGAAGGAGTATGGCAACGAAAACTGTGACACGAGAATTATATATATATATATATATATAAGGAGCTAGATCACTATATATTTGTAACCGATTCGCCTGTAGATGTTATTACGCATTTGCTGGTCCCATTATCACCAAGTCAGAATCTGATGATCCCAGGGAAAGCGGGAACAACCTATATTGAGCGCCAATCACCTACACTCTTGGCAAGACAAAACTTGTATACGCATACCAAGAACCAACTTACTACCTAATAGTACAATACCAAGTAACTTCACTGTTCAACATTTTATTCCAACTCCTCGCCATGCGGGCTGTCTTACTTTGGAACTCTTTGCCCACTGACGTCAGAGAAGCTAAATCTTTGGTTAAATATTCACTCAGGAATCATTATGTAAGTCTTACGCAATAATGTATATGGTAGTTTATAATACTTTAGACTGTAAGCTGCTGTCCATGTATGTCGTAGACAGAGAGGATTCTCTGTCTGCCGTGTTCTGCCGTCCTTCTTTACATAATCTGAAATGTGCGAAATTTCATATTCCTCCCTCCGCGCAATTTTTGTAAAAGGGACTACAAAGTTTTTGCTTCATGTATTTATATAAAGATAAATGATTTTATTAGATTTGACTAGTCATACCTGAGCAGTTTCTCAACGAGGAGTTTACCGAGGAACCCGTTTCCCCCAGTGATGAAGACCACACTACCTTTGTACCAGTTCTGGACTGGAGAGTCGCCTTTTCCGATCACAGCGTTCATGGGCTGCTGGAGCTTCTCCACCTCATTCATGAATGCTTGAGCTGGATCCATGGTCTAGAAAAGATACGTCTGTTACTTATATTTCTTATCTTTACATATTATTTTCTTAAGTTTTCGCGAACATAAAAAA
Source organism: Dendrolimus punctatus (assembly GCA_012273795.1). Taxonomy (NCBI): domain Eukaryota; kingdom Metazoa; phylum Arthropoda; class Insecta; order Lepidoptera; family Lasiocampidae; genus Dendrolimus; species Dendrolimus punctatus. The sequence continues at coordinate 26,774,676 of CM022527.1, forward strand.
AACGACGTTTTAACGGTTTTAAGCGCGGTAGTTTATTTGATTTTTATTATTTGGGGTTTCGGACACGTTTCAGTAGCCGTGATTAAGGAAGACAAAGATGTCAAGTGTCAATGAATGTTGGGTGTGGCAGCGCAGGGATCGCCCTGAATTAAACACCCATAGCAAGTGGACTGTATTTATTTGTAGGTGCTACAACAGCAAAAGGTGGGATCAGCACTACTCTACTAAACGGCAAGTTCGAGGTTAACCAACACAACTTAGCACCATAACCTGGATGTTCCACTGAACACAGATAGCACTAATTGTATTGATTACACCGATCAATACGAGTGGCATTAATCACAATACACTGGTGGTCCACAAGATCCACGTAGTCACGCTGAGAGTCCAATGGCTGTAGTCTTCCGGATGCTTCATGTTTTTCCTGGTCTTCCTTTTGTATATAGTTATGTGCACACATATGGAAATACTAGACCGATGCAGGAGGCTCGCACCGTGCTTACTAAGGTACTACCCAAAAATTGACGCTTAGCAACTTACTAGGTTAAAATATAAAAATCATCATAATTCATCGTTATTTAAACATTAGCAGAGAGAATACGCGTTTTTGCTGCATTTTATCACATTAAAGAAGTACATTACGTTTTTTAACCGACTTCACAAAAGGAGGAGGTTCTCAATTCTTCGGAATCTATTTTTTTTTTAATGTATGTTCACCTATTACTCCGAGATTTATAATCCGATTTACGTGATTCTTTTTTGTTCGACACGGAATAGCTGCCATTTGGTCCCCTAAAAATTTGACATAGTTTGGCCCAGTAGTATTCATTTTATTAACATTTTTATGAAAAAAAAATTCAATTCCGCGCGGCACCTTTCGTAGGCGTACCCATAGCTAGACACTAAAAACTAACAAATAAATAAAAAAACTTCGTTTAAAAAAACCGACTTCAAAAACTTAAAAGTATAAAATAACTTATTCCTAAAGCTATTATTATAAATATATACTAGAGTTTACCCCGCGGCTGCGCCGCGGGTTAACCTCTTCTGCGTGTGTCTTGTTTATAGAGCAAGTGCTACAGGTTATATTATATTACATTTTTATATATTTGCCCACGGAAGATTCACTTCATTTTATATCGCTAATTATACCATCCCGCGTCTATCTGTCAACAAAATAAATTACAAAACCTGACCAAAAAAGCCAAAATGGTCTAAATTACCAAAAGACCACAGCGACCGACATGGCCAAAATGACAGAATAGGCAAAAATGACCAAAAAGGCCAAAATGACCTAAAACGACTAAAAAGACCAAAATGACCAAATAGGCCAAAATGACCAAATAGGCCAAAATGACCAAAACGACCAAAATGACCATAAAGGCCAAAATGACCGAATAGGCCAAAATGACCGAATAGGCCAAAAGGACCAAAAAGGGTAAAATGACCAAAATGACCAAATAGGCCAAAATGACCAAAAAAGCCAAAATGACCATAAAGGCCAAAATGATCAAAAAAGCCAAAATGACCAAAATGGCCAAAATGACCAAATAGGCTTAAATGACCAAATAGGCCAAAATTACCAAAAAGGCCAAAATGAAAATTATCCCTTGTCCACCCTCAGTATTTAATTTACATATGTACCGAATTTCAGGCAAATCGGCAAATTAGTTCTTCCGTAAAAGCATAACATGCAGAAAGACAAATATATTTTTATCCCGGAAACTATCCCACTTCTCGGGATAAAAAGTATCCTATGTTCAATCTCGGTATCGAAAACATAATATATACTGAGTTTCAGCCAAATCGGTCCAGTAGTTTTACGTGAAAACGGAACAGACAGACAGACAGACAGAGTTACTTTCACATTTATAATATTAATAGGGATTAGCAACAACATCTTGAAGTCGGTGCAAAGTAAAACATAAAAATTACTTTATTTTGAAAATTACTAAGCACCGACTTTAAGATGTTTTAGATAATATATATTAATAATGATAGCTTTAGAAATAAGTTATTTTATACTTTTTAATTTTTGAAGTCGGTTTTTATAAATGAAGTTTTTTTATTTATTTTATAAATCTCGATTTCCTGCGGCCGGACGGCCTGTCTTAAAAGGCAACAAAACAGCCCACAGTCCAGTGGTAGGGTATATACCCGTTTGGGTGGCTACCACCTCCGGTCTAGAATATGCCGCCATAATAACTTGAGTTGTGTTCCGGCATTAGTTGCCAGGTTCCAGACTCCCTTAGAGAGCTGAAGCGCATTTGTAGCACCACCGCTTTCCATCAGGTGGACCGTCTACCTATCTGCTGAACTAGTGAAATGAAAAACAACTTCGTACATGTATATAAGTCTATTAATTTTGTAAAACGTGACGTCATGAACGATGGCGAGAGGCAAGAAGGGGAGAGGAGAAGTTACTAAGAAAGATGGCTGAGAGAGTTCAAGTAACAAATTATTTTAGGCAACATGATGAAATATGTACTTACAAAATAAATACAAGAAATTTCTAGAACAATCAATTTGCACTGAATACACTAAGCAATTATTCCCTTTACTAGTAAAGTCTTCTATATATTAAGGATGACACAGTTGAAATAGTGCAGTGTTATAATTACAAAGCAATTTATATGCAACTTTTACATAATTTAAATGTGATTAAAATTTTGACAGTACGAGTATACTAGAACTAGAGAATAGATTTTTAAAATTATTGCAAATTGCATTAGATGATGCAATTTGATATAATTTTCTCCGGCTGTTTTACTTATCATCAGATTTAGTGATATATAACTTTAAGAAAAAATAATTTATACTGCCAAAAACAGTACATGATCACCCAAATTAAAACGCAATTTCATATGGTTTATTTAGTTAGTAAAAGCGCATTTATTTGTTCGTTAAAATGTAGTGACATTTGGTGTTTGAATACAATTTAAAAGTTTACCCAAGACTAAAATAGTAAGAATCATTGTAATGTCTTTCTTTCTTCTATTGGTAAATATTTCGTTTAATATTTTCTTAAGTTTTCGCGACTTGTACACATAATAAAACTACGTTTTAACGGTTTTAAGCGCGGTAGTTTATTTGATTTTGGTTTATCCGACGTTTCGGCCGCTTTTCAGTGGCCGTGGTCACGGAAGACAAAGATGACATTTGTCTAACGTGTATTGTCAAAGTTTTTATTCAGCCTACCGCCAACTTGTTCATTTTAATTATTTAGTTTTAATTTTGTTTATGGATATTATTTACTCTATGGGAGCCTAATCTAATTTACCACCACTTCACAACGTGGGATAAACCAAAATCAAATAAACTATCGCGCTTAAAACCGTTAAAACGTAGTTTTATTAAATATTTCGTTTTTAACCAAAAGTTCGTTCTCAACTTGATTGGTTTATATATTTTTTTATGTATGTACACCGATTACTCTGAGATTTATGATCCGATTTACATGATTCTTTTTTAATTCGATGCGGAATAGTTGTCATTTGGTGTCCTAAAAATTTAACATAGTTTGGCCCAGTAGTTTTCATTTTATGAATTTTTTTCCGTTCCCGTTTCTTGGGACCTATTTTTTAAGGCGCGCGGCTCCTTTCGTAGGGCATAGCTAGACACTAAAAAGTAACAACAAAAAAAACTTTGTTTAAAAAACCAACTTCAAAAACTTATATACTTATAAAATTACTTATTTCTAAAACTATTTTTAATTATAATATCTTATTTTTAATATATATTATCTAAAATATCTTGAAGTCGTTTTTATCTTGCGGTCTTAGTCATATTGAATTAGAGTAAGTTTTGAGTATTCTGTGTGGTTCTTGAACAGACTCACACATCAATTGAGTTTAATTTAAGCACAGTTTGGCTTTAGGGCTGGCCTGTCAACTGAGAGCGCTATACTGTGTTTAAAACATACTTTCAAGTACTATACTAAGAGAAAGAAGCCGGTGTACGCATGCTTCTTTGTCTAAAGCGTTCGACCTTGTTGCATATGACCTTCTTGTGGGAAAAGTTGGTAGATACGGGTGTGCCGACCGACCTTGTGTTTATTCTTAAATTCTGGTCCGCAAACCAGACAAACCAGGTAAGATGGGCCTTTATAATATCGAATGAATATAGGCTAAAATGTGGAGTGAGGCAGAGGGGAATCAGCTCGCTATTGCTGTGCAACTTTTACATTAACCAGCTTGTTCAACGACTCAGCAGCACTCACGTCGGGTGCTATATAGATGGAATTTGTGTTAGTAACATTAGTCACGCGGATGGCATGGTGTTGCTGGGTCCATAGATCAACGCCGTAAGGACGTTGTTGTCCATATGCGAGAACTACGCGGAGGAGCATGGGTTGAGTTTGAACTCTAAGAAGAGTGTGATATTAGTTTCTAAAACACAGAAGCCTTTACTTAATTAACCATGTCCCAATGTATTTCTTAACGGTATACCTCTTAAGATGGTTGATAGGTTCAAGATTGACTTTAGCGATGACGAGGATATAGACAGGGACGTGCAGGAACGGAGAAAGAATACAATTTCCTGCGGCCGGGTGGCCTTTTGTAAAGGCGACAAACAACCCACAGCTAGGTGGTAGGGCATTTGCCCGACTGGATGGCTACCACCCCTGGTCTAAAGTATGTCGCCATAACAACCTTGAGTTGTGTTCCGACATTAGTGACCAGGTTCCAGTTTCCCTTAAAAGAGTAGCAGCGCATTTTTAGCACCTTTGATGTTGCAACAAATGTCCATAGGCGGTGGTAACCGCTTTCTATCAAGTGGGCCGTCAATTTGTCTGCTGAACTCCTGCAATAAAAAAGTATTGTTTTTAACGGTTTTGGTTGTTCATTAAATATTGCAGGTGCCATTTCGTATAAATCTTGGCCGACAGAAATTGTCTTGGACAGCTTTGGCGAGCCGTTCGCCTATTCTGCCCATATGCTAAAACATTGCTGTCGCGAGCCGCTCTTTGAGAGGCCAGGTGGCGGCATTGAATTGATTTTTTAGATCGAAAGTCTTCGGAACCTGACATTGTTTAGCGGTGCCTTCCATGTCCAATAAGCTGCCTACATTTGGATTACAGCCTTAGCAGACAGCTTATCGAACCATAGTTGGCTTAAGCCATCGATTGGGATTGCAGAGTTGGAAATGTAACATTCCATTCCCTGTAATTGCGATTAAGTCTGCACAAGTGTCAGGACCTACCATGGAGAAAAAAAGGCGCCTCCAACGGTAGGATGCGTAGAACTCGTATAATCCTTCCCATTGGGGTTAGCCCGTTGGGGAAATGGAATGGGCGCTTTGGAGTATACCAAACAGTGATCAGAGGATACCAGAGCAGCTATGACCAAGATTTGGTAGTTCTCCGGGTGTGTGGTTAGGAGAAGGTCCAACAAAGGGGGCTCGTAGTCCACTCGATCCGATATACAGGTAAATCCCGTGACCAATTGAGTAACACTATAGGCGAAAGTAAAGTCGCAGGCAGTAGTACCCGGCAGACCAGTCCTCGAAGAACCCAACCGTATACAGATGTTTTATTTATTAAATATATATCAACTTAATATACATATCTACAAAAGTTATAAATATTTATAAATAAAAATATATGTGCATACATTTAATTCCCAATATATTCCAAGGACAGGTAATATTGTTTAATCATTGTATTAAATACCGGTAGCGATTTTGCTTGTCTAATAACAACTGCAAATATAGCATGATAATGATTGTACTGTTACGACCGACAAAGACCAATTCACACCTGCAGTTTATTACCTTTTCGGCATCTGGACTTATTTGTTTACTTTGTGTTTATAATTAAGTAAATAGAAAAACAGCCTATTGTGTATTGTAATCTGTTATGGTAGTCATTAGCCGGGTGTGAGTCTAAGAAATTCAGTCCGCGCGGCCGAGAGGCATATTGTAATTGTGCAGTATAAAGCAATGGCCCAATGGGGAGTTTGGTAGTCGAGCGATAAGCACAAGCGGCAATCTATTTAGTGACGGACTTTGCGCGTGTTATTATATTTATTTGTACGTCTTTGTATTGTTATAAATAATAAATTCTATAGTAATTCCAACGGCATTTTCATTCGTGTCCAGCGTCTCGTAACAGTACTAAATAAAATACTTAATTATTAATTATATGTAATCATTTATAATTAGTATATTAATATGCAAGTAGGAACTGAAGCCGTTTGACAGGTTGACCCTCCTTGACCTAATAACGTAAAGTTCGGGTTATTTAATTACGTGCGTAATATCTACGCACATAATTAAATAATACCGCCCTTTGTACCCAATTGGGATTGTTCACTTTTTTCAATCTAGCTATTTGAAAAACCATTTCGAGGAATAGTGTCCCTAATCATTTCTGTCTAGTTAAAATCCCAAAAATATTATTATATAATATTTATTTGACCTTACTAAATCCAATGAGGTGGCCCGTCTGCCTGTTTGCCTGCTTCAGGTGTAAAAAAAAACCTAGATGTACATTATTTGATTTTAGTTCTGTAACATAGATTTTCCTTAAAGACCACTTTAAAAAAATTAACGATAACTATAGAAAATAATAATGGTTGAACACGAAAAATTATAAGCCTAGCGACAAATAACACTAAAATGATCGCGATACGTAATGAGTAACGACAGTGACATTTAAATAGTAGCACAGATTACTATGATTATAATATATATAGATAAGACTTACTTTTATTATTTTTGTTTTCTAGGCAAAGAATTCAATGTAAACTTGTCCCTTATGACGTCTCGGAGAAATAATTTTGAAATCGAATTATAAAAAAACTAACGCTTAAAATATTTTCCTAAGTTTTCGCGACTTGTACACATAATAAAACTACGTTTTAACGGTTTTAAGCGCGGTAATTTATTTTATTTTTATTTAAAAAGCGGCCGAAACGTCGGATAAACCAAAATAAAATAAATCACCGCGCTTAAAACTACTAACGCTTAAAATACAAAAATATTAAAATTAGTATCTTAAAATACCCTATTTTAATAATAAAATCAGAGGGTAATTTTTTGTGAACAATTAGAATAATACTAGTTCGTAAGTTTTTTGTAACGGTGTACAATAAAGTGTTATCTATCTATAATTTTCCGATGTCCTTTAGAAACAAAATTGAAGTTAGATACAAAATAAAAATCAAAAGCCTTTACTTCTACCATTAAGTTTAGATTTTAAAATTTATAATAAGTATATACTGTACACGTTAAATAATGGAAGTCGCCTCTACGGCGTAGGCCCAGCTCTTTCCAGTTTTTTCTATCTCCAGCTGTTCTTCTCCATTTCATTCCACACATTTTTACGAAAACATCTTCCCGTCTCTTTCTAGGTCGTCCTCTTTTTCCATCTCTGGGTAGCCAATCATAGATTTTCTTTGTGCATCTATTGTCTTCTTGCCTACTTGTGTGTCCTGCCCATTTCCATTTCAGAGGCCTTACTATTTTGATGACCTCTGTTATTCTAGTCTATTTTCTTATGATTTTGTTGTGAACTTTATCTTGTAGTTTAATTCCTAACATACTTCTTTCCATTTTCCTTTGGTGTACTGTCAATTTTTCTTCATCCTTTTTTTTAAAGCCAAGCTCTGGCTTCCGTATGTGAGGCATGAGAGAATAATAGTATTGTTCCGAGTTACAGTGCTCGAATTAAAATGCCGGTGGAATTACTATAGAATTTATTAAAACTATACCAATACGTATAACATAAGGTGCAAATATAACTAGACGCAATAAGTCTCAATATAATGCACAATTCAATAACACGCGCAAAGTCCGTCACTAAAATGTACACACGTCTTGCCGGGTGTTTCCGTTTTCTACCTAGTTTTTCTACCCACAAGTCTAAAATAATAATAATTATTCCGTTTTCAACCCATTACAAAATTCAATTCCGGTTTCTACCCACTGAACTGAGTACAGGCAGCAGAAAAAGTTAATTCGATTAAAAATATTTATTAAAAAATAATAAAGTCAAAGAGATTCTTATACATACTTTACAAACAACTAAATCTCACATTTAGATCACAAATCATTATTACACATAATTTACGTTTGGTACATAACATTTTCAAAATTGACAACCGCGTCAAAATATCAAATAACACAGAGTAAAATCTTACACACACACACACAGACACAGAGAAAAGACTTTGAGGAACTATAAATTGGTTGTAATTATTGTTCAATACACTGGATGCATTTATTGCTTTTGGAATCATAATATAGAAAATATAATTAAAAGTTAAGTAAAATTTGAATAATTGGATACATTGAATAATACTAATAATCGACGTTAAAAGTATGAAATATTGACATAAATTATGCAATAGCCTTTTTTAAATTTAATATATAAACGAGCTATGTTTCCTAACAGTGGCCTATAAATTTTTTATCACAAGCCATTAAGCGCAGATTCTATTTACTGTCTCTCTCTCTAACACATCATGTTTTTCGATTCCTTGATATTGCAATATCTTTTCCTTTGAACCGTGTATTTTATTTTTTAGCGTCATTATTATAGTATTTGAAAGGAACTGAAGCATGTTTAGTGACTTTTTTTTGTCACAACGTGGTTTACAGTCACATGCTAGCTTTCAAGAGCGTTTGTTGTGTTTTGTCGACATCCGCATGAAGACCATAATTCTAGAGGATATTTTACGCCAAACATATATGTTTTGACAATATAATCATTAAATCTCACTGTATCTTAATGCGTGGGACTCTATTCCATAATATAGAGAAAAGCATCATCCACCATTTATTTCGGTATTAAACCTTAGGCAAGCATCAAAGATACATACATACATGTTTATTAAAATGCCTTTTTTTGGTCATATTGAACTGTTTGGCTTTTTTATATATCGCTTAGCAAAAGTGAAAGTAACAGGCTCTGGTTTTAGTTTCAGGTGAAATCATTTTGAAAAAAACTTGGTTTTTCATTTGCGTGTTGGGTTATTATTATGTAATGACGTCATACACATTTGCAGCTAAGAAGTCGTTCGTTTAGTTCACTATACTATCACTATAGTATTAAGTAGATTTAAACATTTTAATACTGTGAGCTGTGTTTGTCTTGCAATGAATAAATATTTAAAAGCAATAATGTTTCTGACCGTACTTCAGAACAATGAAAATTAGTAATGGGTTGAAAACGGAAAGCTTTTTGGGTAGAAGGCGGAAAAAATATTATTTTTATTTTTGTAGGTTGAAAACGGAATAGATTTTGGGTTGAAAGCGGAAAAAATATTTTTGGGTAGAAAAAGTGGGTAGAAACCGGAGACACCCGTCTTGCCTCGCTTGTGTTATCGCTTTGACTGCCCCCTCCGTTCGGGTATTGCTTTATACTAAACTTTATAATACCGACAAAGGACCGCGTTCACTGAGTTAATCCGCACATCTGGCAAGCGTCGACGCAATGCAATAACAACAAGGATTAGTTCGACAATAATGATGGCCATAAAACAAGTACGATGAAAATATGATTTTTACCTTTATTGCAAATTTCATACACGAAGTAAACAAAATAACTCCGAATGAAGGACAGGTATTAAACTGCGTTTTACGACAGCGAGGTGTGCGCATTTCTTTGTCGGTATGTAACAGTATTATATAATTTACTTTTTATTTTTATGTTCACGTCTTTATTCTTCGTTATTTCTTTCATACTCCAATATTTTTCCACGATATGGCTGTTCTTCTGTTAATTTAATTTTCGGTCTGATCCTTGAAGGATACCTGGATAACTGTCCCAGATATGTATACACTTTTACATATTCTATTTTTCTCCATCTATGATGATATTTTCCTCCGTATAGTTCGTGAATATTTTAGTTTTTGTATAGTTAATTGATAATACTACTTTTTACCTTCCTCAGCCAATTCTTGGAACATATCTTGTAATGTTTTTGGTTCTTGAGCAAAGATTGCTATGTCATCTGCAAATCGTAGATGGTTTGAATATTCCCCGTCAATGTTTATACGTTTCTCGTCCTAATTAAGTTTCCTAAAGACCATTTCCAGCACTGAAGAAAATATCTTAGGTGAGATTGTATCTCCTTGTCGCTCTCCTCTCGATATTTTAAATTCAGTACCCTCTCTGTCTAAATTTATTTTAGCCATAACATTGGAATAAATTCTTTTTATGATTTCTACGTATCTAATATCCACTCCTTGCTCCAATAATACCTAAATTATAGCAGAATGCTCTAAAGAGTCAAAAGCTTTCATAAAATCTACGAAACAAATGTACAAGTATTTATGGTATTCCTTAACCTTCTCTATTAGTTGGAAAACAACGAACATGTGGTCAGTAGTAGAGAATATTTCGCGAAATCCTGCTTGTTCTCGAGGTTGGTTTTCACCTAAATTTTTTGTGCACCTATTTAACAATATCTTCGAAAAAACTTTATATATATTACTCATCAAACTAATTGGTCTATTATTGTTGAGCTCGGTTCTATTGCCTTTTTAGAGAAGCAGAGTAATGGTGGACTTTGTCCATTATTCTGGTGTATTTTTCTTTTCGAGAATATTATCAAAGAGTAGTTTCAAAGAATTGATTTTAATATCTCGTTGGTTACTTTATCTTCTCCTGGGGTTTTATCTTTCTTCTGGGTGTCAATTTCAAAAGCTATTTCTGATAATAATATTTTGGGCAAATGTTCATCGTATCCACATTTTATGACACAATTCTTCAATATTTCCTGTGAAACAGATTCTGAAACGTTTGTTCTGTATAGGCTGCGATAAGAGTTAGTAGCTTTCTTTATAATGTCGCTCCGATTTGAAGTTGTTTCTCCTTTTTTTGATACCACCTGTTTTCTGAGCAAATTTTTGAAATGTATTTTGTCTGATTTCTTCCTTTATTTCTCTGTTTATTTCTTTGCTTTTTTATGTTATCAAGTGTTTAACTTCTTTGGTTCTTTTTCATTGGTGTAGTTGCTTCCTTTCTTCCGTAAGATAAAGAAAAACAGAGTCTTGATCTTGAATAATTTCTTTTTTTATTATTGGTATCTGAGATTGAAGATAGTTCATTTCTTTTGCAAAGTTGTTGTATTGGTCTTGTACATTCGATGAGTTGTTGATAGCTCCTGTAAATTTGTGTTCCCATCTTAGACCATTCTCCCTAGTCAGTTTTGGCAAGCTCCTAATAAGGGATTTAGCTGTTTTTAAGGTCCGAAATCCTTTCCGCTTTCTTAAGCAGATTTTACTCCTAATAAGTCTATATATAGTCTGTGTAAAAATATAGGTGTTTTATTATTTCAAAATAATGTACCTCCAATTGTTTGCTAGACAAAATATAATCAATTTCATTATGATGTTTGGCGTCCGGCGACTGCCATGTCCATTTATTGTTTTTTCAAGTTTTAAACATAATATTATTGCACTTGTAAATTTCTTTCAAGAGCTAATTCTACTAGTTTTGTCCATGTTTTTTTCTTTTTCTATCTGAGTATGGACCATACACTTCTTCTTCTCCATTTTGGACTTTACCAATTTCAGCGTTAAAATCTCCCATTACTACCAATTTATTTCCTTTGAAACTTTCTAAGGCGGTTTCTACTTCTTCGTAGAATTTGTGGCGAAACAAACCTTTTCGCCCACTGCTTGGCAGGCGATATTATTATAATGAAGATTGTCAAGTGTGATGTGACAGTATAGACAGAGAGAAAAAGTCGTCTGCAAAATGTATATATTTTAATCCCTTTAAATCTCTTTATACATTTAATTTTACCTCTTTCGGATATGTAAATATTATGTACGAAATTACATATTTTATAAATGAACGGGTATTTATTTCTTCAACGACCCGTCATTAATGGTGACCCCTAGAATTTGAGTTCCCGTATATGACATTTGGACTTCGAAATGCTGGGCAGACCTTCCAAAGGTTCATAGACGAGGTTGTGCGTGGTTTAAATTTTTGTTTTCCCTATGTAGATGACATTCTGGTGTTCTCCCGTAATCCACAGGATCACGCTGAACACCTTCGCGTTCTTTTCAAACGCCTGTCAGATTATGGGGTAGTTATTAATTCATCTAAATGTGTTTTTGGCGCTGACGAAGTGAAATTTCTTGGACATTGGATTTCTAAAGATGGTATTCGACCACCAGCTGAAAGGATACAAACTTTGCGGGAGTTTCCCTTACCGAAGACGGTTGAGGGCTTGCGCAGGTTCCTCGGCATGTTAAATTTTTACCGCCGTTTTATCCCGAAGGCTGCTGAGCTACAAGCCCCTTTGATCAACATGCTGGCTGATTCTCAGTTAAAGGGTCCTAAACCAGTTCCTTGGTCTACTGACACTATTCAGGCTTTCCAGAACTGCAAAGACCATCTTGTCAATATTACTCTTTTAGCCCATCCAGATCCCACTGCAAAATTAGGCTTATTCACAGACGCATCTTGTAGCCATGTCGGTGCTTGTCTCCAACAACGTGTTGGAGATCTCTGGCAGCCCCTTGCTTTCTTTAGCAAGAAGCTTACCCCTCGCAAGACAACTTGGCCTGCGTATTACCGTGAGCTCCTTGCGGTGTACGAAGCTGTTCAGCATTTTCGACATGTTTTGGAGGCACAACATGTGACGATCTATACTGATCATAAGCCTTTAATTTATGCATTCCTTCAGAGGCGCGAAAAATTACCTCCTCCACAGCTAAACCAACTTTCATTCATCTCTCAATTTACCACTGACATTTTACATGTTAAAGGTCAGGACAATGTAGTTGCAGATGCAATGTCTCGCGTTGAAGCTATAACTTTGGAGGAGGAATATGACACTTTAGCCAAGTCACAGGAGTCTGATGAAGAGTTAGCCAAATTGTTGACTGAAGGTTCCAGTCTCAAGTTATCTAAGGTTAACATTCCTGGTACAAAGTTCGTAATAGTATGCGATACCTCAAGAGGTAAGGCTCGTCCCTTTATTCCTCGTGACTTGCGCCGTGCTATTTTCAATAGGCTTCACAATTTAAGCCATCCGGGCATACGAGCGACCACAAAATTGGTCACTGACCGCTATGTTTGGCCTTCGATAAACAAGAACTGTCGAGAATGGACGCGTTCTTGCCTCGATTGCCAACGCTGCAAAGTTACCCGGCATATATCTACTCCAGTTGGTACTTTTACCACTCCCACTCAGCGTTTCCGCCATGTCCATGTGGACATAGTTGGCCCCCTTCCACATAGCAAGGGCTTTCAATACTGCCTTACCGCCGTCGATAGGTTCACTAGGTGGCCTGAAGCCTGGCCTATGGTTGGAATCACAGCTGAGGAAGTGGCTGAGACCTTCTTCAGAGAGTGGATAGCTCGCTATGGTGTGCCTCAAATTATCACCACTGATCAAGGCCGCCAGTTCGAATCTGCTCTTTTTCGAGCTTTAATGCAACTATGCTCTATCAAGCGCGTTCGTACCACGAGTTATCACCCGTGTGCGAATGGCCTTGTTGAGCGCATGCATCGGCAACTAAAAGCCGCAATTATGTGCCATCAAGAATCCTGGGTTTTATCATTACCCATCGTGCTTCTAGGCATGCGTTCTGCGCTAAAGGAGGATCTACAAGCTTCTTCCGCCGAGTTAGTGTACGGGGAACCCCTGTGCCTACCCGGAGAATTTCTTGCTCCTTCGCAGACTCCCAATTCAACTGTAGATGCTTCCGCCTTCGTATCCCAGCTTCGCCGCCACATGGCACAGCTGAAGCCTGTTCCTGGTTCACGTCATGGGCAAAAGTCATCTTTCGTTTTCAGAGACATAAACAATGCTTCTCATGTTTGGTTGCGCGACGACACAGTCCGCCATAGTCTCCAGCCTCCGTATAAAGGTCCATATAGGGTGCTTAGCCGGAAGGACAAAACCCTAACAATCGCCATCGGAAACAGGAATGCGGTTGTCAGCATGGACCGTGTCAAACCCGCATACCAAGTGGTTGACGACTCTCCATTTTCGGTCACAGTCTCATCTCCATCTCCACCTCCACCTCCCACCCAACAACAGAGCACCACAGTCAACAAGAAAACCTACACCACCCGGTCTGGTAGGACAGTCACGTTCAGATTACCATTTGGTTCGTAGGCCCTTCACCTGTTGCTGTGCTTGTTAGTAACTAAGTTTTTTTTACTATTGTAATAATTAGTATTTTTAAGTTCTTCTTTTTGCCTCCGTGGGGGGGTGGTGTGGCGAAACAAACCTTTTCGCCCACTGCTTGGCAGGCGATATTATTATAATGAAGAATTGTCAAGTGTGATGTGACAGTATAGACAGAGAGAAAAAGTCGTCTGCAAAATGTATATATTTTCATCCCTTTAAATCTCATTATACATTTAATTTTACCTCTTTCGGATATGTAAATATTATGTACGAAATTACATATTTTATAAATGAACGGGTATTTATTTCTTCAACGACCCGTCAAATTTTTCTATATCGTCTTGAGAACAAGCTTCGGTTGGTGCATAGGTCTGAACTATACTTATTTGAGTCTGGTTTGAAAGGAGTAACTCTACGAGTGGCTACTCTATCAGAATAGGTTATAAAACTCGCTACGTTTCCTTGTATGTATTTTTGCACCAGAAAACCAACTCCATATAAACCTTTTGTACTTTAATTATGATACAGGATAAAGTTTTGATGTTCCCCTTGACATAGTCTCTTTTTATCTTGCTTAATCTTATGATATCTCATTTAATTTCTTTGAGGTCATAGTTCAGGTCGGTAAATGTTGTGTACGATAACAACGTTCTTACATTTAAACAAGATGTATACATTCAGTGATATTCTTGTGTCTAAAAATTTTACTTGGTGGTTGTTGGTCACTATCCCCCTTATAGACGCTGGAGACTAGCCAGCTTGAAGGATATTGAGAGAGGCGTGCTTCCTAGTCTGATTTATCTAAATTTATTGTGTTGTGGCGACCGAGGGTGGAACTGCCCAGCAGCGTAAATCAGTTTTAGAACTTTTAGAAAGAACTATAAATTTCTGGAAGGAAAAGACAAGGACGGATATATTTAGATAGATAGATGTGTTCTAGAAAATTCTTCCGGGTTTATAAACAGCGTAAGGCGCACCTACCGAGCAGTTTAGAGTTTAGAGTTTAGAGTTGAGTTCAGTCCAAGACGATGAAGCGATAAGTGCGATACTAAAGAGTTGAAAGAGAAGGTTAATAGAAGACAGAGACGAATTAAGTGGTGAATTTAGTGACAAGCTTGGTGAACGGATACGTGAAGTAGGTGTGTAGCGTAGTTCGAGAGAGGAACCAGAGGCGAGCTACACGCGATAATATCGGAGGTGGTCTACGCAATATCGGTGACGGTATTGAGGGTGTGTTTACTTATCGTCGGGACTGTGCATCGTTGGTCGTGCGTCGTCGTTTCCGATTTATTTCTTTCCTCTACTATTTTATCACACTTAAGAATAACGTTTTTCCTAGTTTTAGCTGTCTTTTCAATTCTTCTTGCAACGACGCTTTTCGCTTCTCGACGCTACTACTTTTTTAGGATAAGAAAAAGAAGACTTTCTTACAAATATACATTTGTGCCCTTCAAAATTTTCTTTTTCTTTAAGTTTTAAATTTTACGCCCAACCGTTGTTAAAAAATTGTTGTTAAAAAAATATTTGTAAAAGTTATTAACAATTAACTAAAAAAAGGGGGGGGCTAGTTTTTTGCAAATATCTCAAAAAGTAATAAAGATTTTTCAAATTTGAAAAAGATGGAAAGGTGGAAAATTCCTAAAAAAAATTTAACTCCCAAAACTGTAAGATCAATAATTATAATTTTCCTAGAGTGATGAAAATACGGCCGAAAACGGGTACCCTGGCTTACGCAAGCCACACCCACATCGGCCCTTTAATGAATAAATATTATTTAAACATACTAAATGTGTGTGTTTGTCTGCTGATTATTATTATAAAAAAAAGTATGTAATTTCACACACTTATAGTTTACGTAGAGAAGGAGTGCTATTTTTTTTAAATTATGGAATTAAAAATAGTGTTTCATTAAAAAGCATTACGCACACTACCATGTATTTGACACACACGGATATAATATCTTTTGTTTATTGTTGAAGTAAAATTAACAGTGTAGCCTTGGCAAAATCTGTGATTATTGAATCTGTGATGTCTTTGACAACAGAACCTTGATAATGTTCAAACTTATAATTTAAATTAATTATGGTCGAATTTCGACCACTGGGCGACCACTTGTAAAAATAAATGTTTGTCAGTTTGTCCTCTTTGCATTCCTATACCATTGATTATATTGTGATGCAACTTTGGTATGGCGCTCTGAGTACGCCCGAAACGGTTTCTGTCTTAAAATACATGTTATGTATAATTAAAACAAAAAACCTTTATTTACGTGGAATTGCAACGCATGCCGTGTGTAACTAGTATAAAACTATTATGACCTATTTAACACTCGCAGACTAGTCTGGAATAATTATACGAAAAACACAGATTTAATTAAAAACATAAATATTTAAATATTAAAACAAAAAAAATATAAATATGAAAATAAAAAATTGAAATTTTAATTCGAGTTCTGCAACTCGTAAAATATTATTAGATAAATGCGCGGAGCTCCGAAAGCGCAGCGCATATTGTGGCAAGTCATTCTAATTTCACAATGTATCTTACACTGATGGAATATACTAAAATAAAACAACATACGTTAACAACCAGCCAACAGTCTCGTATATAAAATACTAGCGACCCGCCCCGGCTTCGCACGGGTGCAATGCTGATACAAAATTAAATACACTACAGAAAAACTATAAACGTTGTATATAAAAACATAGCGGCCCGCTCCGACTTTGCACGGGCATCACTACATAGAAACCTCTAAAATTAGCAATATTGCCTTAGTATTATACATATAAACCTTCCTCTTGAATCACTCTATCCATTGGAAAAAACCACATCAAAATTCGTTGGGTAGTTTTAAAGATTTAAGTGCACATAGGGATATAGGGACAGAAAAGGCGACTTTATTTTATACTATGTAGTGATGATGATAGTGATGATGAAGTGATGATGATGATGATGATAGTGATAGTGAAGTGATAGTGATGATGATAGTGATAGTGATGATGATGATAATGAAGTGATGATAGTGATGATGAAGTGATGATAATAAACAACAAAGTTGTGGTCACTTATACTACATTTTTTTTACTTATTTACATATTGTCATCCGCCTGCCAACTGCAATTAACTGGGTAAGTATACTTTTTTATGTCTAGTTTTTATTTACCAATACTAATTATAGGTTATGTTATGCTGGAACAAGTGAATGAGTTTGTATATCTCGGATGTGCTTTTAGTTGGGATGGAAGGTACACCGCTGATATAGAAAGAAGAGTGAATTTGGGGAATAGTGTGAATGGAGCGTTAGGTAAACTTCTAGGCGCTAAGAACCTCAGCCAGAAGGCCCAGCTTGCCATACACAACGCGGTGCTGGTACCTACGCTCACGTATGGAAGCGAGAGTTGAGTATGGAATAGAGAGCACGAAAGTAAAGTAAACGCGGTGCGGATGCGAGCACTGCGCAAAATCTGCGGAGTGACGTTCGCGGACCGCGTTCGTAATACCGAAGTAACAAAGAGAGTTGGTCCGAAAGAGAGTGTCGGGGTGAAGGTAAGGAAAGGAATGCTCCGGTGGTTCGGGCATGTGGAAAGAATGTATGATGAAAGAATGACTAAACAGATATACAATGCAAAAGTGGATGGATGCAGAAGTCGCGGAAGGCCACAACACACCTTCCATGATCAAATTGATCGTGTACTAGCAGAAGGTGATGTCAGGAGCCTTAAGAACAGACGAGCGTGCATGAAAAGAACTATGAATGTCAAAGAAGCAAGTGAGGTGTGTAAGAATAAGCCTAAATGGCGCTCTGTTGTTCGTGCCTACCCCGCAAGGGACTTGGCGTGAAGTTATGGATGTATGTATGTAATTATAGGTTAATTAATGTCTCTTGAATAGCCGTCAATAAATAACCTTCGCCTCATTAATAAATTAAAATAACACCACTTAAAAGTGCATGACGTGTAATTGTCCACCCCTTTCTTTTCTATGTAATTAACTATATTTGAGTTTTGAGCCAAATGTACTTTGCAGTGAGCAGGTCAGAAGCAACATCGCTACATGATGATATTCGGGAATGAATTGCAATTATACTAACGACAACGGCAGGGACAAGGTGCTTTACCTTGTTTACACAATTTGTATAGTTCCTACTTGTATATTCATTGCGTATAATTTATATATGTAATAAATACAATACATATATAAAAAGAAATGAAACGTAAAAATTTTTGTATGTACGTTCGTAACTTGAGAACAACTTCAGATTTTGATGAAATTTTTGTGTGTGTTTTTGTGGGTCCCGGGATTATTTAAATTTGCAATCGGAGCGGTAGGTGGCGCAGGTTGGGTTCTAGACACAGAGTACTTTATATATACGGGTAGTTCTAGATTTTTTTTTTTCAGGGCAAGACAACGTCTGTCAGGACTTCTAGTATAAAATAAATGCGAAAATAATTATTTCTGTTTATTGTGCTGCCGTCTTTATCATATGAAAACCACTCAGCAAAATTTGATGATATTCAGTACATAAATAATCTCGATAACTTGGCCCGTATATTTATAGATAGATAAACAGAATTAATTATGTTAAGTTAACATGTTGTTAACCGACTATGTTGAGATTTGATACTTCTGTAAATCCGAGTTCAAGGATGAATACTTACTCCATTGACCTAGTGGCCCAAAGTAGGTCTTGGCGAAACGAGAACAGGCCATTTTTTCCTGTCCTGCGCGGTTTCTTGCAATTCCGACAATCTGCCCTTCCAGCGATATTTGGGACGGTCGACCAGTCGCCGACCTACCGGCCGTCCCAAATATGATTTCCCCCCGCTGCGATCCTCTCCCGTCCGTTGTACGTGGTCGAGCCAGCAGAGGCGGTGAACTTTTATTTCTGCTATTGTTAGGCTCGAACACGAGATTCGCAATTTCGAGGTTGGTTCGGACCCTCCAGTTTTCATCCTCTCTCTTTGTTTGACCCAGAACCTTACGAAGAACCTTCCTTTCCGCTACTAAAAGCTGGTTCTCCTCCTCGAAGGTGAGCGTACAAGCTTCACACCCATACATCAGAATGGGCCGTATAACGGTTTTATAGACCCTGATTTTGATTTTTTTGTTTAGAAGCCTGGACACCAGTACCTTATGCAAGGCTGCACAACAGTATCAACACCCAAAGATGAATAGAGAGTAGTTTTTTTATCTAACATATTCTACCCGTGTATGAATAATGCATGTTTTTTATTCTGGGATGAACATAAAATTCCTTATATCCTGGGATGAATATCGTTGATGAATGATGGATGAATATTTTCTTTCGGGGTAAATGTGGGTTAGTTTGAACCCACTATGAATATAGACTACCTTTTGTTCCGAGATTAAATGTATTGTAGTTTCAAAATTATTGCGGCGTTTGGGGTGGAAACTCTGGGTCCGTCGGGTCCTAACGCTCTAAAGGTCTACCGAGCCGTCGCCAAACTTTTAGTAAACGTCACTTACGATCAGAATGCTGGCGTGTATTCTCCTCAAAGATTAAGCGTTACTTTACAACGTGGCAACGCCACCAGCCTTTTGGGAACGATTCCTGTAAGTGACAGTGATTTGCGACCAATAACTTATCTTTAGGTATTTTCCCTTTTTCATTTAGTTTTAGTATTTATGTAGTAAAGTTTGCAGTTTATCTCTAATATATAAAATTCTCGTGTCACAGTTTTCGTTGCCATACTCCTCCGAAACGGCTTGACCGATTTTGATGAAATTTTTTGTGCTTATCCGGTATCTATGAGAATCAGCCAACATCTATTTTTCATCCCCCTAAATGTTAGGGGTAGTCCACCCCTAAATTTTTATTTTTATTTTTTGGTCAAAATTTTTAATTTCTATTTTTTTATGATACAACATACAAAAATACATACAACCCTAAATTATTAACCCTCTGCGACAAACCCCTATTTTTACCGGGCAGGACGACGTCTGCCGGGACAGCTAGTTTTTTATAGTATAGTTTGTAGCTTATTTTTAAGTTTATATTTATTGTAGCTTTATTAACAAGTCCTAAAAAAAGAGAAAAAAAAGTTATACATTTTTATTCCAAGATGAATATAAACACTTTATCTCGTGATGATTATTGGATATTTTGTCCCGGGTCGAAAATAGAATAATTTTTATCCCGGTTTCCTTACGTTACATATTCGAAGTTCAAACGATACAAATATGAAAGTAAAGTAACAAACTTTAAATCCCTAAGATCTCTTACCAAAAACGACACACCAAGTTTGAAAGCGTCTATAAGAACCATAAAGAATACTTAAAACTTATTCTAATTCAGTGTGAATACTACCGTAAGAAAAGGGAATATATACCAATAAAAGAAAAAGAAACATTACAATCATCCTTGTATTAATTAATATAGACTTTCTTCAATATAAATATAATTTTCTTGTAAGAACAACATTTATTTTAATAGCTTGTATATTACAATCACTCACGACGCAAGGTCGTTGACAGTTTTGGTTTTGACACTTGACACTTAAATAAAAGCGTCTTGGATACAATGTACTTTTATCCAAACAATATAAACCGCTTGTTTAATATAATATTTTGTTCATTTCTAACACTTACCAAATGCAGTAAGTTATCCCTTAATTTTAACGAACAAATAAATGCGCTTTTACTACATAAATAAAGCATTTTAAAAGGCGTTTTGATTTTGGTGATCATGGATTTTTTTTGGCAATATAAATTATTTTTTCTTAAAGCCTTATTTCACTAAATCTAGTGATGAGTAAAACAGCCGGAGAAAATTATACCAAATTGAATTGAATGTACGTACATATAGTGTCGGGCCTAATTTTCAATAATATTTAAATTATGTAAATGTAACGTTTAAATTGCGTTGTAAATATAATACTATATACTATTTCAACGGTGTCATCCTCAAGGTGTAGAAGAGTTTGGTAGCAAAGGGAATAATTGCTTGGTATATTCAAGAAGTACAAATTGGTTGTTCCAGAAATTTAGTGGTATTTATTTTGTAAGAACATATTTCAACATGTTGTCTAAAATAATATGTTATTTGATCTCTCTCGGTTATCTTTGTTAAGAAGCTTAATTTTTTCCCCTTCTTGCCTTTCCCCGTCATTCATTTACCAGATTTATAGGCTCGTTTAAAAAAGTTGTTTTTTGATTGCAGTAGTTCAACAGGATGGAAAGCGGTTCCATCGCTTATAGACATATGCAACATCAAAGATGATTCTGCTCGCTTAAGGGAGTCACTAACTCAAGTTGTTATGGCGGCATACTCTAGACCAGGGGTAGTAGCCTATTAGACGGGTTTATACCCTACCATCTGGCTGTGGGAAGTTTCGTTGCTTTTTAATTCAGACCGGGTCGGGCGGTCGTAGGCAATTGTATTTATTTTCCGTCCCTGCACGGATAAAATTATAAAAGGTGTGAAGCTTCGTCGGACAAGTGAAAACCGAATCGCAACCAAATTTCAACTTGAAGTTTCACGAGCAGATTGTTATATAGTTGTCCAATTTTCAAATAATTAAAATTAACAAGTTGGCGGCAGGCTAAATAAAACTTTAACACATTCATTGACACATGTCATGTTTGTCTTCCTTGATCACAAGTGGCAAAACCCAAAATAATAAAAATCAAAGAAACTACCGCGCTTAAAACCGTTAAAACGCAAGTTTTATTGTGTATACTAGTCGCGAAAACTTAAGAAAATATTATGTATAAATAAGAAATATAAGTAACAGACGTGTCTTTTCTAGACCATGGATCCGGCTCAAGCCTTCATGCACGAGGTGGAGAAGCTCCAGCAACCCATGAACGCTGTGATCGGAAAAGGCGACTCTCCAGTCCAGAACTGGTACAAAGGTTGTGTGGTCTTCATCACTGGGGGAAACGGGTTCCTCGGAAAACTCCTCGTTGAGAAGCTGCTCAGGTATGACTAGTCAAATCAAATCAAAAATAGACAAAAACCTTAGATGACAATGTGTTATTTTGTTTCACATGTTTTTGCCCTTTCAGGCTTGCAAATAGTAATTAAAAGTTAAAGATCATCTAATTAACAAAAACAGACTGTAATCCATTCAATCCTTACAAGTAATTTTTTCTTTATTTCTAGAATTGTATAATTATAGAAAAAAAAAAACTTTACTTTTTACTATTATACTGCTGACCCGGCAATCTTCGTACCACCTCAGGATCAATAAATAAAATATGTAGATTTCCAAACGACGGGACGACCATCAAATGTTTGGCAGATAGCAACAGTTTCTAAGGCATTCCTTCCATAAATATTCAACACCAAAATTAGCCAAACCAGTCCAGTCGTTCTCGAGTTTTAGCGAACAGCAATTGATTTTTATTGTATTGATTAATCATCAAGAAATTTTTTAACGACATAATAGAATGTTTCGAATAATATTTTTGTAGCCTATTTTGAAACATCTCTATGTTACCGTGTATATATCACTTATATCTATCACTAATAGATCTGGGTACTTTATTAAATATTAAGTGTTGTACTTACATCAGTTCAATATATTAGATTAATTCAATATAATAGACTCTAGCGGCACTGGCAGACGTTGTCCTGCTCTGAAAAAATAAAAATCTAGGACTAGATCCCAGCGCCACCTACCGGTTTCAATTGTGGATTTAAACCATGCACCCACTCAAACGCACAAAACAAAATCACCAAAATCGGTCCAGGAAGATTCTAGTATCCGATCTCAGCGCCACCTACCGTTTCCAACGGGATAAAAAGTACCCTATGTCCGTCACCTGGTATCGCCTCTCATGACCTGGACGGTCATCATACATGCGAGCGCAATACTTAATACTTATTTGCCTACAACACTAATACATACATTTTAAATATCGCGATATCTTTTGAATGAAACGTCCGAATTGTATCATTCAAAAAGTTCTAGAAAGGTATTGAATTCGTCTTGAATATGGAGTAATTTATTTTGATAAGGATTAACACCAACAATGAAAGAATTTTTAAATCGGACCAGCGGTCCCTGAGATTAGCGCGTTTAATTAAACAAAAAAACTCTTCAGCTTTATAATTTTAATAGAATAGATAAATACGTTAGACTAAAGTAGACATTTAGAATGAAAATGAGGTAGATAATTGCTTTTTTTAAAGAAATAAAACAATTTCAAACTCAAAATAAAAAATTAATTTAATTTACAAGATCTTGAAGTGGGTTCATTTTTATTATATTTTTATTTTTTCTAGTTTTTTTTTTAGCACCAAGTTCAATATGTTGTAGTAAATACTTATTTTGGCTATAAGCCAGAGAATAAACTTTGAAGTCAGTTTTATATTTGTTGAAAAAAAAACTTTTTAGTGGTTTGAATATTCTAGGCAGCTGTATAAATTGTAATACTTGGAAGTTAGACATAGACATTACAACTATAAAAGTTCACCAAAACGAAAATGCACAACAAGCAATAGTTAGTTGATAAAAAAAGGCGGCCTCGTCGAGCGATCTCTTCCAGGCAACGTGACTCAAACGAAATTCTTAAATTATCTGTAATTATTATGCATCAAAGAAAAAGGAAGTAATATATAAATACAAATGACATACAGCAGATTATAATCTTAAGTATTGTAAACTAGTATATACATTATTGCGTAATAACATAATGATTCCTGAGTGAATTTTTAAACATGACAAAATTGTTAGCTTTTTTGACGTGTATGTGATGTATGAGAGGCTGGTCAGTTATGCTCTAACAGACAGACGAACACAAAAAATAAAAAAATGCTTTCTCGGAATCTCCCGGTCCAAATTATCTGTTCTGATGTTTATCACATTTTTAAATGCAATGTACAAACTCGAACCATTTGTATAATACGGCCGGCGTAACTTGGCGAATGTGAACATAGGCTCTGCGAACTTTAGCGCATGTAAACTCGTGAAGAAAATACAGTGACCAACTAGTACAAAGCAAGGAAAAAATACAGGGATGAAGGGCGGCCAATTATATTCACTGACGAGTCGTATGCCTACTCATCACACGAGTGTACATGCTCTAAAGTTCGCAGAGCCTATGTTCACATTGGCCAAGTTACGCCGGCCGTATTATACATTTATTATAGTATTGATAGATCGAAGATCGATATGATGGCCGAAATGTTCCTTATTCAAAAATAGTATAAACCAGTATAGGTTCGAAATTTAAATTAATATTCGTATATTAAATAAAGATGAGACAGAACCATACCATAGACAATATTTATTTGTATATCCGCCATGTTTTTATTGAATAAATTATTTGACTTGTGTTATGTCACGTACACGGAATAACTTATCACTACATAATTAGCAAGGTTAAAACTGAGTAGTCCATGCATGTGCTGAAATCTGTCAATTCAGAAAACAGAAAACTTTCGGATATGCACGAACATGTTTAAGGTTTTCAATATCTTCACGTAGCAGATAAGGCTTAAGTTTAATGTTAAATTAACCAAGCAAAAATTACATCTAGAGTAGAAAATAAGACGACGAGTGATGTGCTGTAGATGTAATTATTTCTTAATTAGTTTAACATTAAAGTTAAGACTATACAAGGCCACTCAGAAGTTTCGCGAAAAAAGTGTTTATGTATGAGAGACTGGCCAGTTGAAATCTATTTTGAAAATATGTTTATTTATAACTAAACTAAACTAACTGAACTTGTTGGTTCTCCGTGCAGGAACAGAGAAAGAATACAATTTCCTGCGGCCGGGCGGCCTGTCGTAAGAGGCGACAAAACAACCCACAGCCAGGTGGTAGGGCATTTGCCCGACTGGATGGCTACCACCCCTGGTCTAAAGTATGTCGCCATAACAACCTTGTGTTGCGTTCCGGCATTAGTGACCAGGTTCCAGTCTCCTAAGAGGGCAGCAGCGCATTTGTAGCATCTTTGGTGTTGCAAATGTCCATAGGCGATGGTAACCGCTCTCCATCGAGTGGGCCGTCTGCCTGTCTGCTGACCTCCTGCAATAAAAAAAAAACTAAAAATATAAAATAAATAAATTTATTACTAAAAATATAAAACGTACTCCATGCAAGATCTTACTCGAGCTCAGTAAAGATTAAGCAATTGTTCTGTAGTGAAGTACCCTCTCCCCTTTGAAAGTATAGGAACTCAGCTTCTTAGAAGCCAGTCGAGATACACTTTTAATATCGGAGCCGAAATTGAGAGTGGATGTTAAATAAAAAAAATATTAAATAACGAAAAGTTTAACGGTTTTCTTGAGAAAGATAACAATGATGTAGATAATTTACTAAAAGCTAAAATATAATTACGTAGTACCTAGGTATCAACCTCTTTACCACTTTTCTTATTAATCTGGAGTATTTATTAAACATTACTCTAACTGTCTAAATATATGTCTGTCTGCTACTGAAGACTTGCTGTTGCGCTTGGTGTGCGACAAAAACCGTTGGAATTCGTCCGAAGCCGGTTTTTTCAGCGAAATCAAATTTTATTGGTTTTTATCTGTGTATAACATTAAGGCTCGATTCACACTATGATGTTGTTCGCGGTTCAATTTCATTTCGGTTTTCGATCAAATCTCTCTGTATATACACTAGGTACTAGTTTTTTGTTAGTTTGTGTTGCTTCCGTCATATGTTACGTTTCAGGAACCGGTATTTAGGGCATACTCTTAAACGTCTTTATTAGTTAATTTTCTTTTTAGAACTTTTATGCGTGTGTTTTGAAATTAAACTTCTTTAGAATCGCTGTGATTGGAAACTCGATGAAACGCAAAATAGATAAACATATAAAATTCAACCTTATTTATTCGAGTATAAAACACGTTTCTCTTCACCCGTTAGTATTAATTTTCAACAGAAAATTGAATGTTATGATAGTGTTTTCAAGTATAATTTAGAATAAATTATTACGAATAAAGGTCCTATACCTAAGAATAAATACCTTTATAAAAGAATAGAAATGCGAAAATTCTTATTCACTGACAAAATGCACACACACATTTTTTTTTAAACTTTATTGTGTTTTCCGCTGTGTGTTCTATTTATTTTTATATTATATAGACTATATTATTATAGTTTTAAAGAACTCCTCGTTCATTCTGTCTTTCATCTAAAATCTTATGGACTTTTTCGAGATGATCAGACGAAAAGGATCGACAAAAAGCGTTTGTAATACAAGGCCTCTGTCCCGACATCAGATCGGAAATATAGCGATAATATAGAGAGATCACCCTGATTCTTGTTTAAAAATATTTGATCGGATCGGAAACGGATCGAGAATGGAGAGAAATTGAACTGTGAACGACATCATAGTGTGAACTGAGCCTAATGAAGTGACCAGCGCGGGTATCAAGCGTAAAAAAAAATCCTTTCCGTTTATGACGTTTCAATTCGCAGGGCTTGCAATATAAAGAAGATCTATTTATTGTTGAGGGGCAAGAAGAACAAAACTATGATGGAAAGACTGGAGATCATGCTACAGGATCCCGTAAGATAATCTTTGTTTGTAGATATCTCAAGTCATTTTAGCAAAAACGGAACTCTTATGAATACGTAAAGTTGGTGATTTTGTTTCGTTTTGTATGTCAAGTCATATGCCTCAGGAACTGGTTGGTTGACGTTTTATGTTGACAATGGAATTATAGGAGATACTTTTACTATGTACAGTACAAACAACCTCTTAGATATTTTAGGAGCATTAATCGCGATTATTTTTATTATGTTATTTGCAAAGTATGATGACAACAAGGTATATTAACGTGTAATTTATGTATTTATGTCTCGGCAGACGTTGTCCTGCCCTGAAGAAATAAAATTTTAGAACCCGATTGCAGCGCCATCTACTGGGTCCATTGAGATGTAAGCTATCCTATCTTTTAAGTTGGATCAAACTGCACACGGTGTGCAAATTTGATTGAAATCGGTTCAGTAGTTTGGAGTTTATTGGCAACATACATCGTGACACAAGATTTTTATATATATAAGATTTATACGGTTTACAAATTTCCGCAGATCTTCGACCGCCTTCGGGAGACGAAACCCACGGAGTTGTTGAAGATAGTTCCAGTGGCAGGTGATGTAGCTGACCTGCGTCTAGGACTCACGGATTCAGATTGGAAAACCCTTGTGGAGCAGGTATGTTCTTATTTCGATTTATGATGGACGTTGTGTAGGGTAGCAATTTTGGCAAAACATGGAACCCTGTTATAAAGGCTACATCCGTCTGCATCTGCATGTTACTCTCGTTGTTCTCAGTAATTCGGTATATGGATGAAGTTTTACTAGAAGGTATTTATATAGCACTATATCTAATATATAAAATTCTCGTGTCACAGTTTTCGTTGCCATACTCCTCCGAAACGGCTTGACCGATTTTGATGAAATTTTTGTGCTTATCCGGTATCTATGAGAATCGGCCAACATCTATTTTTCATCCCCCTAAATGTTAGGGGTAGTCCACCCCTAAATTTTTTATTTATTTTTTAGACAAAATTTTTAATTTCTATTTTTTTATGATACAACATACAAAAATACATACAACCCTAGATTTTCAACCCTCTACGATCAACCCCTATTTTTTACCGGGCAGGACGATGCCTGCCGGGACAGCTAGTAGCACTATATAGATGTATAATAATGAAATTGCAGAAAAATAAAGATTAGGCGTGGCCGCCATATATGGTATCACGGGGTGAACAGTGCAGATATATATGGTATATACATTCACGGTTGTATTCATATAGATTTAGGTTAAATTTGTAGGCTACTTTAAGAACCTTAAGATGCCTACTACAAACTTACCGTGACTTAATATGACATATTATTGATATTGTTACATTGTTGTGGTAACAACCAGCTGCAGGTCTCGAATTATAATGCCGTTGGAATTACTATAGAGTTTATTAGAACTATACAAACACGTATACCAGAGGTACAAATATAACAAGACACTACTAGTGCAAACTGCACGATTCAATAACACGCGCAAAGTCCGTCACTATGTCGCTCATCAAATCTACGTCTTGCTCGTATCGTAATCCTCGCTTCAATCGTTACGCCTCCGTTCGGGCATTGTTTTATACTAACTATACAATACAACAAAGGATTGAGGTTTCCGAGAAACCGTAATCTGCACACCTGGTTAATTATTCCTGCGAACGGCCAACAAAGTCGAAAACAATAACAATAGGCTATTGTCTAATTACAGATTTTAAACACAAAGTAAATAAAAGAACTCCAAATGCGACAAGGTAATAAACTGCGTTTTATGACAGGCAGGTGTGCCTTCACCTTTGCAGGCATGTAACAATATGATGTATTACAAATACAAATATGCACATATATACAAATATACAGTTAGGTAGAGTGCAACACACAAGTCCGATTTATTTACATCGCGATTATCATACCTATAATACTTCGAGCAGGTTGATATGGCAATTTTATAGTGATGTGACCTCCAGATAGTCGATATCATTTTTTTTTGTTGGTACGTGTGGCGTCAAGTACTCCCAAAGATTATAAGCTTATCAACCCACATTGTTACATTGTACATAATAATATAATCATATAATGTACGGTAAAGGTTAAGCTTATATATAAATGTATGGCAAGCTATGATGACTGGCTGGTCGTTTGCCCGCGCATAAAGATTCCTGTAAATTAATTCCTGTCTAGTTCTAAAGTTTGAACATGAGCTAAATGACAGGTAGTTATAGTATAAATTTAATATGTGACTAAAGGAATCTAAAGTAAAAAGTTGACAATGGAACTCTTTCATAATGTTCTTTTTAACCGACTTCGAAAAAAGGAGGAGGTTCTCAATTCGTCGGGATCTTTTTTTTTGTTGTTTTATGTATGTTCGCCGATTACTCCCTGATTTATGATCCGATTTACGTGATTCTTTTTTGTTCGACGCGGAATAGCTTCCAATTGGTCACCTAAAAATTTGACATAGTTTAGCCTAGTAGTTTTCATTTTACGAACATTTTTTTGTTCCCGTTTCTTGGGACCTATATTTTTTAAGAAGGGCAGCCGTAGGTCAACCCATACATAGTTAGACACTAAAAAGTAACAAATAAAAAATAAAAACTTTGTTTAAAAAAACCGACTTCAAAAACTAAAAAACTAAAATGTAAAAAGTAACTTATTTCTAAAGCTATTATTATTAATATATGTCGGAGGGAGCTATGACTATGACGATATGACGATGTATTGTTGACTGGATGTATAACGCACAATATCATTTGTTTACATAATAATTACTTCTAAAATTCTTAATGTAATTTAATTAGATTTGTTAAATGTTTCTATAACTTAAAGATCATGTATATAATATAATTTAATAAAATTAAAAGTTAATTAATTAATTATTAATTAATTACTATTAATTAATTAAAAGTTATGAATATAATATAATTTAATAAACGACCAATGAGAGCAGAGCATGTCTAGAGCGGGGTCAGCGCCCCTATACTTTGGTAGTATCTACTTGGGTAGACTGAGGAGTTTTTGTGGCACATTTGGTTGATGGCAATAGGTCGAGTTGGACCATGGAGTATTTTAAAGAAAGTATTGTAGTTGGAAGTATGAGCGGGTGCCCTGAACCCGCTGCTCGGTCTAAACTATGTCATAATGTTGATCAAATCTAAATTAAAAGTGTATAAACCGTGGCTATTGTGTTTTATGCTCGCATTTCATCCTGATGACGCCCACTAAACCTGCAATAACTAAAGATGATGTCGTGAGAATGAGGCCGTTCTGCGACATATATATTATCTAAAAATTCTAAAACATCTTGAAGTCGGTGCAAAGTAAAACATAAAAATTACTATATTTTGAAAATTACTAAGCACCGACTTTAAGATGTTTTAGATAATATATATTAATAATAATAGCTTTAGAAATAAGTTATTTTATACATTTTAGTTTTTTAGTTTTTGAAGTCGGTTTTTTAAACGAAGTTTTTATTTTTTATCATTATGAAAGAGTTATGAGAATTGATAATATTTTAGAAATTGAATTTAAAATTAATGTAGGTGGTGGTGATAGGTGATTATAACGGTAACGAGAGTGAAAAAAGCAGTATGGGCATGTATTTTTTTATGTCCAACTGGTCGTCAGCCATTTGCAGTCCACTTCTGGACGTAGGCCTCCCAAGACGGCGCCACTCATACCTGTCCTCTGATTTTCTCATCCAGCACCTACCAGCGAACTTGTACAGGTCGTCGATCCATCGGGCTGGAGGGCGTCTGACACTACGTTTACCGAGACGCGGTCTTCACTCCAGGACTCGTTTGCTGCATCGGCTATCATTCCTGCGGCAGACGTAATCACCCCACTGCCACTTCAACTTGCTACTTTCGCCAGCTATGTCGGTTACCTTAGATCTCCTACGGATATCCTCAATTCTAATTTTATCCATAAGAGGAACACCCAACATAGCTCGCTCCGTAGCCCGTTGAGCGACTTGGAACTTGTGGACCAAACCTGCCGTCAGGGTCATGTCTTGACCCCGTAGGCCCCGACGCGCTGCTCGAAGACTTTTGTCTTCAAGCATTGTGTCCCAATAAAGTATGTATATTCATTTTCATTCCAATAATCAGTCCATTAAAACGTATAAAGCAAGCAGTTATATAATTTTATTAAAACTGAATTCCAAAAACTTAATGATGCGACACGCAGTTCTTATATTTTCCCGCATAATAAAATGGCATACTTCACGTCACTACAACAAATCGGCCATCATAGTTTGCCGTATATATAGTAGTTGTATATAATCATTAATAAATTATCAGACCAGTGTACCTATATTATTATTTACCGCGCCAAGTAAATAAGGGTGAATATTTCGCCTACACAGCCTACAAGATAAAAGTAAAATTATTATAATTTGCTTCCAGTAATCTTTTTAAGCCCAGACGTATACAGTGTCTGATTGAGAGGATATTTGTAACAACATTTTCCGTTCAAGGACACAATTTTCTAATACTTTTCTGGATAGTTCTCCTACTTGAGAATGGATTTTTGTTTTGTCTTTGTACAAACCTGTGATGAACTGACAATTGAAATAATTTTCAATACGATACTATTATACAAGTAATAACGTAAGCGAGATCGAAATCGATAAAAATAGTCGATGCAGAGACGTGCAGCACTAAACTGAGTGCAGGTGCGAGTGTGCGGGCCGTCCCTCCTTCACAAATCACCTCATATCTCGGTTGCCATGTCGACTAGTCGCGAACCGTGTCTCTTTTTTAAACGCTGCTAAATGCATTTGCATATACCCTCGGGCCCTGGGGAAGGTCACCGAGGGGTGCCGACTGCCAGCCCACCTGCTAAACCTTCCAGCGTCTCTCCGCATCGTAATGAGGTGCTACGGAAACGCAATCATAGGGATGCTCTGCCAAGATGTCGTGACGCAAGCTGACAAGGAGTTGTGTCCCTGGGGCCAAGACACCCTGCAGCACTGGGTAGGGCGCGCTAACTCCTACAGCCTCACTACGTCATATGAGGGAGAGGAGCTAAGCGGCGCCTGCGAACCCCTCTTTGCCGTCTGTGACAGTGATCCACCTGCTCCTCCTGCTTCCTTGTGCCTTCGGCAACCTTCTTCTGCGACATAACGACTGTGCCTACATTCTTGTTTCATGTCCACGCGCGTTTATCACATTTTTTTCGTCTCTTTCAGGTGGACGTAATATTCCATATGGCGGCGACGACGAGATTCGATGAACCCCTACGAGTGGCGACGATTGTGAACGTTCGAGGAACTAGGGAAGCGCTCGCACTTGCAAGAGCTTGTAAGAAACTGAGGTATATATATGAATGGCTTATATTTAGCTGATCACCTGACAAAACATAACGTAAAAATACTTTATATTTAGTGACAATGGGACTACCTCAGGAGTAAACTCTTTCAGATAATAACAAGATGTGTGCGTGTACTAATGTACACACGTAAGAAGTGAAACTTCTTTATGACCTTATTTTTCGAAAAATTATCTAATATATGCAACTTTACAGAAATTGGTTAAATAAAGTTAAATTATGAGTTTTCTGATCACTTTAATATATATGTGTATATATATATATATATATATATACATATATATATATATATATATACATATATATATGTCGCAGAACGGCCTCGTCCTCACGACGTCTCCTTTAGTTATTGCAGGTTTAGTGGGCGTCATCAGGATAAAATTCGAGCATAAAACACGAGGCCAACGGTTTATACACTTTTAATTTAGATTTAAAAGACATTTTAACACAGTTTAGACCGAGCAGCGGGTTCAGGGCACTGCTCATACTTCTAACTACAATACTTTCTTTAAAATACTCCATGGTCCAAGTCGACCAAATGTGCCACAAAAACTCCTCCGTCTACCGAAGTAGATACTACCAAAGTAAAGAGGGCGCGTCT
This sequence comes from Dendrolimus punctatus, assembly GCA_012273795.1. Lineage (NCBI taxonomy): Eukaryota > Metazoa > Arthropoda > Insecta > Lepidoptera > Lasiocampidae > Dendrolimus > Dendrolimus punctatus. Next base: position 26,807,207 of record CM022527.1, read on the forward strand.
GACCCCGCTCGAGACATGCTCTGCTCTCATTGGTCGTTTATTAAATTACAATATTCATAACTTTTATTAGGTTAGAACGATCTTTAAGTTATCGAAACATTTAATAGATCAAATTAAATTAAATTAAGAATTTTAGAAGTAATTAAAATGTAAACAAATGATATTGTGCGTTATACATCCAGTCAACAATACATCCAATATAGCTTCCCTCCGACATATATATATATATATATATATATATATATATATATATATATATATATATATATATATATATATATATATCTGTTATATTATTTTGTATTTATTTAGTATCCTACATAATAATATATTTGCATTATAAATTATTATTCATAATAAATGATGTATTTCAAAGTCGTATATTAATTAAAACACAATAAAGTAAAGAAATATTCCAATGCTCGTCTCACAATCCATCTATCAACAACTCGTTGCTCACCGAGTTGTTGAAAGACAAGAAAAATGTGACGCGTAACCGAAAAATTGGACGTGACGCGTAACCGAAAAATGTGACGGTAATTTTTTTTCCAACGTCGATAAATCCACAATTTACGGAGACATCGCATAACAAACTTACTAACACAGTCGAATTGAGAACCTTCTTTTTTTGGAAGTCGGTTAAAAACTAACATTGGTGACGGAAACCTTACTAAATGCTTACTTTGGCTAATATCCCCGAAAACTTAACTCATCAAGTAACCATCAAAACCTAAATAGTAAATCAGTTCGTGATCAATTTCAGACTCTTCAACCACGTGTCCACAGCTTATACTTACGCCACTAAAGAAAATATAAATGGAGATGTACTGGAGGAGTTCTACAAACCACCAGTGGCGCCGCGCGCGTTGATCGAGATGGTGGAAAGTATGACTGATGACAGACTCAATGCCATCAATGAGAAGTACGTTATAGGAATGACAATACCTTGTTTAAATACGACTCAGAACCGTCTTAACCATATTAGTTGCCAGGGTGCAAAAATCAGCCTGCGTCATTTCCCCATAGCCAGTATGGAACAACAAAATGAATATAACAGTTCTTTTTTTTAAAAGCAAATGTAATATATTAACCGACTGAAACTTGGCCATTAATGCCAGAACACTACTCAAGTTTATTTTGGCGGGATATTCTAGATCAGAGCTAGTCATCCAGACGGGCAAATACCCCGCAATCTGGCTGTGAGTTGTTTTGCCTCCTCTCACTCTCCAAAAGTTTCCAATTTAATCCTGTATAACTGTTTCTTCTTAACGTTCAGGTTTATTGAAGGTTGGCCAAATAATTACGCCTTCACAAAAGCAGTTGCCGAGGACTTGATCAAGGAGGTGGGAGATGACCTGCCCATTTGCGTCATGAGACCGTCTATTGGTGAGTGAAATGTTTCTTGGCTGTTCTCGCTCGCATGAATCTTGGACTTGTCGTGTAATGTAAAATCCACCCCATTCTCTAGGCTATAATTATCAGCCATATGTTTTAGGGTAAAATGCGTAGCCCCATTATCCAAATTGTCCATGGAATAAGCATCGCCAAACAGCGCGGCAATGCAGCCTGTATTTTGGGCACGCACCCCTCTGGTAGCGATTTGTTACACAGTCTTTAGTCACTTATAACTTGATTTATGTCTAGTATTTAATTGTATTATTTACGAAATATCCAGAAAATTATCCAGAAGAAAGAACGATACAAATATAAACGTAGACCAAAAAAATTGGATGAATTGTGTGAAGGGTGACATGAGTATTTGTTGTACCACAGAAAACGTGTCCTATTATTATGTAATTTAAATTTTTTTTTTGCAGTTCAAGGGTCATATTATGAGCCGGCTCCAGGATGGGCGGACAACAGTGTTTTATTTGGAGCAAGCGGGGTAAAGATAAATTTAATATTTGTTTCAGAAACAAGTACACAGATTAGGCTCGATTCACACTATGATGCCGTTCACAGTTCAATCTCGCACCGGTGTCAGTCCGTTCTCGATCCGTTTTTTCAATTTTTTTATTGTCCAGTTCAGCAGACAGGCAGACGACCCACCTCTTGGGAAGCGGTCACTATCCCCTATAGACATTTGTAACACCAAAGGTGCTATAAATGCGCTGCTGATCTCTTAAGGAGACTGGAACCTTATCACTAATGCCGGACACGACTGAAGGTTGTTCATCATCATCATCATCCGAGCGTTAAATCCCGGTTCCGTTCGGAGCGTTCACTCCGACGCCCAGGATCCGCCTTCCTACTTTTTTTACTACACCTCGCGCGGTCTTCAGCATCCCCCGTTTTGAGACCATTGGCACGCATGTCATCCTTCACGACGTCAAGCCAGCATGTTTTTGGCCTTCCCCTTCGACCAGGACCTAGCGGAGGCGGCATGGCTAGACATTTGTTTCCCACTTAAATAGCCGGTCTGCGTGAAACGTGGCCGTACCAGCGTAAGCGACACTCTTGCAGCTTGTCTGTTATGTCACGGACATGAAGACTGCCACGGATGCGAGAGTTCCTGACCCGATCTTTCCGCGTCACTCCACACATCCATTGCAGCATATTCATCTCCGTGACATGCAGCCCTTGCTTGTGTCGCTCAAGTACAGGCCACGCTTCACTGCCATACAAAAGGACAGGTCTAATGATGGATTTATAGACCTGTCCTTTTAATTTGACCGGCATTTTGGGGTCACAAATGACACCTGTTACCTCACGCCACTCGGCCCAAGCTGCTGTGATACGGGCCTTAACGTCGATGTCGATATCCCCGGACGCAATAAGGACAGATCCCAAGTACTTAAACTGATCCGTGCGCTCGACCGTATCTTCGCCTATGCGCACGGATGTGGGATCTGTGGTATTGCAGGCCAAGTACTCAGTCTTCGCCACATTGAGTTTCAGACCGCCGTTCTCTAGCGACCCCTTCCACGCATTTACGCGTCGCACCAGGCGCCCCCTGTCCGAATCTGCCAGCGCGATATCGTCAGCATACATGAGCAACCGTGGAGGTTGCTCATGCGCATCTCTGATGCTGTTCGACACTTCGTCTAATATCACGCTGAACAGAAACGGACTAAGGACCGATCCCTGGTTCACGCCTATGGTAATGGGGAAGGGTGTGGTGTCGCCAACAGCGAACCGAACTATGGAATCGGAATCATGGAACATATCCCGAATAATGTCAATGTAGGTTTCTGGCACCCCTTTGGACCTCAATGCCCAACAGATCACCACGCGAGGAACACAGTCGAAGGCCTTCTGCAGATCCAGAATCAGGAAATACATAGGCGTATTCTTGGTCCTGTATTTCTCCATGATGATCCTTAGGGCCAAAAACAGGGTCCATGGTTCCATGCCCAGGACGAAACCCATATTGACATCCCGAGACAGTGCACTCCTGTCGGATCCGAAAGTCGATTATGCGCTCAAAGAGCTTCATGGTGAAGGTTGTTATGGCTGCATATTCTAAACCAGGGGTGGTAGTCATGCGGGAGAGGGAGTAGTCCGCCACGCTCCACTCCCGCCAGAGCCAGAGGTGGAGAGACGTCCATGACGACCTTCAGCCGCCCTAGCCTACGGCCAAAGCAATTTTTGTTACTGTTAAATGAGAAGAAGCAGCGCAACAAACTCCCCAGGAACATACATATCTTTATTTCGTAAACATGATTATAATTCGTCTTTTTTGTGTTTTTTATACTTTTATACTAATACAAGGTTGAACAAAGTAATTTATATGAATTATTACTGAAAAAAGCTTGGTGGCGATTGCATTATACCTATGTTGGTTTAGTGAAGACGAAGTGTTTGGCTTGCTACATTATAGATCCCAGACCCGTATGCATAGGCGAAGATACGGTCAAGCGCACGGACCAGTTTAAGTACCTGGGATCTGTTCTTAGCATGTCCGGGGACATCGACCATGACGCCAAGACCACTCTATCAGCAGTTAAGGTAAAGTGACGTGACGACACAGTGTGGCGCACCCGATACGGCGTTTCATACGCTTGTCGAGTGCACTGCCTGGGCGCCGCAGCGTTTCGAGCTCGAGACAAAAGTAGGAGCCGTCGGATCGCTCGGCGACCTGGTAACGGCCATGTTGCAGAGCGACGACCCCTGCGGTTTCTTTTTGTGAGGCAGTAATGTCTCTGAAAGAGGCCGCAGAAAGGGATAGGGAGCGAAGTCCTTCGGCGCGTGCTACAGTCTCTTCTCGAGGTCGCCGGCCTTCAGCCGGCACCCGGAGAGGCAGGTACGCGCATTACTTCCCTCCCTGAGTTAGGATCCGGAACGATGGGGGCCCTTAGCTACTAGGTAAAGCAAGGGATTTTACATCTACCCCCGTTCCGTAGTGGAGTGTGTTCTCCCAGGGCACACTTCAGCACTTTATTGCGCTGGATCGACTGTTGCGTAACTATGTTCTATATCTCAGTCTTTCCTTCACATCAAAGCGCAGGGCCGCGAAGGGAGGAGGGGGTTTTTAGTGGTTATTGAGGTTGCTCGCCCGTGCGGCATCGCTCGGAGTCTCCACACTCCTCTGTGTAGTCCATAGCGGACGGAGCGCAAATAAAGCATACAATTGCTAGCGTTACCGCCCCCCGTGGATTCGTGCCGTTTCCTAGTGACGGCCCAGAGAGTGCGTAAATCGGTTAGTCACTTTCCCTCGCCTCAAAAGTGGCGTGACGTAACCGGTGTCATTTGCGACCCCAAAATGTCGTTTAAGTTAAAAGGACAGGTCTATAATTCCATCACGAGACCTGTCCTTTTATATGCCAGTGAAGCGTGCCCTGTACTTGAGTGAAACAAGAGCACCATGTCACGTAAATTAATATGCTTCGGTGGATATATGGAGTCACGCGGAAGGACGGCGTCAGGAACTCCCGCATCTGCGGCAGCCTTCACGTCCGTGACATCACGGACTGCTATGTAGCAGGCAGACTGCAAGAGAGTCGCTTACGCTGGTACGGCAACGTTTTACGGAAACCGGCTAGTTACGTGGGGAACAAATATCTATGCCTTGCCGCCTCCGCCAGATCCCAGTCAAAGGAGCAGGCCCAAGAAATTGCTGGCTTGACGTTGTGAAGGCGTAGGATATGCGTACCAATGGTCTCAATAGCAGGAATACCGAAGAGCACGCAAAGTGGAGAAGAAAAAGTAGAAAAGGGGACCCTGGGCATCGAAGCGATCGCTCCGAACGCAATCGGGATTTAACGCTCGGATGATGATGAGGAACTGTCTAAAAGCGAGATTTGATTGAATGCGATTGAACCATGAACGGCATCATAGTGCGTATCAAGCCTTAGTTACACAGCAAACATTAGTATTTAGGTATTACTATAAAAATATATAAATATTTGCCTATCCGCACTCAAAAAAAGGTAACAAATGTCTTTCGAGGATATTAGACGTGGAACAATGTTAAAATTAAAATAACATGGATGAATTATCTTTGATTATAACTCACTGACATTGATTACAGGTAAGATAGAATATTGCCAGAAGACAAAAAAAATCTTCATGCTCTAGAGTTCTAAACGTTATGGTCAGGTTATAATTGGTTTTTAGATAATGTATGGTGTTGGCCAAGGCGTACTCCACGTACTGTATTTCAATAAGGACTCTAGGCTGAGCCTCGTGCCTGGGGACTACGTGACCAATGCGACTATCGCCGCTGGCTGGCACTCTGCCTCCAGAAGGAAGGACGACCAGAAAGACATAAAAATATATGCTATAAGTAGTACCAAGTGTAACTTTGGCATGTGTAAGTAGGCTTATGTACTTATATATTTATATCTTACTAGAGTTTCCTCCGAAGCTACGCCGCAGGTCAAACCCTGGTGAATAGCTAAAAAAAAATAGCTCTATTATATTTACAGGTAGGTACATAGCTCTATCATATACATTTATATCAATTACATTTAAGGCTTTTAGATCACGAATGAAGCCACGGGAAAAACCTAGGTGATACAGTTAATAACAAGGACACCGACCATGTTGTCAAGGCTCGTATCTTAGTAACTTCTTTTTGTTAACGCAGGGGAATATCTTTTCTTGCGACACACTCGCGGTTCTATATATGCGGGGAAGACGAAAAGCAACGCCTAGTGTCGTCTGCTTCGTGTGTGTGTGTGTGTGTGTGTGTGTGTGTGTGTGTGTGTGTGTGTGGGAGTCTTGTACCAAACGTCAACCGATTCTCCCCGTGTGAAAGAAGAGGTCGACTAACTACCCACTAAACGTACCTGTGCCCCTGTGTTAGATTGTACTTAATCAAAGCGACATAGGGTGTACGCCTATTGCCAGTTCACTATCTCGTTCTGGTGCCCCGATTTGGTACTAAGCCCCGAGAAGCAAGGCCGTACCACTTTGTAAAGTAGAAGTGATTCCAACGAAACCCTCGTAAATGGTGGCCCTCTACCACGGGATTATGGGAGGAATATATAATATTCGGAAATAAATACCATATTCGTATTCACATGTTTAATAACCGAATGATAACTTATGTGACAATTTCTCAAAATACTGTTATTTGCGAGCGGGGGTACGCCCTTGCAGTTGGAAGAAAATACCAGTTCTTAACTAAAAGCTTTTATTGACTTACACAGCCGCACGTAATACCTCTCCGCAGGGTTGCCCCTATACGCAAGACTAACGATGCACTGTCCCGACGATAAGTTGTCACACTCGAAATACCGTCGCTGATAGTGCGTAGACCACCTCCTGCTACTGCGATGCTCACCTCCGATATTACCGCGTGTAGCTCACTTCTAGTTCTTCCCTCGATCTACGCTACACTCCTCCTTCACTTAACTGTCTACTAAACTTGTCACTGTCTTCTATTAAACTTCTCTTGCATATCGCACTTGTCGCTTCGCTGTCTTGAACTCAACCCTGAACTGGCCGGTAGGCGTGCCTTACGCTGCTTGTATACCCGGAAGAATCTTCTGGAATCCATAATTTTGATCTTCTTTTCGTTATTCTTTTATTTACTATCTGTCCCTTTTTAGATAACTATCTATCTCTGTCTTTTCCTTCCTGAACCTTCTATTCTAGAACTTTCATTCATCGTCTATCCCTTTCTAAAATGCATCCGTCCTTGTCTTTTCTTTCCAGAATCTTCTACCTTTTTCTATAAGTCTTGGGACCGGCTTACGCTGCCGGAAATATCTACCCTCGGTCGCCTCAATATATTAAAGAATAAATTCTGTACGAAGCTTTTAGTACATATCACCATTTTGAATACGTTTTAACGCCCGTCGCGGATACGTCACACTCGCTTGATGTCCAACTGGTACCCGTATATAAAAGTACTCTGTGCTCACAACTGGGGCCAGATATGCCTGCTGGCATCTTCGAAGTGGCAACACGTCGGTGCCGTAAACTCCGAATCTAGTTACATATTACAAGGTCATTGGGTTGAACAGAGCGAAAGCTCTGTTGGACAAGAGGCGCATAGTATATTGTGGTCGATGATTACTGTTCGATAATCGCAGTATTCTTTAAGGGCAAATTGCTGCTTGACACCTGACAAGCGTGGAGACAACTTTTGGAGTAGTCCTAATATTTCTGTGTATATTGTGCTGTATTTAATATTGTAATTGTAATAATTCTAGTGTAATAAACTTGGATTATAATATTTCAGTTTATTATTATTTTGCTATTACACTCGTTAATACTGTTGTTTTTTGTTACAGCTGTAATCAGTAAAATAATGCGGGATCCGAAAACAAAAAAATTTGGCTCCCCGTCAGCGTTGTGGTATTGCTTTGTTTTTGAGTGTCATAAGAGACTGCCCTTCTTTATCCTGACATGGCTGCTACACTTCATACCTGCTTACCTTTTGGATGGAATTTTCTTCGTTTTCCAGATAAAAATGCCATCTGGCATTAAGTCGTAAGTGTCATATATTGACATACACAAACATATTAGTAGATATTGTTTTTATTCCATTGGCGTATAAGTAACAAAAATTATGTGAAACTGTTATTTTTTTATTGCAGGAGTTCAGCAGACAGGAAGTCGACCCACTTGGTGGAAATCGGTTACCATCGCCTATGAACATTTACAACACCAAAGGTGCTACAAATGTACTGCTGCTCTCTTAACTGGAGCCTGGTTCCTAATGCCGAAACACAACTCAAGGGTTTTATGGCGACATACTTTAGACCAGGGGTTGTAATTGGTTAGGTTTTTTAAAATTCATATAAATTTCTAGGACATACCCGCGACTTTGTCCACCTTGGACTTTAATTACCCGCGGGATTCCCGGGATGTAAAGCACAGCAGCATTTAAATACAGAATATTACTTATCGTTTTAGTGAAAATTGTATCGAGATACCACTCCCGGGAAAATCCCCGTGAGATTCCCGGAATAAAAAGTAGCGCAGATTTTAAGTCTTTAAATTAGCTGTCCGTTAGCGAAAACCGCATTGAAATCGGCCCAGTAGTTTTTACGTGAATCCCGAACAAATAGACGAACCGGCAAACAGACGAGAAATCTAAAAAATGCATCGTGTAGTCCACCGTTTATATATTAGTCTATAAAATCCTTTCCCAAAGTGGGCGATAACACCCCCTTGTGGGCACAACTCTTGCGGGCTATAGTAAAAGTCTTTTAGAATGAATGTTTAATCTCCGCTAATATAGCTCACAGTTACTTAAATTTGACGTTATAGTGTTTTTTAAGTATGTGAAAAAAATGGGGTCGCTAAAAAATAATTTATTCTCAAAGCGGGGAGTATACAAAATAAGTTTGGAAACCACTGGTCTATAGGTATAGGTCTATGCCTACCAGTTTTTTTTTTAATAAATTCCGTAAAAAATTAAACTATGTATTTATCATTGAATAATTAATTTTCAACAGATGCGTCGCAATATACAGAAAAATCTACAGAATGAATTTGTCCTTCGCCTATTTCCTTTCCAACGACTGGTCTTTGAGAGACGACAACACCGAGGAGCTCTACAGGGCTATGTCGCCTGACGACAAAGCAATCTTCAACTGTGACGTCACTGACGTCGACTGGCATCAATACGTCGTGACTATCGCCATGGGCCTGAGGAAATACGTGGCAAGGGATGGCCTGAAAGACACGGAACACGCGGTGAAGAAGCAAAAATACTTGATGATTGCCAATTTTATTTTCTTCGCTTTATATTTCTATGCAATTTATAAAGTTTTGTATCTTGCTTATACTGTTGTTAGTTATTTGTTTTAGTTTGGTTAGTACATTAGTCGTTGAAATTTTCATACAAACATTGTTGAATCTGTTACTTTTAAATGTATGGTAGAAGGTTGAAGTGTTATTATAATTAAATAGTGGTTCTAAAGTGTTTAAAAATATACTTTTATTCTTAACCAACCTTTCTAGAGAGATACTGGATACTAGCATCTTTTATTTATCCACATACAACAAAGAAAAATGGATTACTATCCCATACAATAATCTTCAAGGCAACTAATTCAATATACACAATACTACCTAACTGCTTCAGTATTCGAATCCTTCGGCTAGTCGTTCACAGAACACACAAACCAAACAAACAAGCGAAGTGGCCGGCAACTGCATTAAACCCGTAATGACATAACAGCCCCGTCAAGCTTCACTTGTTGCTCTTCTTTTGCTTTGTACTAAAGCAGTGGCTTAGCACAGCGCGAAACTCGTCTGCTGCTAGTAATATATATATATATACTAGCTGTCCCGGCAGACGTCGTCCTGCCCGGTAAAAAAAAAATTTAGGTGTGGACTACCCCTAACATTTAGGGGGATGAAAATTAGATGTTGGCCGATTCTCATAGATACCGGATAAGCACAAAAAATTTCATCAAAATCGGTCAAGCCGTTTCGGAGGAGTATGGCAACGAAAACTGTGACACGAGAATTTTATATATTAGATGTACACGCGCCCGCCCATACTGCGCTCAAAACGAGGGACTTACGTTTGACCGGACTACTGTCCAATTACTCCGGTCAAACTCCTGGAACACCCTCCTTACAGCCCTGGCCTAGTATCGTGTGACTTCTTTTTATTCCCGAAAATAAAAAATCACCTCAAATGGATACAATTTTCGTTGCCGGAAGATGCACTGTCGGCGTTCGAGCAAAGTGTAAACTGGTTTAGACGTATGAAACTTTGTTTAGAGAGAGATAAGATATTATATACTAAACGCTTTTCGTAAAATGTGGCCGTACCAGCGTAATCGACTCTCTTGCAGTTTCTCGGCCATGTTACGGACATGAAGGCTGCTGTCGATGCGGGAGTTCCTGACGCGGTCCTTCTGCATGAATCCATACATCCACCGTAGCTTGTCCGTTTAACTGTGCATAAACGGAGAAAGAATATGATCTCCAGAGGCAGTGTGGCCTCTCGTAAGAGGCGACAAATTAATCCACAGCCAGGTCGTAGGGTATAAGGGCCCGCCTTTGTTACCACCCCTGATCTTGAATAGGCTCGAGTTGTGTTGCAACATTAGTGACCAGGATCCGACCTCCCTTGAAAGAGCGGCAGCACATGGTTTGCACCTTTGGTGTTACAAATGTCCATAGGCGATAATAACCACTTTCTGTAGGAAAGGAAGGAAGTATTACAATTAAAATAAAACATATATAAGTACGTCAATCAAAATCTTTCATCAAAAAAAACTCCAACACAAAGTCACAAATAAGAAAGTAATTACTTATTTCTACAATAAATGCGACACACCTTACAAGTATAAGTATAAGAAGTATAACAGACTGAAAACCAATCCATAAATCCATACGTAATTTCAGCAATGAGTTTACTGAGGAGTAATTTTCAGTGCCCACATTCTAAATCGCATGTCTCACACAACACACCTGCGATTAAATAAAAAACACGCTTTCAGAAAAAATCCAACTAAAAAAACAGAAAATAAAATTTAATGCTTTCTGATGAATGGGGTCTTACCGTGGAGTGAAAAAAAGAAATAATTAATCAATATGATTAAGTACAGTGTAAAAAAGAATGTACATTATTGTAAAAATGCGTGGGGTGTATTGTGTATAAGCGCTTTTTAATATATATATTATCGAAGTGATGATTCTTCTACTCATTATCTGTCAATAAAATGTTTATAAATATTGACACTATGCAGCCCAAGCTTTTTTACAATAATGTACATTCATTTTTTTACACTGTATTTAATCAAATTGATTAATTATTTCTTTTTTCACTCCACGGTAAGACCCCATTCATCAGAAACCAAATTTATTAAATTTTATTTTCTGTTTTTTAGTTGCATTTTTTATGAAAGCGTGTTTTTTTTAAACTATTATTTATTTTTCATTTTTTAGTTGATTTTTTTTAAATGTTTTTAAATACAAGTTTTTGAGATCCAGCAGAGTGCTAGCCAAGACCAGTAAAACAAGCCCAAACACGACGGGTCTATCTTGTTTAGTACAGGAGTTCCTATGGCCACCTTCCGACTCCATCATCAGATCAGCTCCATGGTACTATACTATTGCATTGTCATCGACCTTTGCCAGGTGTGCAAAGTTTGAATTAGATCTGATCGTTCAAAGTAGGACAAAATCGAGCTCAAAGGGGTCGGTTACAAACATACATACAGGTGAAGCTAATAAAAGCGTTTTAAAAATATATGAAAGGTTTGTACGTACAGTCGAGTTCAATTATGTTTAAGTATTTCAAAGGATTCAAAATATTGTATGAATTGGAATGTTACAAAATAACTTTACAATCTATAATTTGATAGATATATATTCAAATTTGAAATCAAATTCAAACGAATTCAGAACCTTCTCCTTTTTAAAGTCGGTTGAGCATATACTTAACACTTTTATCAATCCATATCTCAACTCATTACATTTCTTTGGCCCAAAAGTCCCCGTCTCATTTCAAAGTAAAAGATCCAATAATATTTGTCTCAAAAATTAAATGCCTAATGTAACCAAGCTAACAGAGAACTAACAAGCGTATAAGCAAAATACAAAACTTTATAAATGACATAGAAATATAGAGTAAAGAAAACATAATTGGCAATCCTCAACCACTTTTGCTTCTTCACACCGAGTTCAGTGTCTTTTAGGCCATCCTTTTCAATGTATTTCCTAAATCCCATGCAAAGTGTTGCGACATACAGCCGCCAATCCACGTTAGTGACGTCACAATTGAAGATCGCCTTGTCTTCAGGCGACAGCGCCCTGTGGAGCTCCTCGGTGTTGCCATCTCTTAAGGACCAATCATGAGAAACGAAATAAGCTACCGCTAAATTCATTTTGTAAATTTTCTTGTACGTCGCTGCAAATCTGTAAATAAAAAGTTCATTCATGATTCATGTTTCGTATGAATAATTAATTCTATTCAATAAATGTTAGTGTCATCATATGTAGAAAGACATTTAATTATTATTTTATTTATATATGTGTATATAACTTTTTCAATTAGACCGGCTAATTACGTGGGGAACAAATGTCTAGCCATGCCACCTCCGCCAGGTCCCGGTCGAAGGGGAAGGCCCAAGAAATGCTGGCTTGACGTCGTGAAGGATGACATGCGTGCCAATGGTCTCAAAACGGGGGATGCTGAAGACCGCGCGAAGTGGAGTAGAAAAAGTAGGAAAGCGGACCCTGGGCGTCGGAGTGAACGCTCCGAACGCAACCGGGATTTAACGCTCGGATGATGATGATGATAACTTTTTCAATTACACACGCATGCACGAACAGATGCACACCACACGCAGTTTTCCTTTGAAATCCTTATTAATGTTCTTAATGCGAAAGTAACTCTGTCTGTCTGCCCGTCCGTCTGTCTGTTCCGTTTTCACGGAAAAACTGCTGGACCGATTTTGCTGAATTTTGGTATTTATGTAACTTTAATATCACGGATAGACAAGAGATACTTTTTATCGCGAATAATGGGATAAAAGTATGTAAAGGCTCAGAATATTATAATTATTGTACATTAACAATCTGCCTGTATCACTTCAAGTTAAAATTTTGTTGCGATCCATTTTGTCACTTAACAGTTGAAGATTTTCCACTTGTCCGTTGCGATTCATTTTTCAACTTGTTATTTTCGTCGGTTAACATTCACGGTGAATCAATTAAAATGGATTTAACACTACCAAAAGATATCTTTAGTATCTCAGCTATATGTTTTATAGTTATTCTTCTGTCTTCTTAAATCAGGTTCTCAACCTTTTTGACGACATTAAATCCATAACGGAGGTTGAAGGCCTCCCAGACGTGGGTCATCGGCTTGATCTACCTTTTTTATATTCAGCCACCCAGTACGGTGTTTTAAAGATTTAATGAAGGTTTTTAAAGTTACATTAGCGTTTGTTTATGAATAAGACGGTTAACGTTAAACACTTACGATTTGATCCCAGGCGGCATTTTGATCCTGAACATAAAGAAAATTCCATCCAATATGTAAGCAGGGATAAAGTGCAGCAGCCAGGTCAAAATTAAAAAAGTGATTTTCGTTTGTGGTTCTAACATAAAACTGTACCACAGCGCTTTTGTGCTATGTAAATTTCTTACTTTTGCACTATTCATCACTTCAGAGATGGTGGCTGCAACAAAAACAATTCGTACAATAAAAGTGTATTCCGTATATTCGCATACTCTCTTAATTTTTTTTTGTATAATATTCTTGCTTCCCGCGATCAAGGGCAGCACTACAAGCACTCTCTCTCTCTTCTGTGTTGTTGTTGGCTCCAACGCCTTTGACTTTAATATTGCCAATGTCACAGTAAAAGAGGCAGGTGTTAATAACCGCTAATATAGCTGACAAAATGAAGAAATTTTGGTGGTCGGTAATCTTTTTCCAGAAACATGACACAAACAGTTATGTTAGACTAACCACTTTATAGGAATATGTTGTTTAGTGATAAAAAATTACAAACACTACAAACAGAAGTGATGCGAGATGAGTTAACGTTTGAGATTGAGTCGTTAAATTAAAGAACATCTCATTTTTGAATTTGGGAACGTCAGTTTTATTAACAGAACCGGTGAGATCAGATGGAGGTTAAGAAGTTAAAGAAACATAAGTAAACAAATAAACATGTTTACTTGTTCTTAAACCTATGTATGATGTACCATACACTCGCAATGCCGTGGAAAGGTAATGCGAGTTTTTAATGTATCTTGTGGCATACTTTGCCAATTACCAGGAGTGATGATTAAATTTTAAGTTTAGGTAAATCAATTATTTTATATGGAAAGAAAAACAAATGTATGCACATAAGGCTATAGAACAAGTCACGGATGATGTCTATATTAGAGTTTCCAGAGCTTGAGTTTCTTATCCCATCTCCCGGATGATAAATATGTAAGAAATATGTACACCAAAACGGCAAAATCGAATCGGCCAAATTGGCCAAATCGACCAAATCGAAAATGACCAACATGCCCAAAATGACCAAAGTAACCAAGTTGACGGAAATGACAAATCACAAAAAAAAACAAAACTGGGATAACCTTTAATAAATCTATCCCAATATTCGGCATGAAAAGTGTTACTTGTCGGTAGACAATGACATACCTATATACCGAGTTTCAATCAAATCGCTCCAGTACTTTTACCGCAAAAGGACAACAGACAGAGAGACAAATGTATTTTTAGTATCCTATGTTCGTCCTCGGCATTGAATATATATAACTTTATATACATATATTTATATATATATATATATATATGTCGGAGGGAAGCTATAATTGTTGGATAATTGTTGATTGGATTTATAACGCACAATATTATTTGTTTACATTTTAATTGCTTCTAAAATTGTTAATTTAATTTGGTTTGATGTCTTAAATGTTTCTATACCTAAAAGATCGTTCTAACCTAATAAAAGTTATGAATATTGTAATTTAATAAACGACCAATCAGAGCAGAGCATATGGCGGAGCGGGATCAGACGCCCTCTATACTTTGAGTAGTATCTACTTGGGGAGACTGAGGAGTTTTTGTGACACATTTGGTTGATGGCAACAGGTCGAGTTGGACCATAGAGTATTTTAAAGAAAGTATGAGCGGTGCCCTGAACCCGCTGCTCGGTCTAAACTATGTTAAAATTTCTTTTAAATCTAAATTAAAAGTGTATAAACCGTGGCTATCGTGTTTTATGCTCGCATTTTACCCTGATGACGCCCACTAAACCTGCAATAACTAAAGGAGATGTCATGAGAACGAGGCCGTTCTGCGACATAAATATATACTAAGTTTCAGCCGAATTGGTCCAGTAGTTTTCCGTGAAAACGAAACAGCTAGATAGACAGAATTACTTTTGCATTAATAATATCAATAAGATATGCTGCTTCTCATTTTTGGACCTCTTAAGAGCGAGCGCTACTAACACATGCATCGGATTAAAGTCGGAGTGGAAATGTTCTCATGGTTCCGTCGATGACGGTCCAGTACAGACTTCCATGTCTTGAAAATGTTTGGGTAAACGCGCTTAGTAGGTAGGTAGCCGCGGTAGATACTTACATATTCCAAAATTACATTTGGTACTGCTAATTGTATATATCTTAATGTTTTTCTGGTCTTCTTTCCACCTGCAAGCGGTATACCAGCCAGCGGCGATGGTCGCATTGGCCACGTAGTCTCCGGGCACAAAACTCAGCCTGTAGTTCTTTTTGAAATATAGGACATGGAGCACTCCCTTGCACACACCATACATTATCTTAAACCAAAATGAATAATTAATAAAGTGGTTTTGTACGTGTTTGACTTCCCAAGGCCCCATGGAGGCCGTCCAAAAGTCCGGGCCATTTTCGTGGCCCGTGGTTTTCAACGACATACAAGTACTTATAATAATTGTGTAGCCACATGATAGTATTTGGGAGAGAGAGTGATAACTCTTTATTGCACGCCAAAACATCCAATTACAAAAACATACATTTCTACGCAATACAATAGGCGGCTTATCCCTGAAAGGGATCTCTTCCAGGCAAGCTAAATAAAACACAAATTTGAATCAGGCGATGTAGGTGTTGCAGAAAAAAGACAATGGACATATAAATACTCAAACTAATTCATCAAATAAATATACAAATACATACATGTATACATAGTCATAAATATAATATACATAAATATTATGTTATTGTAATAAATGTCTTAGCATGATTATATTGTGTTAATCAGACATGGCTATTTATGGACAAATAGTGTTTTCTGAGTAAATTTCTAAATGTTGGTAAGGATTTGGCCTCTCTGACAGTAAGAGGCGGGATATTCCAAAGTTTGACAGTCTGCACTGTAAAAGAATTATCAGAATATGATGAAGAGTGTGTAGGTGTCATAAGTTTTCGATACGTATCAGAGCGCAAAATGTGGAGAGTGTTGCGCTCTCGCTCGGCCACTATTCGAACTTGGATCTCTTGCGCATTTCACACTCCCATGTGTGACATAATTGTTAGCATTTAACTGTGCCAGGGCAAACTTTCTTTTGTGGCGCACTTAAGGCTTCTAGCAACGCTAACGTCCATAGACGTTTCCATTGACGACGTTATTTTTCAGATACATTATTAATTTATTGCGAATAAAATGAAGTAGTATTCTTAAAAACATCAAAACCAAACCAATCATCTCCCTTTTATAATGACGTAGATACTGTATTTATACTGTTTTCATAAAAATTGAAGGAGTAAAATGGTTTCATGTCAATAATTTGGAGGTAATTTGGTGAATTATTATTTTGACTCAAGATGCAGCCAGCCTTCTGGGCACGCTCCCATCTGGCAGCGATTTGTTACACAGTCTATAATCGCTTGTATTATATAACTTAGTTTATTTTAGCTTTTACTCCACATAATTAAATAAATTTAATATTTAGTCCAGAGTTATGTATCAAATTAAAATTTTGTATATTATAATACAGCTCCGGTGGCTCGGGCATGTGGAAAGAATGTATGATGAAAGAATGACTAAACAGATATACAATGCAAAAGTGGATGGATGCAGAAGTCGCGGAAGGCCACGATACACCTTCCATGATCAAATTGATCATGTATTAGCAGAATGTGATGTTAGGAGCCTTAAGAACAGACGAGCGTGCATGACAAGAGCTATGAATGTCAAAGAAGCAAGTGAGATGTGTAAGAATGGGCCTGTGTGGCGCTCTGTTGTTCGTGCCTACCCCGCAAGGGACCTGGCGTGAAGTTATGTATGTATGTATGTATGTATAATATAGGAAATTACTCAAAATAACTATAGAAAAATAACGAATATACCATGTTACGTCTCACATCGTGGTTTATGATATTTATTTTGGTAAATTATTGATCAGTTATTACCGACAAAAAGTTGCTTTGTTTGCAAGCTACTTTTGACCTTTAGCGGCATTGGGAGCCTTAAGTTTTTCGCTTACTGTAAGAAGCGATTCTGAGTGATTTTTAGTAGTCAAGCTCAGACGGTTCAAGTATGAAGTTTATTCATTCTTTTATTGCCTGAGTTCTGCATATAGACATTGGTAACACCGAAGATGCTGCCGCGCTTTAAAGGGAGACTGGCCACTAATGCCGGAACACAACTCAAGATTGTTATGGAGGCATACTTTAGACCAGGGGTGGTAGCTATCCAGACGGGCAAATACCTTACCATCTAACTGTGGGTTGTTTTGTCGCCTCTTCTGATAGGCCACCCGTCCGCAGGAAATTGTATTCTCTCGTTGAGCATTCGTGAAATAAATGTTTTATATTTACCCCTCCCGCTCCGAATAGAACACTCTTGTCCGTCCAGCCTGGAGTTGGCTCATAATACGACCCTTGAACTGAAAAAAACATTCAACACTTTAATCCTTTAATTAATATCTTATATTTATTTATTTTATTTAATCGGCAGACAAACACACACATTGTATATCCCCAAATTAAGCAAGTTACGCTTGTGTTATGGATAATACACAACGGACCACTCTGGGGCCGATCCCAGACACCCAGACCATGGTAAATAGCGGAGAAAATACGTTTCCGAAATTGACTATACCGGGAATCGAACCCGGAGCCTTTGGGTTGCAGTGAGGTAGGCCGGGAAAGGCTTAGCCCGCTCAACCACAGAGGCCGTCAAACAATTCTTGATTACACTCTCAATTGTTATCATTCGCTGTTGAGGAGCTACGGTTTCGAGTCAAACTCGAGCGTCGTAATCAACAGGCTTCGTAGACAAGTGGCATCAGTGCTAAACGAATGAATTGAAAATGTATGAGAGTTATATATTGTTACGGATTATTTTCCTATAAACTTGGAAACAGGCAAGCGGCCTACCTGTTTCCAAGACTAGGAATGTTGCAACCTTCACAAAATTTTATAACTCCCTTCTTAAATGAGAAAAGCGCAGCGGGATATTATACCATTCACAGTACATCCTTCATTTAAGACTAATATCATTTACCAACTGCAATTATGCAATTTTCCTGATTTCTGTATTCTGCTAAATCCATTGTCGTGCCTGTGGCACGTCATTCTATTTTTAGAAATATTTAAAGTGAAATCTCAGGAAAACAATACCTAATTATTTTAAATGTTGGTAGCTTTTTAATATCCAATTTGGTAATGCCATAATATCGAGCGATTGTGGATATAGCAGAATACGAATTTTTGATGTTATATCAATGGAATGGCTATGAACATCTTCGCAACGCCAAAATATTGAAATAGCCGAGTTGGGCTTCTGATTCGCCGTTGAACTGATTACTCATACCAGGAGCACGTTTCCGTGTAAGAACTACAGAAGAAAATTAATTTGCAATCCGACGAAACGTGCGACGTTATTAACAAATCCTGTCGGAAACACATTCTCGACTGGTCGTTTCACGTTCTGTAGGATGGCAAACTGATTCGTTCGGAAGCTTTCCGTTCTTACTCGGAAATATTTCTGACGTCTGTGAATCCCTGCTGTCCGTCCGCAGGGCGGCCGTCAACATCAAATCGTACAATTTGATTCGACGCAAGAGAACAAAATCTTGAATTATAATTTAAAAATGAAAGAATCCTTCGATTTTTAAACATCTTGAAATCGCCCATCGTTAACTGACACAATAACACAGAAAATGTGTTCTTTTAAGGCATTCCTTCACTTCTACCCAAAGAACTTAATATAAATAAATAAGAATTAAAGAACTAGACACAAAAGCTTAAAATAAAATTACGAGTCTTTTTTTAATAAAAATATATAATAAAGAATTTTTAATAAAGCATATTATCCTTTTAGCAAATATATTACGGTTTCAAATACTGACACTTCTTTGATTTTGTGTTTCGGAAGGAAATGCTTATAATGCCTACTTTTAGAATAATTAAGCTTATTAAATAAGCTTTTGTAAGCTGCAAATGCGGTAGGATACTGTGATACCATACTTTGTATACTGACATCTTTGTAATTTTATTTGCAAAATCATTTTTTTTTAACAACATCACTTAATATAATGAACATTAAAAGAAACCGTAACGACTGTAATTGATAGTTTTACCAATGCTTCACTAGATGGCGCTGTATAATACCGGCGAATCACTACATCGCGCAGACGAGTTTTTTAATGCAAAACATCAATGATTGCGGAAAGACCTAATTTTGATATTACAGCTTCCACTCTATCCGTTCATTGTGTGGATAGCTTCCTTACTGGAACAATTGAAGACTCTTAACTCTCTACTCCTTCCCTCTCACGCTTCTTCGCAGCTTCCCTTCTTTACTTCTTTCGGGAAGTCAAGACTTCCTTTTAGGTTTATCTAGAACCTCTGCTTGTCGCCTAGTCGCAACGTATCGAATCGCCCGATCGTCGTCTGCTTCGCTTCCTCGCCGTCATCTTCATCATCGTACTCGTACCCCGATCTCTGGGGAAGAGGGAGACCCTGCAGCGTGTAACTTCGAGTTTGTACTAAATATACATCACGTATTATCTGCCAATCGTCTATTCTTGCTTTTCGGGCGTGCCACCGAAATCCCGCAAACAAATAATATACTACACTTTAACTAAAAAAAATCAAATACAACGTGTACAGAAAAGAAGTATGAATTAGTTGAATACCGTGTGCGTTGCTTTACAAGCAACCATAAAAGTTGTTGCCAAACGCAATGAACTAAAGTAGAAAAAAACTATTTCACTCACCGACAGACGGCCTGATGACGCAAATGGGCAAGTCTTCTTTCATTTCTTTGATCAGCTCCTCGGCGACGGCTTTCGTGAAGGAGTAAGTGTTGGGCCAGCCTTCAATTAACCTTTAAATTAGAAAAGCACAGTTCTGAACTGTTGTGATCGATTTCGTTCTAGATATATCTCTTTCAAAATATAGCAAAGATTCATTATCTTTACGTAGTATAAAGTAACCATCCGCGGCAGTCTGTTCTCGGCTTTGCACGCGATGCCTATATAGAAAAACCTAATTAAGTTAAGCTGTCTGGCCATTTTAAATCATTCCCAAAAAAATGGAGGTCTGTCGTAAGAGGCGGCAAAACAACTCACAGCCAGGTGTTAGGGTATTTGCCCAACTGGATGGCTACCACCAATCTAAGAGAACAGCAGCACATTTGTAGCACCTTTAGTGTCGCAAATGTCCATAGTCGATGGTAACCACTTTCCATCAAGTAGGTCGTCTGGCTGTGTGCTGAACTCCTGTAATAAAATGCAGTGCGTTTTTGTTTGTTTTATCTAGTCTTACCGGTTCCTGGAATAATCAGATGTAACACATAGAAAGACAGGCGGACAGTTGCCGAAGCGAGACAATAAGGGTCGTTTTTAAGTTAACATATCTGAACCCCTTTAACGTACTTTTCAGTAATGGCATTGAGCCTGTTGTCAGCCATGGTTTCTACCATATCGATCAACGCACGCGGTGCTACTGGTGATTTGTAGAACTCTTCCAGTACATCCCCATTGATGTTTTCTCTGGTGGCGTGAGTATAAGCTGTGGAGACATGGTTGAAGAGCCTGAAATCAGACGATGATTACGTGATCGGCTCGGTTATACCTAACATCAACCCAAAATAATATGTATCAAAAATAGTATTAAACGTCAAGTATTGTTTGCTATTAACGTAACTTGCAACGCTGAGAATCCGATGGCTGCAGAGTCTTCCGAATGCTTCTTGTTCTTCTTAGTTTTCCATGTATATACTTGACTATTTTCCATGTATGTGTATACTTGACTGATCATGCCGGAGGCACGCCCGTCACGCCCCGCGTTTACTAAAGTACTACCAAAATGCAGATGCTTAGCAGCTAACGGAGCCAGCTACATATTCGCGGTAAGCGGGATAGGATTTCCGAGGGAGAGGTCAGGGGGATGATTCTGGCCGCAACAATAAGACTTGGATAAATTGCATGAATGACAACTTGAAGATAAGTACTGAAGACGTATGCCAGAGTAGAGGAGAATAGAAAGAATAGAATTAAAGAAGATGTTGTACGGTCCCAAATTCTCGGAAAAAGGTAGAAAGAAAAAAAGAGATTACTCTGAACTCGGACGGTGTTCTTTTTTTTTTTTTTTTTTTTTATTGCAGGATATCAGCAGACAGGCAGACGGCCCACTTGATGGACAGCGGTTACCATCGCCTATGGACATTTGCAACACCAAAGGTGCTACGAATGCGCTGCTGCTCTCTTTAGGGAGCCTGGAACCTGGTCACAAATGCCGGAACACAACACAAGGTTGTTATGGCGACATACTCTAGACCAGGGGTGGTAGCCATCCAGTCGGGCAAATGCCCTACCACCTGGCTGTGGGTTGTTTTGTCGCCTCTTACGACAGGCCGCCGGGCCGCAGGAAATTGTATTCTTTCTCCGTTCCTGCACGGATAAAAGGTGTTCGTACCTGGACCTTGTTGTAAAGTTTTCATCAAGATTAAACAAGAAGTTAGCGTCAAAAAAGATACGATTACATTCATTGTGGCGTTGAACTCAGATTATCTGCTTTTCTACTTCTTTGACACGACTTCAGACAAATGGGCGGTCGAACTTGACATTTTCATGAGAATACTGTTTCTTCCAATATGGCTGTGGAACCCTAAAAATGAACTCAATATACCTCAACTTCTTGCAAGCTCTTGCGAGAGCGAGCGCCTCCCTAGTGCCTCGGACGTTGACATTGGTTGCTACACGTATGGATTCATCGAATCTCGTCGTCGCCGCCATGTGGAAAATTACGTCCACCTGAAAAAGCCAAAATAAATAAGAACTGACTGAAACATATCGCTCCTATTGGGTTAGGAGGCATATGGATTGTTCTGCCAGGTCTTCACGACGATAGTTCCACTATACTTGAAGATAATAGTCTTTGTGCTGTAAGTTCTATGCCGTATGAAGGACGGGACGAGACGTAAACACTTATAGTGGGTATGTTTCACAAACTGAAGTTTGACTGGCTATTAAGCAGCTAAGGCCGTATCCCCAGTAGACGAGCCGTAAGCGGCTAACTGTTTACTTCCAGTTCGTCTCCATATGATTATAAATGAAGTGTTCCTATGGCCCGTAACGTACGGAGTAAGCGGCGTTTTGTTTGCCGGCTCATTCAGTGAGTGACCGATTAGCAGCGAACGATGCGCGCGGTCTGCGGCGCAATTCGCTCACTATGCCGATACGCCACCCCGAGTCAGCCGCTGGTTGTTTGTGTAATGGAGACACGGCCTAAATTTTGAGTGTCCTTTATAAGTAAGATCAGATATGTCTATATCCGTAAAAAACCGAACTCACTCACATGGCTTACGAAATTAGCAAACAGAAGCTACCGTGGGTCATTCACATTAGATACATACAGTACCGATGGCAAACGGAGAAGATAAGCCTTGGAGTTATAGCAAACCACTCGGCCACCTAGGCAAGGACACCAACAATCCTATTTTCTTCTGTCGTTTGCAAAGAGAAAATAGAAACTTACTTCTTTCACTAAAGTACTCCAATCTGAATCTTTTAGTCCTAAATGAAGATCAGCTACATCACCTTCCACGGGAACTATCTTCGACAATTCCTTAGGTTTCGTCTCCTTAAGGCGGTCGAAAATCTGAAGAAACACAATCTTCAATTAGTTTGAAGTAATTAATTTATTTACTGTTTACCGTAGACAATGGCAAGAAAACCCGGTAGCCTTAATAAGCAAAGACGATCTTACTGGATCCTGTAGCATAATGTCCAGTCTTTCCATCATAGTTTTGTTTTTCTTGCCCCTCAGCAATAAGTAGATCTTCTTCACATTGCAAGCTCTGTAAAATAAAATCGGTCAAGTGCTTAACAGTCCGCGCAACAAAAGAAACCATAAAATAGTTTACAAAACTAAAAAATACGCTTTTATAGAAAATCCAACTAAAAAATTGAAATAATAAATTTGAATTAAAAATGGACCTACTTATGCAAGACAGAACCAATCTACAAACATGCCAAATTTTGGTTAAGGATGCAAAAGGCTTTCAAAATGCACCTTCTGTCGACTCAATAACAATCATAATGATCTGACAACTTTTTTAATCACGAAAAATTCTAAAAAAGCGTATGTTTTTAGTTTTTTTTAACTCTTTCTCATTTTTCATTTTTTAGTTGGATTTTCTATAAAAGCGTATTTTTTTGTTTTTTTTAACTATTATTGATTTTTCATTATTTATTGATTTAATTCCCTTCTCCGTGGAAACTTTGCAAAAAGAATTAAATACATTCATATGATAAAATGGAACGTTATGTAAAAATAAGCTCTTTAAAAAATGCTTTTAAATACAAGCTTTTGAGATCCTGCATATCACGTATCAGCAGAGTGCTAGCAAGACAAGTAAAACGAGCCCAAACACGACGGGTCTATCTTGTTTAGTCCAGGAGTTCCTATGGCGACCTTCCGACTCCATCATCAGATCAGCTCCATGGCACCATATTATTTCATTGTCATACGATATACACATACGTGAAAAATTTCAGCTCAGTCGGAAACCGGGAAGTGGATCAAATTTAACTTGAAAGATTCCGTTACATACCAACATACATACACATACTAACATACGCCTGAAGCTAATAAAAGCGTATTATAAAGCATGCAATCTAAATTACCTCACATGTTAAATACGCAGCAGATATTAGGCATCATGTTCTGTGAATGTATATTATTTTTATGCTTTATCTAGTACCTTGTATAAAGTGGACAATTCTAAAAAAAAACCCACATAATTTTCAGAACTTTTCACTTTAGAGTTTAAAACCTAAAAGTTTAACGTGGTGTAATCACCAAATTGGTAAAAAAGGAACCATTATGTAATCATAATGGTCCCTTTTTTACCAAAATGAAATGAGTAAGGAACTTCAGTAATGAAACAAAAAAAAAATCCTATTGAAAAAATTAAGAACTGCCTTTTTAGTGATTTTTGAAATATCAATGAAAAATCAGTAAATCGTACTGATTTTCATTTATATTTCTGAAGAACATTTTTAAATTCTTTCACATTTGGGTCAAAAATTCCGAAACAATATAGATTTATCTAATCGTAGTAGCACAGGTAAATAGGTGCAGCCACTTCCACAGGTGCTCCCCCTACCTTTAAATTCCAGAATAGTTTTGTAGTACAGCATTGACTATTGACATAAATCGAATAGTTCGAATGGTGTGTTAACATACTCGTGCTGATTTCCCGATCTCTGTCGTCGTATAATGGGCATAACGTAAATGATTGGTAAAAGTCTAAGGAACAGAATACACTGTTATAAGAGATCTGTTTTTCCTATCTGGAAACGGAATTCTAACACCTGGTCATACCTAAGCAGCTTCTCAACGAGAAGTTTCCCGAGGAATCCATTTCCCCCAGTGATGAAAATAGTGCTTCCCTTGTACCAGCTTTGGACTGGAGAGTTGCCTCTTTCTATCACAGCGTTCATGGGTTCCTGAAGCTTCTCCACCTCGTTCATGAAGGCTTGAGCCGGATCCATAGTCTAGAATAATAAATTGATTCAAGAAAAAAATACAAACAAGCTTAGGCCTTTAAAAAACTCGGAGATTTCTCAAAAAAAAATTAAGCGCTCGTTATAAAAATTTCCCGTTTCTTTATCGATTTTCAAAAAGAAGAAGAAGGAGGTTTATCCGTGCAGGAACGGAGAAAGAATTCAATTTTCAAACCTAAGCCAGTTGGTAGGGTTTTTGCTCAACTGGATAGCTACTACCCCTGGCCTAAAGTATGACGTATTAGTGGCCAGGTTCCAGTGTGCCTTAAGAGTGCAGCAGCACATTGGTAGTAGGTGTTACAAATGTCCATAGACTACGGCTACCGCTTTCCATCAGTTAGGCCGTCCTGACTGTTGAACTCGTGCAGTAAAAAAGAAGTTTTAAATTCGACTGTATGTTTTTCATATGGGATTACTTCGTCAAATGTGAACCGATTTTCCATTTATTTCCATTATTCGAAAGGTTCTCCGGAGGTAGCCCCATTGTTATAAAATCAGGATCTGATGAGGGATGGTGAGGGAGGGATAAAATAAATACTATTTGTTTCTGTTTTAGTAAAAAAAAGCTCCTGACTTTTTTACATTTTTAAACGCATTGTCTATGAATAAAAACATGGTCAGGAAAGTTAATTAAATTTATTAAAATGAAATGAAACAATAAACATAACTGCAGAAGGGTATTTTAGAAGAGAGTGTTGCCATAGGAGCAAAAACATATTATAACAAAAATTACCATCGTAGCAAACTTAAAGCTCCTACTAAAGCGTTTTAGTCGCATTTGCGACGTGCTACAGTAGCGATGCCAGCGCACTACTGCATCGCGACTGTATCGATGCGAACACGCTTCGCATGAAACACACGTCATCGCTACAAAAAGTCGCCGTGGGCGAGGGGCTTAATACCTTCGGAAATTTACTGAACACATTTTTGATGGACCCGAATGAGGCATATTTAAATAAAAGTGGGACTATAGAAAATTAAACGCCATTTTTTCCTCACGTTCTAATCGCAACCAACTCGATTTGTTTTATTATAAAAACGTCAAAAACCGAGCTGCCAGTATTATAATATTTATAAACAAAGTGTTTAATCCACAACATTGTAAAAAGTCAAATCATTTGCAGATTTATTATAGTATAAGCTTCTGCCCGCGACTTCGTTCGCGTGGAAGATTGTTAATGTACTTGTCCAATTTGAAAACCTCCCCGTAAAACTTCAAGTTAAAATTTTGTTGCGATTCATTTTGTCACTTGACAGTTGAAGTTTTCCATTTGTACGTTGTGATTCGTTTTCAACTTGTCCGTTGAAGTTTCGCTTCTAATATGTGTCCCAGCACACATTTCGATTTTTTTCATTGTACAGAAATTCGACCTCCACAGTTTTATTATAGATAGATAGATTGAAGATGGATAAGATGGCGCAAAGGTTCCTTATTCAAAATTAGTTTAAACCAGTATACGTTCGAAATTTAAATCAATATATTAAATAAAGATGAGACAGAACTTATGACCCGACTACAATGTATTACTATAGACAATGCCTATTTGTATATCCGCCATGTTTTTATGCAATAAATTACTTGATTTGTGTTATGTCACGTAAACGGAATAATGTATTACTACATTATTAGTAAGGTTAAAACTGGGTACCCCAAGCAAGTGCCAAAATCTGTCAATACAGAAAACAGATAACCTTCGGAGTTCCACCTACGAGCATGTTTAGGGTTTTAAATATTTTCACGTAGCAGTTAAGATATCTGTATATATAGTCTTAAGTTAAATGTTTAATTTTATTAAATGTTAAATGTTTTTTTTTTGACGTTATTTATTCAAAATTTTGTGGGAATCTTCAGAACATATATAAAGTATACGAGTAATTTGTCTACATAATTTATTGATTCGCGTGGAGATTCATTCATTATTAAAGCAATTTTTTTATGTTTGTTGTTAGGGTTGCCAGACGTGTTCGAAAAAAGTTAAGTGATCTTTTGTTATTATTTCTCTTGACATTAATTACTTGTATTTTATCGATAATTGACTTTTTTTAATTAAAATATTTATGTTGATTTATTGTTAAATTTGATTTCATTAATTTTGTACACCACTATGTGGTAGAATGTACTGTGCATCTACAATCATGTAACACCTGTATAAACTACATTCTTACAAAAAATGATTGATTGATTAATTAAACAAAAATTACCTCTACAGTACAATACATTATGTAGTCATACATTATTCCATGTACGTGATATGACAGTTTGATTTGATAATTTTTTATTGTTAAAGTAACTGTACTCAATGTCGTCAACCTGTGTCAAGATCTGATGAAAAGTGGCCATTTGCTATGCACAATTGGAACACAAATAGTGGACTCAACTTGCTGCCGGCCTCGAAGGAGGGACTGACACCTGACTGCTGATGCCGGAACCCAATTCAGGGTTGTTATGGCGGCATGCTCTATACCGGATAATAACACGCCGCTTCGTGCAGGAACGGAAAAAGAATACTAGACAAAACAACCCACAGCCAGGTGGTAGGGGTTTTGTCCGACTGGATTGGCTACCGCCCCTGGTCTAGAGTATGCTGCCATAATAACTTTGAGTTGTGTTCCGGCATTAGTGGCCAGATTCTTTTGGTACTACTAATGTCCATAGGAGACGGTAACCACTTTCCTGGGTCAGCAATGAAAATCTATAATGACTAAAAGGTCATCATGAAACATAGCTATTTTGTTTACCAGATCAGACTAACAATACTGCATACGAGTAATGACCGCTTCCCATATATTAACGACCGTTCACTAACCTTACCTACTATCTGTTTTATTTTATTTTTATCGCAGGAGTTCAGCAGACATGCGGACTGCCCACTTGACTGAAAGCGGTTACCATCGCCTATGGACATTTGTTGCAACATCAAAGCTGCTAAAAATGCGTTGCTGCTCTCTTAAGGGTGACTGGAACATGGTTGTAATGGCAACATGCTTTAGGCCAGCGGTGGTAACCACTCAGTCGGACAAATGCCCTACCACCTGACTGCGGGTTGTTTTGTCGCCTCTTACGACAGGCCCGGCCACAGAAAATTGTGTTTTTTCTCCGATCCTGCACGAATTGAATTTGACACAAGCTACATAAGACCAATATGTAAAACTTACCAACGGTAAGGCATTTAAAAATGTTATACGAGGAGTATGTACCTTGGGAAACGTGTAAAACAGTGTTATTGACGCAACCTGAATGCAATTTTGATTAATACTCTTAAGTTCTCACAAGCCTATAACTTTCGTAAAACTGAGGAAAGATAAATTGGCTGTAACACACTGAGACAGCTTTAGGTATGACAGCATAATAAAAATTCAACTTACAAAATGAATATAATAATAGAATTAAACTTCTATAACAAACAAGTAGTGGTCGTGCTACGCTAACAATGACTTGAAGTTTAAATGAAGTATTCTTGTAATTAAAAATGCAGGAAAAAGTCTATAAAATATGCCCATAATTTAAATCCCTATTATAAAGGCGAAACTAACTACCTGTCTGTTACGCTTTCATAAATATACGAGATTATTGCTGGAATTTGGCATATACTATATGGCTTCATAACATATCGGCGTATACGCAAAAGTGCCATTTTTTGTTGTTTACTAAAAACTGTGTATTGTTACGAGTTGCAGGACTCGAATTAAAATGCCGTTGGAATTATTATAGCATTTATTAGAACAAATTGTCATTATTTATTACAAACACGTATAACCCCCGTAAAAATATAACTGAACAAAACCAGTCCAAACGTAATGCACGATTCAATAACACACACAAAGTCCGTCACTATATAGATTACCGAATATACACACGTCTTGCCTCCCTTGTGGTTATCGCTTGAGTGCCGATCTCGATCTATTGCACAAAAATACAATATAAGTACTCGGCCGCGTGGACTGATTTCTTACAATCACACCTGGCTAATGACTACCATAAAAGATTACAATATACAATGGCCTGTTTTTGAAATTACAAATTTTAAAAACAAAGTAAACAAAAGAAGTACAAATGCCGAAAAGGTAATAAAATGTCTACAGGTGTGCAGGTGTGATTTTGTCTTTTGTCGGCATTCAGGTCGCAACAGTATGTTACAATTTCGAAAATCTTACCAGTATGCAATTGTACCTAAAAAGACGGTTATGTCAAATTTCAGCCTTGTACATACAAACAACTAGTTTTGTTTTATTCACCATTTTGTCCCTTATGTAAAACTGCACTTTCGTCTGTACGCCCATTTGTTATGAAACCCTCGATATATAATTTTAATAACTCTGTATTGAGAATGAACACTTTTCATCCCCGCTATATTGGATAATTTTTCGAACAAAATTATGTAATAAAACTACGTTTTAACGGTTTTAGATGCGGTATTTTATTTGATTTTTATTATTCCGACGTTTCGGCCATTTTGACTTTTATTTTTCCTTTCACCCATTTTAATATTATATAAAAATATTAGAAACAGACATGTTTGCTGAAGAGTTTCTTGCGCCGCTTCTTCTCCTTAAGTCATAACATGTTGTGAAGCAATGGTAAATTAAATTAGGCTCCCATAGAGTAAATAATAACCGTAAATAAAATTTAAACTATATAATTAAAATGAACAAGTTGGCGGTAGGCTAAATAAAACTTTAACAATACTGTTGACAATTGTCATCTTTGTCTTCCGTGACCACGGCAACTGAAAAGCGGCAGAAACGTCGGAATAACCAAAATCAAATAAACTACCGCGCTTAAGACCGTTAAAACGTAGTTTTATTATGTATACAAGTCGCGAAAACTTAAGAACATATTACACTACTGGATTGTTATTGATATTTTGTATACACATTTTTTTTGCATTTTATTAAACTTTATCAAACTGCATTATACTAAATATTTTGTTGTTGTAATGTGTTGCAGTCCACCGTTACTTCACTTTATGGTCCCAGACGGAAGAACAGCGCTAGTCCTTGTTGGCTAGCATTATGCTGAGGCTGGGTCCAATTTAAGACTTATTTTGTTCCTTTCTCTATTTATATTAACTTAGCTAGAACAAACTAAATTAAATATTTTTTTAGTTTTGGTCCTGAGAATGGAAATCGGATAGTTTTCATTCCGAAAAATGGGAGAGATTCCGATATAAAATAAAGCAAATCTTGCGGGGCCGAAAAGCGCTTATTTTTTATTGTAGGAGTTCAGCAGACAGGCAGACGGTCCACTTGATGGAATGCGGTTACCATCGCCTATGGACATTTGCACACCAAAGGTGCTACAAATGCGCTGCTGCTCTCTTAAGGGAGACTGGAACCTGGTCACTAATGCTGGAACACAACAAAAGATTGTTATGGCGACACAGTTTAGACCAGGGGTGGTTGCCATCCAGTCGGGCAAATGCCCCACCACCTGGCTGTGTGTGCTTACGACAGGCCGCCGGGCCGCAGGAAATTTTATTCTTTCTCCGTTCCTGCACAGATGAAATACTCGTATATAGAAAATTTAATACTGACGTGTGAATGCTTGCTCTCTAAATATAGCTGCGCAATAGAGTTTGGCCCGCAGCGAAGCCGAGGAAAACTGTAGTAGTCTTATTACAAAGTAGTTACTAACATTTCCATAATTTAAAAATAATTAAAATTTTATTTATATCGTATGAACTTCGAATACGTAACAGAAATTACACAGGTCAAAAGTGTCCCATTGTTACGAATTTGTGAGGTATGAATTTAAAATGTTGTTCATAATTTTTCAGTATTCTAATTTTTTCGAGGTCGGCTATAACGAACTCTGCTAACTACATCTCTTCTCTCTTTCTTTGACTATATCCCAATTAATTGGGCTCAGCACAATATGTCTTTCTTTGCAGGCAAACAGGTAGACAGCCCATCTGATGGAAGGTGGTTACCGACGCCTCTGGACGTTTGCAACACCAGGAGTGTTGCCCACGCGTTGCCGACCTGTAAGAAATTTTATAACGCCCTTCTTAAAGAACCCCATGTCAGAACGCAAAGGGAAAACCGCGGCGGGAAGTTCACTCCAGATGATTGTTGTACGCGGAATATAAACTGGCGGACTCATAAACTGCATCAAAGTTCAGGATTACTTTGAAATGATTTTTTTAAATAACTATGCAAACTTTTTAGATCAAACTATATAAATATAGAGAGACTGGCTCTTAATCTCAAAAAAAGAAAGAAAGAAGAAAGAAAGAAAGAACTTTATTTGAGAAAAATAGCGACGTAGTTACATTCTTTACACATTATTACACACAAAACATTATTTGAGAATTTGTACGCCGCATTTTCAGCAAACAAGGTTTGCACTCAGCATATTGTTGTGCCGGAGTTATATCCGACACAACGCTGATTTTCAGTGCAAACCTTTCTTTTGGTGTAAGACCATAAGGACCCAATTTTGTTAATGTAAAAAATAAAAAGTAAATAATAATTAATAAAAGTAATCGTAATTATGTAATACATAATTATTATAACAAATAAATAAACTTCAATAAAACTAACAACTAATATAATATATATCCACTCTATATACCATACAGACCATGCACAAGACTGTCTCGCATTACAGGTAGGTTGTCAGCCGATTATACATTTTTACTGTATACGAATCTTGTTTATTTAAAATAAAATATAAATTGCGACTCTCAAAAGGATAGTTAAAAGTGTTTTTGGGTGAGAACTACTTATCCACGCTACCATTGCACTTGGATTTGCCTGTCTGTGTATGTAATTATATTTGGATTCATATTAAGGTGAGATATTAATTAAAACTACATTATAATTATCTAAAGGCTTATAAATGCATATCTATGATCTTCTTTTTGCAATGTGAGAAGATGTCTTTTATAGTGGAATTTAAATGAATTTATTGTTTTCAGGTCTCTAATTGGCGGAGGAATATCGTTCCAACAATGAGTGGCAGCATATTTGAAACAGCCTCTGAAAGCAGCTGTCTTGTGCTTCGCTGTTATTAAAGGTTTCGTAACAGACCGTATAGTGTAATGGTATGACCTATCCCATCTCCAGTCCATCTTATTGTACAGATATTTAGGGTACTGCGAGGAAATTACACCAAACAGCATACAAGCTAAGTGTAACTTCCTCCTAGCTGCCATCTTTAACACATTATGTTTATTTAAATATGGAGTAACATGGTTTCTTTTCGGCATGTCAAAACAGTAACGGGCACAAGCATTTTGTACGCGCTGTATTAGACGCTCTGTTCGTGCTAATAGACAGGGCCCATATACTGTATCACAATAATTCAATTTAGATAGCACCAGACTCTCTATTAATCTTTTTCTTACTTCTACCTTAATGTAAGCCCTAATTGTATATAATATTTTTAATCTATAAAAACAATTTTTCATAATATTATTGATATACTTTTCAAAACGCAGTTCTGAGTCAATAGTGAGTCCTAGGCTACACGCAGTGTCAACCATTTCAATTTGTTCTTTTTGAATTTTGATTATGGGATTAACATTTTTTATTGTAGTAACTTGTTGGCGACTCCCTAGTATCATGAATTTAGAAAAGTAAATTTAAAATAGAACTGCAGTAAAACAAATGAATATAGCCGGGAAAAGAAAATTTAATCGTAGTATCAGATTTGCGTGTTATTTATAGCAAAGTTTTAAATTGATTCTCATTGATTTTTTATTCTTTTATCAATTGAATTATTGTTACCAGCAGAATTGTTGGGTTAGTTTTTTAACTCATCGAGAGTTTTTGAACTATAATTTGGATACTTCGTCCGAACAAGCGGCTCAAATAGTAGCATTGGTGCGGGAGGACTTGGATCAACGAACGATTGGTAGAAATTTAAATTTAAACTAGTCTACGGTTTCTAGAATTTACAGGTTTGTGGAGACAGGTTTTTACAGAAGGAGATGTGGTACAGGCAGGACTCGAGCAACCACCGGTCGTGATGACCGATTTATTGTTACAACTTCCCTGCGAAATCGTTTCCTCACGTCTGTTAACATCAAAACAGAGCTTAATGAAGTGCGTGGAGTAAACGTGAGTTCACGAACAATAAGAAGAAGGTTAAAGGAAGCGGATATCACCCCTTTTAGACCAGCAAATGGTTCAAAGTTGTCTGTAACTCACAGACAAGCTCGCTTAAGATTTGCGCGTGATCACCTGAATTGGACAGAAGAGCAATGGACCTCCGTATTGTTCACGGACGAGTGTAGGACATGTTTATATGGTGCAAATGGTCGCAGAAGAGTCTATCGTCGACGTGGGGAGCGATATGCTCAAAGTTGCATAGAGGAGCGTGTTCCTTTTGGAGGCGGTTCGTGTCTGGTCTGGGGTATATATATCATTTTCTAGATTTATATATATTTATGTAAGTTTAATTTATAATATTTTAATTACATTTATCGAATTAGTATAATATTCATATTTTTATTATATATGTATATTATATCATGTATATATTTATAGGATGTATATATATCCTATAAATATATATGTCGGAGGGAAGCTATAATTGGATGGATTATTGTTTGGATATATAACGCACAATATTATTTGTTTACATTTTAATTGCTTCTAAAATTGTTAATTTAATTTGGTTTGATGTTTTAAATGTTTCTATAACTAAAAGATCGTTCTAACCTAATAAAAGTTATGAATATTGTAATTTAATAAACGACCAATCGGAGCAGAGCATATGGCAGAGCGGGGTCAGCGCCCTCTATACTTTGAGTAATATCTACTTGGGTAGACTGAGGAGTTTTTGTGACACATTTGGTTGGTGGCAACAGGTCGAGTTGGACCATGGAGTATTTTAAAGAAAGTGTTAAGTTAAAAGTATAGGCGGTGCCCTGAACCCGCTGCTCGGTCTAAACTATGTCATTATGTTGATCAAATCTAAATTAAAAGTGTATAAATCGTGGCTATTATGTTTTATGCTCGCATTTTACCCTGATGACGCCCACTAAACCTGCAATAACTAAAGATAATGTCGTGAGAATGAGGCCGTTCTGCGACATATATATATATTGTGGCTGTAATAAGTGTCGAACGAATTAATCCTTGTTTTTATTATACGGAAATGCCCGAACGGAGGGTCGGGGAAGTCAAACAACGACTACGATACGATTGACGTGAAGTACTTTCGATTAGCCACATAGTGACGGAGTTTTCGCGTGTTGAATTGCATTGAATCGTGCAGTGTGAACTGGTTGCATGCAGTTTTATTTTGTACTTGTTTTATACGTGTTTGTACAGTTCTAAAGTCTATAGTAATTCCAACGGAATTTATTTTAATTCGAGTCCTGTAGCTTGTAACAATAAGATACTGATTCGGTAGTGAGAATAATGCATACCTCTGTTCTTATCAAACTTCTTGTCAATCCAAAGGTTGTCTGGAAGAAATCGCTAATAGCGATACGACCGCTTATTGTATTGTAAAATTTTGTTTCCGTTAACTGTATGTTTAAAACACAATAAATCATTTTTATTAATTTACACCTGTATCCAGCAGACGTTGTTATGCCCTTAAAACCCGGGTCTAGCCTTGAATATAAACCATCCCGGGACCCATTTGAACACACTCGAAAAATAATTTAACCTCAATCCTAGAACTCGATTGCAACGCCACTTATCTGGTTCAATTGTGAATCTAAACTGTCCCAAGACCCACTCAAACAGGTACACAAAAAATTCGTCAAAGACCTGGAACTCGAAGGCAGCGCCAACTACCGGGATCAATTGATAATCTAAACCAGTGTTCCGCAAAGTACACCGCGGCACACTAAGCTGGACCGATTTTAGTGATTTTGTTTTTGTGTCATGACACTCGTCTTTCGTCTTTTAGGAATTCAGAAAATATGACGATACGAAGTTCGCCGGGTCAGCTAGTTTGGTATGAAATTGTTTGTACTTACAAGAATTCCCTGCCATTCAGCCCGTTCCTTTAGTAGCTCACAACGCCCAAAACGCTCAGTTAGCCTTCCCACCTGGCGACCGCGTTCGTTGTGAGTGTGGCGAAAATGACACTAATGACGTCATCATTTTCGATCATACAACGCTTACAACAACCCAAGGCTAGAGGTGGGTCTAATAACCGTTCCACTTGGGTTTACGACTATAACGCCGCCAAGTGGAACGGATCAAATCGCGGCCGTGAACGTGGTCGTTGTGAGTCTCTAATGGAACGTAGCCATTTTAGCAATCATAATATTCTTTCCATATTTATATCCTAACATACTGTCATCTGTCACGCAACATGCGTGCGAGGTCCCGCTAAAAACAATAGTATACAAAAAAACACAAATTTCTCATAAAAACATTTAATTCACACTAAGTTTATAATATTTATTTACACTCTTTTATATTTCCAACACCTATTTTGAAATGAGCAAATCACTGGTAACATTGAAGCATTTTTCATCTTCATTTCCTTCATTATAACGCATCAAGTGTAATTTGGCTCTCCTATGGTAGCGTTTCGTACGCTTTTGCTGCGAATCTAACAAATAAGCAGACAGTCCACCTGATAAGAATGGTTAAAGTCGTTTATAGATGACTGCAACAGCAGAGGCAGTCAACGAGTTGCCACTAGAGTTGCCAGATGTCCAGTTTTGTTTTTGGTTTTTTCTGCTCAAGAAAATCTAGGTAAACGGTTCTAAAACCACCGTTCATTGTAAACGTGTAAAAGGTGCGTTGCGCATTTTCTTTAATATAACTGCTTGTTGCACTGAATTCAAAGATGACACTTAGGCAATAACACTTTACTAAAAGCAGTGGGATCTAGTGCTAAATATATGAAAAAGTTGATTGGCTCTTAATTTAGAATTCGATGCAATTTTCAATTATACCTTACTGAAAAAAATTACAAATTTGTCCGGTTTTTTCGAACACACCTGGCAACCCTAATTACCACCTTTTGGGATGGGATACGAGACATGGAAGACAGAGGAAGGGATAAAGGGACTTATAATGTATACATAATTTGGTCATTTAAGTATAAAAAGGAACAAAGAATTTGTATGATTTTATAAAGAACATGTTGTACCTTCCAGGTATAATCTATATGAACATCTTGTATCTCCAAGTTTTTTATGAAATTTTGATTTGAGGTATGGGATAGGATAGTTGGCGTGAGAGAAACTTATTTATATCAAAATCTGTTGCAAGTTTGTCCCACCCTATCCGCTCTATTTTTGGTCCTTCGTGCCGGATGAGAACCAGCGGCTATGGATAAAAATATAGCGGACGAGGTGGAATAAACTTAGAACAGTTTTCGATAGCAAACGAATATAAAGAACTTTTTCAATATTTCAACAAGCAATGTCACTATGTAAACACAAAGAAAAAGTAGAATTTTAAAGAAGTTTCTCTGTCTCCAACAGCGGGTTAGAATGAAGGAGACGGAGTAAAAAGATCAGAGAGTTGGAATGAAGCATCTACTTCATATATGTGGTTTAACAAATGTGATATGTTTTTTTCAACTTCTTGCTAATTAGAACGATTCGAAATTATTTTTATTAATAACACTAACTCCGCCAATGAAACTTATTCGCGATGCTATGATGATTTTTCTTAGTGAAGTGCAAGATCGGCAATTTTTATATGTACTTTTAAAAATGCCCAAATTATATAATGTCAGAATCCATATCCAGCAAGCGTGTTAAAATGTTGCCATTTCAAATATTATCATTTTTATCAAGATTACCTCTTCACAGATAAATAACTCATTGGAGTTCGGCCGCTCTCAGAATGCGTTCAGACTGTGAACGTATGGATGGATAACATTGTAATCTATATGTATAAAAATCAATTGCTGTTCGATAGTCTCGCTGAAACTCGAGAACGGCTGGACTGATTTGGCTAATTTTGGTTTTGAATTATTTGTGGAAAAGTCCAGGGAAGGTTTAAAGGTGAGTAAATATGGTAAAAATCCTTGTAATATACTAAAAAACAATAATTTCGCTTTTCCTTATAGAAATCAATTAAATTTAAAAATCGTTCAGTAATCAAATTAAATTTAAAAGTGAAGATTTTTTTATTTTTTTGGTTTTGAATGTCAACGTTTGATGTTCGTCCCGTCGTTTAGAAATCAACGTTTTTTTTATTGATTCTGAGGTGGCACGAAGATTGCCGGCTAGTTATGAATAATTTACGATAAATTTGGTTTCTGTTTTTTTTTACTGGTTTAGTTAAAATTCATATTACCTCGACAATTAGTTCAGCGCAAAACTGAAACGCATTCTTAGAGTGGCCGGATTATAGTTAGAAAATTGAACACATGTTTTCCCTATTTTTGGAGTAAATATAAATCTAAGCTACAATTACAAAATGTCTACCGACCGCCATCTTTACGTCGACAAAATGGCGGCTGGTTCAATGACCGTCGATGTTTCATTACTATCTACCGGATACGAGTAGAACAATGACATCCAACCGCTCATCCAGTAGAACATGAGGGCCCAGAAGACGAAGCGAGTGATGAGATCCACCCACCACATCCTGAAAAACAAATATAATGTTCCTCATTGGACACAAGTATGAAGTTTACATATTATTTTATTGAATGAGTTCAGGAGACAGACGGTCCACTTGAGGGAGTCTGGACCCTGGCCACTAATGCCGGAACACAACTCAAGGTTGCTATGGTGGCATACTCTAGACCAGGCGTGGCCATCCAGACGGGCAATGACCCCACCACCTCGCTGTGGGTTGTTTTGTCGCCTCTTACAACATGCCACCCGGCTGCAGAAACTTTGTTCTCTTTCTCCGTTATCCAAGGAACATTACATCTGTATTTTTGAGTAAAATCGGAAATTTTAATGCTCTCCTCGCCTTCTCTGCTTTTTCAAGACAATATTCAATGCCATCAGATGGAATTGTATCAGAAATTAGACCTATATTATAAAGACTTCACGTCTTTTTGTGTATTCTACGATCTGATTGAGAGTAATGTTGAGGACACGATTATAAAATGAGTTCGTAAGAGTAGCATGACATTTTGTATTTCAATAGTTGTAGCGGCCGGTAGGCAGCCTGCTAAGCGACATAACCGTGGCAAGCCGCCTTTACGTTATTCGCCGCCCGCGTCGCCCTTACCGCGCGCGAGCCCCTCTCCTTCAGACAGCTAAACGCTGACACAGTCTGCTTCGGTCAGCGCGCGAGTACGGTCTTGTCGCGGTTATCTTAAATGCTCGAGAATTTTACGCGCAGTTTGTTATCTATGATGTATTGATGCTAACCTTGTTTTTTTTCTTAATATAAAATGTGCTACAAAAAACTCACTTTTATTACACAAACCGGCAACCATCCACCACATAGTGTAATATGCCACTTCTAATAAGGCGAAGAGTTTTCTATATTTTCTATCCCCGCGGCAGTACATTTGAAATGTTGTCTCATTTGTCCCGTTTCTAACAATTTTTACCCACGCGGTACAATCGAACTTCTATTTCGGAAGTGTTCGTTAAGATTCGGATGTGATCGGCTTAGGTCACTTCATTTTACTAACAATCAGAGTATGACATGTCATGTTGTCCCTCTTTCATCATCATCATCATCCGAGCGTTAAATCCCGGTTGCGTTCGGAGCGATCACTTCGACGCCCAGGGTCCGCTTTCCTACTTTTTCTTCTCCACTTCGCGCGATCTTCGGCATCCCTTGTGTTGAGACCGTTGGTACGCATGTCATGCCTCACAACGTCAAGCCAGCATTTCTTGGGCCTACCCCTTCGACCGGGACCTGGCGGAGGCGGCATGGCTAGACATTTGTTCCCCACGTAACTAGCCGGTTTCCGTAAAACGTGGCCGTACCAGCGCAAGCGACTCTCCTGCAGTTTGTCTGCTATGTCACGGACGTGAAGGCTGCCGCGGATGCGGGAGTTCCTGACACGATCCTTTCGCGTGACTCCACACATCCACCGAAGCATATTCATTTCCGTGACACGCAGCTCCTGCTTGTGTCGCTCAAGTACAGGCCACGCTTCACTGCCATATAAAAGAACAGGTCTAATAATGGATTTATAGACCTGTCCTTTTAGCTTAACCGGCATTTTGGGGTCGCAAATGACACCTGTCACCTCACGCCACTTGGCCCAAGCTGCTGATATTCGAGCCTTGACGTCATGGTCGATGTCCCCGGACGCGCTGAGTACAGATCCCAGGTACTTAAACTGGTCCGTGCGCTCGGCCGTGTCTTCGCCTATACGCACGGACGTGGGATCCGTAACGTTGCAAGCCAAGTACTCTGTCTTCGCCACACTTAGTTTTAGACCGCCGTTCTCAAGCGACTCCTTCCACGCATTCACACGTCGCACCAGGCGGGCCCTATCCGCGTCTGCCAGCGCCCTTTTTATCATGTGAATATCCGTAGAGGCGTTATTGTACTGTTGTAGCATAAGCCTTATTCCGTTCTTCGTCTTACGTTTGGGGAGTGAGTAAATAGCGCGACAAAAAATCGAATTTGCATAGCATACGAGTGAGAGAGCAACACTCGTACCACTTCGTACATTGTACCATTCTGCTCATACTTTATACTACTCCAGAAGATGCAACGGAGTTAATAGAATAAATATACTCACACTTTCATGTGCCTTCTAGCTGCGGGTAATGTGTCGTCATATTCTTTAAGAATGTATATTCTTGCAGCTCTTACGCAGTCTTCGAAATATTTCATTATGTCCACGCCTTAAAAATACATACAATATAAATATAATACGAATTATGAACAGGGACATAATTTCTATGGCTCCAATCATTTTCAATAAATTACCTAAAGACTGGAGAGATTTAAAGCGTGACATATTTAAACAAAAATTAATGGCATGTCTATTAAATAAATGCTATTATGAATTATTGGATTTTATAAATACATTTTAGTCTCTTTTATAATGTGATATTATTATAAGATATCAAGAAAATAATTATTGTAGACATTTCTTTGGTATTGTAATTATTATTATTTTCTTTTTTTTTATGACATTTATTTAGTTTTTATGACATGTGATTTTATTTATTATTATAATTTTTCTATGCCTAACTGGCCAAACATGACGCACATTTATTTTGTTACCATCGCGCATACTCTTATATGTAAATACTCATGTTTAAGAAATAAATAAACTTTGACTTTGACTTTGAATACGTACTCGATGTTAACATAATAGATGGATCATGATTTTTAAAGTATATAATAATTGTTTGACTTATTTCCTATGTACTTATGTCATTTAATATTAAAACAATTGCGAAGAAACTATTAAGTAAATCACACATATATTGATGTGTCATTTTTTTTATTCGGAAAATAGACATAGAACCCAAATATACAAGAAAAACAGCGAAATATTACGTATGCCTATTTATAATAAAGTTTGTGATCTTCCAAACGGCATTTAATTCGAATCACACAATTTGCAACAGTGTGTGTATAATAATAAATGCACCTGCCTGTCATATAACTTTACCTGTCTTTAACCGATTTTCGAAAAGAGGAGGTTCTTAATCGAAATCATATGTTTTTTATGTTTGTTACGCGATTTCTATGTCATTTGTGGAGCGATTTTCATTTCGTCCTTTATTCGAAGTAGTATAATCTTGAGGTGGTCCTATTGTCATCAGGATCTGATGAAAGATTCTAGGAAAATCGAGAGCGACCGTTGCCGTAGAGCGCTGAGCGCCTACAGTCTTGGAAAAGCAAAACTTATACGCATATCAGTAGTACAATTTCTACAGGCGCTTAACATATTATTCCTAAAGCTATTCAAGCAACTAAAATGTAGTGAATAAATATTTAAAAAAAAAAAAAAAAAAAAAAAACAAAACCTACTTCAAAAGCAACTTAAAAGGAATAAATAAATATACTATATTAAGATCTTGAAGTCGCTGCTAAGTATAACATAAAAAAAAAAAAAAAAAAAAAAAAAAAAACAGTAACAAAATGCAGCAACTACAACATGTAGAAAATATTAATGGGGGCGGTATAGGTCATATTATATGATGGTTACAAATCGGTTGTGACACTCGCCGATCGCTCGCTCAGCTTGTGGGCTTTTTTATTGGATGAGTTCAGCAGACGGGCAGACGGGCCATTTGATGGAAAGCGGTTACCATCGACTATGGACATTTGCAACACCAAAGGTGATACAAATGCGCTGCTGCTCTCTAAGGGAGACTGGAACTTGGTCACCAATGCCGGAACACAACTCAAGGTTGTATTTACGTGAATTGCTTGGTTGTGTTTTATCTCATTTTTCAACAACTTGCTTATGTTTTTAGGCTTTTTTGAATCTTTTTATGTTGACTATTGGATTTTAATTGGTTTTTTCAACTTTGAACCTATGATATAAGTGCAGTATTAGTTAAAAACAAGTGAGGTATTCACTAAAACATTAATATCTCACGAACTATACATTTTCTTAATATAGGGGTTGCAGAAGGGGTAAGAATTCATACCTACCAACCCTCTCTACCGCCTTCTACTCTTCCAAACAAATGAAATCAAAATGCCGTATATCTGTACCCCATACTACTTATTTTTTGCTTTTTAGTTTGAAGTCATTATTGTTTATAAAGATGATTAAAGGGTTATTTAAATAAAAAATACTCACCAACACTATCAACTTTGTAGTCTCTCCTTTCTCGAGGATTTAATCTTGTTCTTACAGTCTGTGCGATATCGGACTTGAAGTCCCATTGGTTGTTTGTGTAGTACTCGAATACTTCAAAACCTTTGGATATACGACGCTGGACGCGCATTAAACTGAAAAAAAATGAATTTTATATTATCCTAGCTGTGACACATGTTCGATGTAAATATAGTGTAAACTCCATGTAACGTCACTCGATTTAACGACAAACTCCCTTAAGCATCGAAATAATAGCCTCCGAGAAGTCTTCAGCAACGTCAAGAAGCTGGTCGACTTCCTGGAGGAGCTGGGCTGGATGGACTAAACCCTCATCCACCCTCGCACGCAAAATAGGCGCTTTGTCGTCGAGTTGCGGAAACCGCCCGCTCGCAGAAGAAGAAGAAGAAGAAGAAGCATCGAAATCACCTGGCTTTGGTTAGTTTAGCTTGTCTTCCATGCAAAGACACACTATATATGTTACTATGAGATATAAAAATAAACTCTTGTTTGTTAGTCTGTGTAGCTAGGCTTGACCGATTTTAATGAATTTTGAGTGTGTTTGACTGGGTCCTGTGTTTGTTTCGATTCACATTTGAACCCAGTAGATGGCACTGCGATCTGATTCTATATTTTTATTTTTTCAAGGGCAGAATAACTTTTGCCGGCCCACTAATTATGGATGAAAGCATTTCTTTAAACTCACACAGGCTTGTATCCGAGACAGAAGAGCAATGTGTCGACAATGAACGCAGGAACCCAATGGAAGAAGAACGCGCAAATGTTGTGGTGTAGCCTGGAGTGTTTCATTGAACCACCTGGATACCTAGAAACACAAATATATATTGTTAAAGCGAGAACTACATAAGACCAAAACACACACCTGTTATGTACTGTACTAATATATACTTTGTAAATGATACGTGTGTTTGGTTTGGTTGGTAATTTGGAGAGAGCAAAGTGCAAATTGCTTTAAATGTCAACAGATCTAAGCGGCATCTGCCACTGGGACATAAACATCATATAATACCCAAGTCCGTCTACATATGGAGTACTGCTCCCATCTCTTGGTTAGTGCAACTAAGTACCAGCTGCTCCCACTTGCCTTCCCGACTTCTTGAACTGACGATCCCGAACTTACAGACGGGGTAGTATCTCTCAACCTTAGAAGAGACGATGGCGCTCTAAGCATGATTTATAGAACGGGAGTAATCTGATGAGATTTTATCACAACACCACTCGCTGGGGATTGGGAGTCCGTCACACTTCCTAAGCACTTGGAAGT
The DNA here is from genome assembly GCA_012273795.1 of Dendrolimus punctatus. Classification (NCBI taxonomy): domain Eukaryota; kingdom Metazoa; phylum Arthropoda; class Insecta; order Lepidoptera; family Lasiocampidae; genus Dendrolimus; species Dendrolimus punctatus. The sequence continues at coordinate 26,850,024 of CM022527.1, forward strand.
CATCTTTAGGCCACACGTGTCCAAGCTGTGGGATCGACTCCCTGCAGTTTCCCCACAGCGCTACATTTGGGGCTCGTCAAAGAGGGTGTAAACATATATTTACGAGTAATGTCTCCACGAGGTAAGCAACGCCCCCTTGGTGTTACAAATGTTTATGGGCGACTGTAACCATTTATCACTGAGGGGGCGTCCATAAATTACGTGAGGTGTTTTTTTAAATTTTCTGCCCCTCCCTCCCCCCCCTGGTGAGATGTCGTGAGATTTTATTCAACCACCTCCCCCATCCCCCAATCTCACGTGAGATTTTTCAAAATGTGAGTTTCTTACGTAAACGCGTTGGATTGTTATTGTAAAAAGAAAAAAATAAACTTGCTTCGTGCTTTTATTTACGAATAGTTAAGACTAGTTATCAATATTGCTGAGAGTTTAATTATAAGTGTAATAAAAATTTAACAATAGAATAATTAAATCGTAACTACTGTGATTTAAAGAATACCTACTCTAATTCAGTCCATGGAGAATCATGCACGGTCTCAAGAGAGACTATTGGAACCAACATGTCCATATGATTTTCAGTAAAATCATGTGCTCCTTCAACTTCGTTCTGATCTAGCCAATCTGCCAAGTGCAAGTGCAAGTGCCAATGGCTTGGCACTTGCACAAACCTGTCCGTGTGTCGCTGCCACTCAGCTCGCACGCTCTCGCTCATCGAGTCGCGCGTTCGGCTGACAGTGGCGCGAAAACAAAGGATGGACTACACTGTACCGTAAATTCAGATTAAATTGAGCTATTTGGTATAAAACAAATATGGTGGTTTGACAGTCAGTAAATGTATAACGTTGAAGTATGAATGAAATTGTTATCTTTCGAAAGAATTAGTAAATGATCTTAATCGTATTACGAGTACGCTTAAGATTAAATCTTAAGCATGTACAATCTGGATTAAATGGACCAAAATAGTATTTTTTTTTTTGTTTCAATCAGAAAAAAATTGCGCGATATTTGCCGAGACCCCCCCTCTCTCCAACGTAAGATTAGATGAGATTTGACTCAACCCCCTCCCCCCCTTAAACACCTCACGTAATTTATGGACGCCCCCTAAGTGTATTGTTGGCCAGTTTCATAATAATGGTATACCATTTTGAGCAATTTAAAACATTGAAAAACCATTAATTCTTGCCGAGGGTTGCCTGGAAGAGGTCGCTTTTTAGCGATAAGGCCACCTATTGTACAATCTCTTGTATTTTTCTACTTCTGATTACAGGTAGCTATCTTTTGGTGTACAATAAAGTGTTGTCTATCTATCTAACCGTGACCATATCTTTGTTAATAAATGAAAATCAAAAGTACCAAGCAACTCCGTTCAAAGGCACTTTGTTCATGATAATCTCGCGTCCGGTGTCGATTAATTCTGACCAGGTCACTTTGATTTCGGCTGATGAGGTGAAATTGACCACATTGCTTGCCTTGTCCCTGAAAACAATAAAGTTCATATTAAATGACAAGCTTTTACTGTTGTCTAACCAATGTAGGCGTGTTCCTAACGCTAAAGAGACAATTTGCACTTTATTGCCGCTGCACAAAGTTCAAATTCAATTATCTATCAGAACGGTGTGCGTGTGCGTTGGAGAATCTAATGTCGCGTGCCGAAACTAAAACAAAAGAAATAATATCGCGAAGCCGACCAAATTGAAAATCAGTACTAATGATATATTACAACAAGAGTCTCGCTGGAAGATCTTCTATTAAGCCGGAGAATTCTATTCTTCTTCTTCTTCTTCTAGCTTCTATTAATTTTATCCGTGCAGGAACGGAGAAAGAATACAATTTCCTGCGGCCGGGCGGCCTGTCGCAAGAGGCGACAAAACAACCCACAGCCAGGTGGTAGGGCATATGCCCGACTGGATGGCTACCACCCCTGGTCTAAAGTATGTCGCCATAACAACCTTGAGTTGTGTTCCGGCATTAGTGACCAGGTTCCAGTCTCCCTTAAGAGGGCAGCAGCGCATTTGTAGCACCTTTGGTGTTGCAAATGTCCATAGGCGATGGTAACCGCTTTCCATCAAGTGGGCCGTCTGCCTGTCTGCTGACCTCCTGAAATAAAAAAGGAAGTATTCCATCTCGCTCCTCCATACTATGCGGTTCATACTCAACGCTAAGTGGTTAAAAGTTATATGTTTCGCCTTTTATAGGCATGGCATACTTTTTTTTGTTATTTTGGTTACAAGCCATTCGTATTACTAGTATGTGTGGGATTGACAAAACAACCCACAGCCAGGTGGTAGGATATTTATTTTGCCCGTCTGAATGGCTACCAGGTCTAGAGTATGCTGCTACAACAAACTTAGTAGACAAAAATCTCATCGAGCAATAAGTACGCGTACTGCCCGCATGTTCTTATAACCTGGGTGTCTTCAAGTCCCGTGTGAATAGGTACCTTCTAGGTAAGCGTGCTAAGCTGCTATCCTTGATCTCATCTTCGCACCACATATGGCAAGATTGTGGTCAAAAGCGAACCTATACTACAATAAAAAAATGACTGTCACCCGCTTAGAAGACTTACCCATATACGGTATAATTCCATACAGCAATCATGATGCCGTTGATGAACACGTCCACGGGTAAGTAATCCGCATAACTGTTGCTCTTGCAGTACATGGTTCTCAATACTCCTTTGCCGGCACCTGTAACAAAACAATACATAGATAGCTAACACTTTAATGTACACCATTACAGAAAACTACTGCAAGTATAATTCTTTTTGTGTACAAAGGGCGGTCTTATCCCGTGGCAAGAATATTCTAGGCTACTAGGTCTCGGCAAGTGAATACGTCTAGCGTTACGGATGTCCGTTTCTGATTTCTGACTCGACACATAGCAACAAGAACAAAATTTACTTACCAATGAGAAGTCCTGTTGGACCATTGATGTTGTCAGTCCAGCCAGGAATTGGATCTCCCCATATCGGGATCACTGGAACGTAATAAAATTTCAAGAAGATTTTTAAAGACACTCGATAATCTCAGGACAGGCTCTCTAGAAACGATAATGTATAAAAGGTTCTTGGATTGCTCTCTCGATATTTTTTCGAAGTTTTTGCAAGATTTTGGATTACCCTTTTTTATTACTGAAGGCCAAATGTCCATGTCATTTTTTTAAAAATTTTATATGTTGAATATGTTCGTGTTTGAATGACATTGTGCCTGATGTCAGGTGGAAATGCAGTCTAAGGTGGAGCACGCTTACTTAGAAGATACCTCTTCACGCGAGACTTGAAGACACCTAGATTGTATTTTCAGGAAAACAGACGACGGTGAAGAGTTTACTTTTGAACGTTACTTATGATAGAAGTGGTAGCATAGCGTTTCGTCCGCATTGTTAGTATTTCCATTATATATTGGTGGTGTGAGCTTGTAAGTCGGCTTGTCCGATGGTGAGGGAGGAATGAATTCGTGAATTTCGATAGCACACTAGCCGAAGTGTATACTTTGTTTATTGCAGGCAGACAGACAGCCCACTTGATGGAAAGTGGTTACCATCGCCTATGAACATTTGCGACACCAAATGTGTTAAACATGCGCTGTTGCTCTCTTAACGGAGATTGGATCCTGGTCACTAATACTAAAACACAACGCAAGGTTGTTATAGTGGCATATTCTAGATCAGGGCTGGTCCAGATCCATCTTGCAAATAACCCACCAACTGGCCTCTGAGTTGCTTTGTCGCCGCTTACGCCAGGCCGTCCGGCCGCAGGAAATTATATTCTTTCTCCATTCCTGCACGGATCTTTATAACTACTTTTAGCAGCAAACATAAATAGAATAGAATGGGAGGGTTGATTTGAATACAGTAGCTTAAAAAGCCTGAAATTGTGATATTGTCGGCGCTGCCGTCCCTGTTTGTCAATGCGGCGCGTATATCTGATAACTACTACACTTTACATACAAAAATCTTTTGCGTTACTTACCAATGGAAGGTCTCAGAATCATAGCTGGCAAGCCGTGATCCATCGCCTCGACGACCAAAGCCTCCCCAAGCGCTTTAGTGAATGCATAGGAATTGGGCAACTTGTTCAACAGCCTGCAAAAGAAGTTTGGCTTAGTTAAACAATCCACAGCCAGAATGTAGGTCATTTCCACGTCTGGGTTGCCACCACCTCTAATATAGTGTATGTCGTTATAACAACTTTGAATTGTCTTCCGGATTTAGTGGACTGATTCCAGTTCCCCTTCAAGGCCAGCAATACAATGTCACAGTTATTTTTGTATTGCAAGAGTTTAGCAGAGAGGCAGTAGCGCTAAAGATGCTACAAATGCGCTGCTGCTCTCTAAAGGGAGACTGGAACCTGGACCGGAACACAACTCAAGGTTGTTATGGCAGCTTACTCTCGTCTAGACTCTAGACCACCGGTGGCAGTCATTCAGACAGCCAAATGCCCTACCACCTGCTATGGGTTGTTTCGTAGTCTCTTAAGACAGCCGCCCGGCCACAAGAAATTGTATCAATTCTCCATTCCTGGACGGATAAAAATCACAGCCCTATCAAAGCCTTTTAGACCATTAAACTATTTTATTTTTAAGCTTGATGCAAATGATCTTATTGTCATCAAAATGGAAACCCAAAATGAACCCTATATACTCAACATTTTTTTTCAACTATTTTCCTCTTTCTTGGTTCATAAACGAGGGAGGTATTCCCAACATTAGATTAATACTGTTCTTGATCATGAATAGTTTTAAGAATATATTATGGATACAGTTGAAATTCGTCACTTACTTAGGGGTCACGGCAATTGCGGTTTTTTCATCCATCCACTCCATGGCGTCTATGATCTGATGGGGGTCAGCCGGAGGGGGGTAAGGCTTCTCCTCCAAGAGTTTCTCGTTAAGGTGACAATACGATGTCGAGATGTGAATGAATACCTGAAATAAAGAATGATACCTAATGCAGTCAACCTGATAGAAAGCGGCTACCATCGCCTATGGACGTTTGCAACAACAAGTGTGACGCTAACGCGTTGCCGACTCTTAGTAAATTTTATAATCTTTTAGAAAATTTTCCACAAATCTATAGTTTTATTGCTCAATTTTGTAGTAACAAAGCTACAAATTTAATCTATCAAAGCACACAAATAAATTCGGCAATATGGTGTCATCAGGGTGACCCTCTCGGGCCGGCCTTGTTTTCCCTAGCATCCATCTTATCATTGACAATGTAAATCCAAAATTTAGTATGTGGGACTTGAACGTTGGCGCCCTATGTGGGGTAAACTTTGAGAGAATTAAACATGACTTTCAATTCCTGTTAGAAGAGTTTAGTAAATAAACTATAATTATAGCCTCTTTTTCATTTAGCGCTTGCATTTCATTTTAGGGGTTTTTATAGTGTAGTTTAATGTTTAAGATAGGTAGTTTAATTTATGATTTAGTTTTATTTTAAGGCATTTATTGTCTGTTATTTAAACTTTATAACGTCCTGCCTAAAGAACCACATATCATAGCGAAATTGCCTTCAGATCATTATTAATTGGGACAGAGATAAATGATAGACGATAAGTTTATACCAACCTTTAGTTTTTTGCAGTCTTTTCCAAGTTCCACGACCAGCTTAGTACCTCTGACATTTAGAAACACAGCTTTTCTCAGCTCTTCGTCAAATCTAAAAAAAAAAGAACATTACAAATTATCCGCAAATGTCTATCTACACTATCATTATTTCTTCCAGAATACAGACATTTCATAATCAAGAATCTTGATAGTGCAGTACAGTGCGGTACTGAAATTAATATGTATGATACTAGAGGATATAAGTGTCAAACTGGCCCAAGTGGAAACGCGATTGGATACAAAGGCCTGGATGGAAACTCTGAACTCATACTCTGTCAAAAGTTTACGTATTGTGACAAAGCAAAGCACCTCCATGTTCATTTTTATACGTTGACCGCCTGTCGCCCGGTCAAGTTGCATTGAACAAATCCATATTTAAGTCAGGATCTCCTACGGGTGTTTCCCCTGCACACTCCGTATACCTAATGCTTCGTGTAGGTGTTTCGTGTACAGAGAACTGAGGTCGTGACTTTTCACAGCCCTCGTAATTGCCTACCTCTACACACCTATTATGTCATACTATGAGTCTACATCAACGTTGGGAAGACTGTGAAGTACTCTGAGCTAGGTCGTTGACAGTCGATGGGACTTTTCAGCACACTTTAGGCAATTCGGCCCCAAACTCAAAAACTCAACTCGCACCTGCTGCCTAACATTGAGGGGCCCGGGGAAATGTGCCGATAATTCTTTGAAGACATCGTGCCGTCGAAGGCCCTATATGGGACCCCTGTTTGGGCAGACCATCTGACAGCCAAAAATGTAGTCTTGCTGCGATAAGCGCAGCGAGTGCTGGCCGTTAAGAAGATAAAGAAATACCGCACGATGCCCTCCGGAAAATGGACTAGCTACTCACCAGATCCCCACCAAGGTACCTCGAAGCCAGGGTCTTCGCGTCACGGGATTAATGGTGTAAGGAGGCCCTAACAAGGGGCACGAGACCGGCGCCTCAGGAATCCAAGGCTTTCCTAGCCGAGCCTACGTCGTATGCCATAACAACCTATATAGCCCTGGATAACCATGGTCTCTTCCTTTTGCCAGCGAGTAATACTTGCTAAAGAAGACGTGGAGCACTAAGGTGTGAGCGAACGTCCTTGCTCCTCTTACGCCAAAAAGGGACGCGTCAACACCAGAGGGCAAGCTTAGACCTTCGGTCACCGTGAGCGGGTAATGCGAGTGGATAGGGATCCAGGAGTAACATGGTTCTCACCCGGCGAGATGGGTGGTTGCCGTGTTCCTTGTACCGCTCCTCCTATGAGGTGCACCCTTCCGGATGAGGCCGTTGGGCCACCACCTGGGGGCTAGGCCATGCACTCATGACCTTGGCATAAAGGTGAAGGATGGAACACCAAGAATTCTTAGTGCATATCCATGACCGTGGTGTGGCACTAGCCGCCCCCCGCCCCCCGTTCAAAAAGTAGGTCCGCCACTTAATGTAGCTAATTATTAAGGGCGTTATTTTTAAAACTAAAAACGAGACGCATGTGGCCAAAGTTACTAACATTATTCCAAATGGATCAGGGATGTGATAGATAACTATAAATATATATATATAGAAAATATTATGGTCAAATGATTTTCCATACCGTATGGTAGCAGCAGCATGTATAATGATTTCGATCTTATTGATCATCTTCTCCCGATCCTCGGGGCTCATAGCCAACCCAGGCTCTCCTACATCACCGGCTATGATGGAAACCTTCTCTAACAAGGGCTGGATTCCTCCTCGCATGTTGCGCACCATTTCAAAGAGCTAGAAATGTGAAAAATAACATTATAAGTAACTAAAGCCATGCTGGAATCAACATCTTCATTACAGTTCTTAAAACTGACTCGATCGATATTATACCAAGCTTTCAGCTTACAGAACAACTGCCTCGGAGCAAACAGGCAGACGAGCCTCTCGATGGATAATGACTACTGGCACCTGTAACCATTTATATAACGCCCTTCTAGTTTTGCTGATTATTACCATTTATTATTCAACAATATTGGGCCAATTTGGTCTTACGCCAAAAGGAAGGTTAGCACGAATCAGTGTTGTGTTGGATATAATTCCGGCACAGCAATATGCTGAGTGCAACTTTGTTTGCTGAAAAATGCGGCGTGCTATTCTTAAAATATGCTCTGTGTATCATAATGTATAAGGAATATAATTACGTCGGTATATCTTCAAATAAAGTTTTTCTTTCTTCTTTAACACCACCATGTCGTCATCGTCCTTGCTATCCACTCATCCTATCTAATCTCCTCTATATAATCCCTCCTAAGTCATTCCCTCTTCTTTAATTATACAGGGCAAATCCGATTAAAGGGTATCCTGGAGGAGGAGGAGCGTTTTAAAGTTGTTCGAATACATAAAAATTAACTTATTCCGACGCAGTTTTCATTAAAACGGTAGCTTACATTATTTGTTTAATGCTTTGTGTCCTGGGAATCCCGCGGGAATCACAAGACAAGCGTGGACGATGTCACGGATATACCCTAGCATAGTACCAGGTCCTTTTGACCCGGAAAATGGGATAGTTTCTCCGGTATACGATTTGGAATTGTCCGGAACTGAAATCGCGAGGAAACCTATAGTAAACGAGTTCATATTATTACACGCCGACATAGTGAATGCGCACTTGCAGTTTTTTATTACCTTTACCGCATTTGGACTTCTTTTATTTACTTTGTGTTTAAAATTTGTAATTACGAAAAAGATCCTATTGTTTTTGTACTCGTTTATTGCCGCAGGTGGGAAGATTACGTTACGTAAGTTACGTTACGGAAATTCAATCTACGCGATTGATTGTTGTATTATACAGTTCAGTATAAAACAATGCCCGAACGGAGGGATGAGGCAGTCAAGCGAGGATTACGATACGAGCAAGACGTGTACATTCGATAAGCTATATAGTAACGAACTTTGCGGGTGTTATTGAAACGTGCAGTTTATACTGGCTGGGCGCAGTTATATGTACTTGTGTTATACGTGGTTGTATATTTCTTATACATTCTATAGTAATTCCAACGACATTTTAATTCGAGTCCCGCACTCGTAACAATATGAATTGATATCGCTTACGTATGTTTGTATATGTAGGAGTTTCGTCATTTGACGATAATAACAGCGTTACGCAATAAATATTGAAAGGTGTTAAAGAACATAAACTGCTTAACCGCGAAGTCGTTATGACGTTCGTACTTATGAAATGTCACGTTTAAAGCGTAGTTAAGTTGATAGGTAATTTGTAAGATGACTTACACCTAAGGGTGTTTTAGATTTCCGTAGTCATTTGGGAAAAAGTGAAACCCACATCTTATTACAAGTCGGTAAAGCCATTATCTTATTTTGTTTGTTTGCTTGAACGCGTTAATATCAGAAACTACTTATCCGATTTAAAAATCTATCGGTGTTCGATTCCCCATTTATCGAGGAAGCCTATAGGCTATATATCATCACGCTAAGACTAATAGGAGCGGAGCACCAATGAAGAATGTTTCAAAATCAAAGGGGTTTTTTTTTAAAGAAAGAAAATCATTTTATTCAGGCCAAATTACATTAGTATAGTGTAGGTATAATTGTTAACAAATTTAAAACTAACAACATAATCTTGTCTTGTTCTTCTTTCTTTAATTATGCCCAGTTTGAGAGTTAAAGACAACTTAATATTTTGTATTGTTTTTTAGTCTCTGGGATCTGGTACTAGGATCCTCGTAATCTCCTGGAGCGATTTTGATGATTTGCTTTATGTGTTCAATTGGGCCCTGGAATGGTTTAGGTTCACAATTGGTGCTGAAATCGGGTCCTAGATTTTCATTTTTTCAGGGCAGGACAACGTCTGCCAGGACCTCTAGTCCATAAGTGAGTAAGTAATAAGTTTGTTTGTTACGCTTTCACGCGAAAACTACTCAACCGATCATCATGAAACTTTGTACACATATTCTTGGAGGTATTAGAAGTAATATAGGATACTTTTTATGAAAAAAAATTCACGCGTCGTTTACGACTTCTACGGGTGAATCCGCGCCGGTTTCACCCGCGCTCTGCTCCGCTCCCTGGTATATAGCGTCATGTTATATAGCCTATGACACTCCCTGTTAACGCAGCTTTCGAACAGTAAAAGAATTTTAATTAAAATCGGTTTAGTAGATCCAGAGATTACCCCCTCCAACGTCACAAACTCACAAACGTTACCTCTTTATAGTAATAAATATAGATGACGACGAAATTTTTCTTAGATTTCTTCTCTGTTTGTTCGGGATTTACGTAAAAACTACGGGGCCGATTTCGATGCGGTTTTCGCTAATCGACACCCAAACCCTAGGCTTAAAATTTGCGCTCCTTTTTATCGTGGGAATCCCGCGGATTTTTTTCTAGGCCTGATTTAAAATGGCCAGATTAAAAATAATCGAATTCCAGTGTGATTTTTTTAATGATCGATAACAAATTTAATGCAATAAAATGTGTGATATTTCATACATCCGGAGTCCTGCGGGAATGCTCCCGAGAACTGTTTGTGGTGGTTCAGTTGCATAAAAATTAGGTTATTCCGACCCAGGTTTCACTAAAACGATAGTTTTAACTCTTTTTTAAATGCTACGGTACGTTGTGTTTTGCGGGAATTTCATGACTTGAAGCCTTGACGAAGACGCGGGCATTACTTATTTTAGAGTAAAACTTCTGCCTGGAAAATATAATTTTCCACCATAGGGCGGGCAGGTAAACTGCAGCGAACTTATTTTATTTTTTAAAAATTTACTTATATGAAATATATGAATAGACCTTAACAATATCAACATTAATTTCATTACACGTCGGTTGGTATGTCACAACTGATTCTGAAAGGGGCCTATGTATTATTAATATTACATGTAGGCCAGTAATGGTTTATAGCCTAAGCCTGTTTTGTTTGCGCAATTCTAATGTGTAATCTGTTCAACTTGTATTTTATACTACAAAACTGCATAATAAAACTACGTTTTAACGGTTTTAAGCGCGGTAATTTATTTTATTTAGGTTTATCCGACGTTTCGGCCGCTTTTCAGTTGCCGTGGTCACGGAAGACGTCGGATAAACCTAAATAAAATAAATTACCGCGCTTAAAACCGTTAAAACGTAGTTTTATTATGTGTACAAGTCGCGAAAACTTAAGAAAATATTATACAAAACTGCATGTTAAACTATAAAAGTTCCACTAACAAGACTTTTATACAGAAAACACAAGTATAGTATAGTCGTAATAGTATGTCCGTCTCCTGGTTCTAAGCTACCTACCCACCAATTTTCAGCTAAATCGGTACAGCCGTTCTTGAGTTATAAATAGTGTAACTAATACGACCTTCTTTTATATATATAGATAAATATATCATCATCATCATCCGAACGTTAAATCCCGGTTGCGTTCACTCCGACGCCCAGGGTCCACTTTCCTACGTTTTCTACTCCACTTCGCGCGGTCTTCAGCATTCCCCATCAGTTTTCTATTTTTTTCTCAATCCGATGGAAAACATCAGGCCCATCACTTATTATTGATTGCATAGAAAAATATTTTGGAAATTTTTTGTAGGAGATTTAATGTTCTATAAAAAAGATATCCTATATTTTTTCCGTAAACCTCACCATTTAAATTATATTTAAAATTTAAGTTTGCTTATTTTAAGACAAATTTTATTTTTTTATGAATTTCATAACTCGACAATAAATGACTTTATATATATTTTTTATAGCCTGAAGCAGGCAAATAGGCAGACGGCCTACTTGATGGAAAGTTTACCGTCGCCTATGGACGTTTGCAACACCAGGGGTGTCGCAAACGCGTTGCCGACCTCTAAGAAATTTTATAACGCCCTTCTTAAAGAACCCCATGTCATAGCGCAAAAGGAAAAACGCAGCGGGAAGTTGCCTCCAGATCATTGTTGTATGCGGAATAAATGTTCTAGAGAACCGTTGCATAGGTGAGCCTGGGAGCTCAAGGAAATGGAGGTGAATATCCAGTCGCAGGCGATTAGTGCGGTGGTAAAAGTGAGGCGTTGGCACCAGATCAAACAGTTCCTCGGAACTCCCCGTTATACAGGCGGTAAAATACGCAGACGGACGCATTGTCTCTCCGAAGGACTATTATAAAATGCGCAATACAATTTTTTATAGGAAATTAACTACTCTATAAAAGCGGTACCCAGAACATATTCTGGCGATTCAATTAAGTTATCAAAAGATTCATCATGATCGGGCCTTACCGTCATGGACGGTGTACCAGAATATGATCAGAACAGAATGCGTAAAATGTCCTGACGATCTGTATAGTTAAGGCGTGAGACCGTCATAAATAAACAAACAAACGCAATTCGCGTTTATATTATGAGGGTGTTTCATAACCAGCGAACTATAGTTGTGATTTAGGGCAGTATGTCAACTAAGATCTCGCAAAATCATTAACGTGGTATGCGTATGTAATCATTTCACCAGAACGGTTAAGAAAAGTGATCTTTATATGTATGGAAAAAAAGTATACAATGCAATGATAGAATACAGAAGTTACGTAAATCAAACATGGGGTAGCCTTGGCATCTAAGATTACTAGCCATATCATCCGGTTTGGTTCGCAAAGTTTTAAATATAACTAAGAAATGTGAAAGTTAATGAATAATATACCTATAAAGAGGTTGAGTTTGTACAATCGTGGAATCAAACTATTCGCCAGTTTTCAAATTGATTTAATTAACGTTCCGCGAGCACATGTTCCTTGTACAATGTTGTATTTAACTTCCAATAGATGTGCCAATGTATGTAGTAAGTTTGGGTGGAATCTTGCAAGTTACATTTGACTAACTTCCTGGTTTCCGATTGTGATGAAATTTTGCACGCGTATATCGCGTGACAATGCAATAATTTGGTACCATGGAGCTAATTTGATTATAGAGCTGAAAGGTAGCCATAGGAACTCCTGTACTTAACAAGATAGACCCGTCGTGTTTGGGCTCGTTTTACTTGTCGTAGCACTCTGCTACTACATAATATCCAGGATATCAAAAGCTTGTATTTAAAAACATTTTTTTAAAACAAGTTTTTAGAAACTAAGTCACAGAACAGACTGTTTCACAGAAAATTATGTTTAGTTATTTGACAATAAAGTTTACAATTACTTATATCAAGCTTGTTCCATTTTCTGTCTTGTCTAGGAAGATTGTTCAGACATGTAAATCCTTTTTATTGGTTTTAATATTTATGTTAAGCGCAACAATTATATTCTCTTTATGTCTTTTTGTCAATCTCAGCGTCTGTCATTGTAAACATTGCAATATTATTTTTTCAAGATGCTGTATTTTATAAACGTAACATTTATTAAAATGTTGCCAGTATTGTTTCTTGTACTTGTGCAAGCAAAATTCGATTTAAGGTGAGGAACCTTTTCATACCGCGAGAGTACATAGAAATTTAAAATCTATTAAAAAGAAATACATTTCAAGAGTAACTAAGAAGCAAAAAAACCATTTTCTACAACATTTTGAAATCGGCGCGAAGTAAAAAAATAAAAGTATTATATTTTGCAATTTTTTTTTTTTTTGTTGGCACCTTTATGATGTAGAAAGAATCCATAATATAACTACGTTTTTATGGTTTTAGGTATTATTTGATATTTATTATTCCGACGTTTCCCCCACTTTTCAGTGGCCATGATCACGGAAGATAAAGATGTCAAGTGTCAATGAGCAAGCATTGTTAAAGTGCTAATTAGCCTAGCGCCTACTTGTTCATCTTACTTATTTAGTTTTATTTTTTGTTTATGGTTATTGTTTACTCTATGGGAGCCGATTGAAGTACATGACAAAAAAGCACTACCTGACATGTTTGATATTTTTACCTATATTAATATATACTTCTTAATATTAACTATTAAGTGTGCGAAATTTCATACTTCGCTGCAATTTTCGTAAAAAGGTACAAAGTTTTGGCTGTGTTTTTGCTTTACGTATTAATATAATAAGGATGTATATATTTATGGATGTAAATAAATAGGTGTATATATCTCTATAAAGTATAATATTCTTACTTATATAATATTTTACATACTTATATGTTTATTATTGAATAAAATATAACATAAGTAACTGCATATCGTATAATATGTATGTATACCGCGATTGACATATTGAATCTGTTTCATTCCTGCCACGGGTTGTCTGGAAGAGATCGCTTTTCAGCGATAAGACCGGCCATTATGTACATTTAGAATATTTTTAAGCTATAAGTTTTTCTGTGTTTTGTGTAATGGTGTACAATAAAGTGTTATCTCTCCCTTCCTCTCTCTCCCTCTCTCTCTCTCTCCCTTCTTTCTTCCTTACTGCTTTGTATGGGTAGATTACAAATAGTCTTAATTTGAGCCTTTCATCCCTGTTTTCACCCCGTATAGAAAGATAGTATAGCAAGAATCCGCATCTAAATGTTCCAAGTGATAGACCCAGTATTTCGGATAGTGCCTTGATATGTCAGTCAGTCAGTGAAGTCCTTGACTTCACGGGCTGACTGACATACAATTATATAGATAAAACTCTCTCTTTCTTTCTAAAGTATTTTCACTTTTGAATTACATATATAATTATATAGTATCCAATAACAATGAAGAACTTATGATAAATCCTGAAGCTCTACTGAATTTAAAACGAAAACAAGAAATCAAAATCGATTTAAAAATAAAAAAGTTATGGTTGAACATAAAAATATTTACACTAGGAATTGAAAACCTCCTAAGTATTTTGAAGGCGATTAAAAATTAAGGAAAAATAATTCAGACCAGCAGATTTGCTTTGTACAAACTCGAACCCCCTTTCTCTCTTTCAAATATTCATAAAAATATAACTTACCGGTCCACTGAAGATCTCTTCAAGCCTCTGCTGTGGAGTTTTTCCCTTCTTAGTTCTCACCAGTAAATATATATGGCCAATGTCTGGACATTTTCTGGAAAATTAATACAGGTAGATAACGCTTATACTGCTCATCAAAACTAATAATCATAAAAATGCATCATCCTAATACTTTATTGGCAAAAACAATTGACAGGCTTATCGCTAAAAGAGATCTCTTCAAAGTAACCTAATTATAGAACAGAATATACTTTTTGCATAATATTAAGATACAATTGACACCAAAAGCAATATCTTCCAGACAAGTTTGGGATCGATTAGAAAAGTTTGTAAAACATGCAGTTTTCGCAATAGAACTAAGATATATGTAAATAGAATAGTTGATAAAAGTGCCTTAGTTTTTCGTCTACGACAAAGACAGATGTGAACTAACCTGAGTAGTTTCTCTAAAAGCACTTTCCCCATGAATCCAGTGCCCCCTGTGATGAGAAGCGTCCGATCGGTGAAGGTCTCTGCAATGCGGTCTGGCATTGCCTCCAGCTCCTCTTCCGTATATCCCTCGTAAGACATATCTGAAGAAAGTAATATATTACCTAAGTCATTAGAAGTTCGAATGAAAACAATAATAATATATTCTTTATTGCAGGAGTTCAGCAGACAGGCAGACGGCCCACTTCAGAGAAAGCAGTTATCATCGCCTATGGACATTTGCAACACCAAAGGTGCTACAAATGCGCTGCTGTTCTTTTAAGGCAGACTGGAACCTGGCCACTTATGCCGGAACACAACATAAGGTTTTTATGGAAGCATATCCTAGACCAGGGGCGCTAGCCATCCAGTAGGGCAAACACCATACCACCTGGCTGTGGGTCGTTTAGTCGTCTCTTATGACAGGCCGCCCCAACGTAGGAAATTGTATTCTTTCTCCGTTCCTGCACGGATAAAATTATATTATATCATTCTTAAGTCTTAATTATCATATCATAAAAAATGAAATACATGTTAAATATAAAAATTAAATTATATTGAAAACACAAAGTCAAAATAATAAAATATACGTGTATGTATATACGAAATTAGTAGAAGGTCATTTAATCTTTTCTTTTTAATTGGTCCTGAACTTTAATAAATTGCTTGGAAAAACATAAAGAGCATTGTATTGCTGGCGAGCACGGTATAAAAAATGTGTTTTTACATATCATAAATATAATATAATTATTTCATTACTATTATGTATGTAAATACATTCGTGATCTCAATAACAAATACAATGAAAGGTTTCACAGAGGTGATAAATGTAGCCTGCTTTCGTTGCAAAATTTTATGATAATCGGTTGAGTAATTGGATCGTGAAAGCGTAACAAACCAACTGACATTCGCATTTATAAATATAGTTAAAATAACACGAAATTTGGCAGGCCACGAATCGAACCTGAAGCTACTCCGTTGCCTGCATAGCCACAAAGACCGTTAAGTATAAAAGTTGGTTAAATATAAATAAATACTTACATGCTCAGAGTTAGCTAACTCTGAGCATGTCCTTACAAAAAAAAACTAATTTTATGGGTGTTAAAATATTTAATAATTTGCCTGTTGCCCTAAAAAGTGCTAATTTGAATTTATTTAAAGTCAGTCTTCACAATTGGAGAGGTGTTTTTACTCGGTGCGTGATTATTTTAATTGGAACAAGACCTAGATGAGGCTGTATGACATTTATATGAATTTAATTATTTGACATTAGTCATTTAAACTACCTCTCGAGGTTGGTTAAATTTGACAGTTATTTGTGAGTTGCTTTACCATCTTTTATCCTTAAAAGGAGTTTATGGGTAAGATTTTCACTAATCAGCTGCTAAACAGTTGCTTAAAATTTAACCAACGTTTATAAGTAAGACCAATTATCTTTTGACATCAATACTTTAATTTAATTTTCCGTGGCCAACGTAAATAATATTTTAATTTAAGACGATGTAACATTTGCACACCCTATGGGTAATGACATGTGAACTCATAATATATAACTTAAGACCTGTATTTTTATGTACCATGTCATATGCAAATAAAATTCATTTCATTTCAATAGCGACTTACAATTCGCTTTATGAAACATCGTAATAGGTAAGTAACTTATGTAGCAATAGAAGCGACAATAAACACAATTGTTTGAAATCCTTGAACCAATGCCCTGACGTCGCCCAATCACAAGGCATGGAAAATATTTGTAAAGTTTCCATACATGCATGTATGTATGTATGGTGGTGGGAGCGAGCTTTTTGCATGCAGAAACGAGCCGTACATGTTATTATGGGGTTACCTAATGAAGCGAATGCCCCGTATATGGTGGAGAAGAGAGACGGAATGATCCTCCGTTTAAAAGGAAGATCTTCCAACGAGGCTATTGTCGCTCCTCGCAGGCCTAGGTCCATTTTTTTCTGGGAGCGGAGGCGTTCAGCCTGGAAGCAGCTCCCTCGAGGAAGCACCTCCTGTGAGGCTCGACGTCGGTTCGATCGCTGCGGGGGGAATGGAAAGCGCTTTCTATCGTCTATGGACATTTGCAACACCAAAGGTACTACAAATGCGCTGCTACCCGCTTAAGGCAGAGTGGAACCTGGTCTATAATACCGAAACACAACTCAAGATTGTTATGGCGGCATACTATAGAGAGACTATGTGTGGTAGCCATCCAGTCGGGAAAATACCCTGCCACCTGGCGGTGGCTTGTTTTATCGCCTCTTGCGACAAACCATCATTATACTCAGTGATATATCCTGTATTTAATGATTTCCTATATCACCTAGGGCCTTACTTATAGCAATCTCGTTAAGAAAGGATTAACCATCTCTTAAACAAGAGACTCTTAAGCCCCTAATCAATAGGGGCCTTACTTATAATAATTTCATTGAGAAAGGATTAGCCATCTCTAAAGTAAGTAATTTATATTGTTTGTAGTGATTTTATTTGATTTTATAAAACTTTTAGCATTTCCTTTAAAAATTAGCACTTTAGTTACGGTAGCGCCACCAATTTAATGCCTTTTGCCGTTACTTTACTAACTCTTATCCTTAAGAGGAGTTTATGGGTATAATTTTCACTAATCTAATTTCCATAGACAACTTAGTTCGTAAATAAATTGCTTAATTAAAATTTAACTTATTATTCGTGTGCTAAGTAAAATAATTTATTAACGGCATTGATCTTTGATACTGTTTTTGTATGCAAATTTGTTGCAATGCAAAGTTCGATCAATATTATTGTTAAAATTTAAATAGTGCTCATATAGTGGTAAATGGTCATATTTGGGTTACGCAAATATGACCACGTCTCTGAATGTCGTAGAAAACTCAAGTGGTTGCCAAATCGTTTTCGCTGGAATACTCATATTCTTTCACTCCTTACAGTGTGTTGTTTATTCCCACAACCCCGTATTATCTCAAAGAACGCTTTCTTCCTCTCACAGTTTACGACCTTCTACGAATCTTAGACTTAATTACTCCCAAACATTATTCATCGTTTTTCAATAATTCTTTTACTGTACAGGCTATTCGACTCTGAAATGAGTTATCTGTTACTGTTAGACAAACTAAATCACTAACAATATTTAAGAACATGATAAAAAAGCACTACCTACAACATAGTGATGTTTGATATGTCTACGTATGTTTATTTATGTATTTATATATACTTATGTATATATTTATGTATGTAATATCAATAGGTGTATTTATACATGTCTATCAAGTATAAAATATATTATGTAAGTAGCTGCATATCCTCTTATATTTATGTACCTTCGACCAATATAATATGTTTTATTCCTGCCACGGGTTGTCTGGAAGAGATCGTTTCTTAGCGACAAGACCGCCCATTGTGTACATTTAGAATATTTTAGGCTATAAGTTCTTCTGTGTTTTCTGTAATTGTATACGATAAAGTGTTATCTATCTAACAATTTATGCGAGTGCGGCTTAGATGAGTGCACTTTGAAACACATTTTTTTATTACTCAAAAATGATTACACCCCCGTACGATATTTTACCAGGAAATTTCCCTCGCCCTGTCAACATAAATTTCCTTTTAGCAGAAGCCAATAAAAAATCTGTTAATATTGTGGCGACCGAGGTTAGATCTTTCTAGTAGCGTAAGCCGGTATCAAGACTTTTAGAAAAATGTAGAAGATTCTGGTAGGAAAAGACAAGGACAGATATATTTTAGAAAGGTATATCTCTTTCTAAAGGTATATATATCTCTTTCTTTTGATGAACAAAAGAATAACGAAAAGAAGATTGAAATTATGGGATCCAGAAGATTCTTCCGCGTATATAAGTAGCGTAAGTAATGACGTAAACACGAGTTCTACGTTTTTCCAATAATCTGACAACCTCTCAATATTGACATGTATTTGAAGCAAAAACTTGGTAATAACAAAAGTCCAGCACAAACGTAACTCATGACATGCGCTGTAAAAACTTTAGGTACCTATTTAGGTAGCTACTGTTCTTTTGAATACAAAAGGAAACGTCGGATATAAACAATTTAATATATTTAACATTAAAATTAATATGTAATATTTAAATCGTTAACCTACTTATTAATTAGTTTAAAATATACAGAATTACTTGCGGGACAAGCAGACGTTGTACTGCCCTGATAATATATAAATATAAAACCCGATTTCAGTGCTATCTACCAGATCCAGTTGTGAATCTGAACCATCCCAAGACTCACTCAAACACACAAAAACCATTAAATTTTTCGTAAGGTGAACCTATACTCAATACTCAATACTCAATCATTTATTGCACAATTATAAACAGTTTTACACGTTCACAATAACCCTAGCAGGGTATAGCAATAGATACTGTGCGGAGCGGATCGGTCTATTTCACGTACTGAAAAATGTCATTATATCTATTTTATATCATCTTTAAAAAAATCGTTTATATTGTAGTAGCATTTTATTATTAATATATTTTTAAGTTCTTTTAAAAAGATGTCGTCTTTAGTGTTTTTTAATTTAGCAGGCAATTTATTATATATTTTAATGGCCATTGCGTTCGGGCCACAGCTGTGCATATTAAGTTTGGAGTTTGGTAGAATTAAATTATGATGATGATATTTTCTAATGAATTTACACTGTTCTAGTATGTATATAGACGTTATTGTTAGTATTTTATGTTTGATAAAGTGTGGCCTGTGAAAATGTGGTATCGTTATGTCAGGAAGTTTTATATTTTCAAGTATGCGGATACATTTTTTTTGAGCGATAAACAGATCTCCAACATCTACGCTGTTTCCCCAAAGTATGATGCCGTAGCTGAGCCACGAGAACGCGTATGCGTAATATGCTGTTAAGGCCGTGTCTAGATTGGTTGCTCGTCGTAGTTCTCTAAGTGCATATGTGAAACTAGATAATTTAGTTTTTACTTTTTTTACGTGGCTTTTCCAATTTACATGCGTATCGTACCTAATTTTACACAAGCGCGTAAAGGCAAACCACTTACTAAAGTTAGACAGTTGACCACACCTGTATAACATCTTTGTGATATTATTTTTATGTTAAGTACTTTGGAAGGAATGTTAATGTGGTTTGGACATGTAGAGAGAATTGATTAAGGTAGAATCACAAAACAGGTGTATGACAGTATTGCCAATGGTAGAGTTGCTGCCGGTAGACCGAGAGAAACACCCCATTATCAAATATCAGAAGTGTTAAAGAGATATCAGGTAAAAAGCATCTCAATTAAAGATGCACGTATGAAGAGATTAGTGAAAGTAGATGAAGCGAAAGTTGTTTGACAGAATCGTCACAAGTGGAGACCCAGACCCTTCCTACCTCCATTGGAAACAGGCGTGATATTATGACCAGTGTATGTATGTAAGTATTTTAGGAACTGATTAAAGCAATTGCTGGATTACATGGGAATAATCGCAGTTACCTTGGAGTACTTTGAGACCTGCCAGAGCCTTGCGGGATGGCGACGATATATACCCGTGACCCTGGCTTATAGGCAAAGGAGGAAACAGCGAGCAATTTTAGTGAGCAGGTACCTCGGGTGGTCACAACATTCCTCAGCGACGCTAAGGCCACCTCAACCCTTGTCCGCAATCTGATTTATCCTTGTTAAATATACAAAACAGGAGTACTTTGGGACATTAAAATAATATTTGTTAATTAAATTTTTTAACAAAAATTTCTTGCCGGTGCTTGGGATTCAATGTATGACATTCTTATCTCGTTGAATCAAAGAACTGAGTACTTTGGGAATAACCCATACATTCATTAGACAGAGACCATTTCACAATGATTTTAAACAAAAAAAAGGAATTTTATGAAACGCATTGACGTCATTCAAACTAAAGGTTTCCTTTTGTTAAAATGACTAAAGTGTACACTAAAAAATCTAGTTAGTGTAATTGTATACTAATTATAGAAGTTACTTCTTTGTATGATGTGATTTTATGAAAATAAGATTTTTTGCAATTGTACACGCAACGATGATTACGTAACTTTAACAAATTGGTCAAGCGCACCTTGTACCATGCACGCTTTTGTTAGCTTTGCATGTATGTATTAGCGATGGGTAACAACGGAAATTTCAAAAACTTAGTAATTCGGCTAATGGTGATTGAATAGCAGCTGATAGCTATTTGGCTAACGGGTGAATAATCCACCAGCTGACAGCGTAGATGCACATTCCTGTAAATTTATCCACGCAAAAACACAGAAACAATACGATTTCCTGCGGCCGGCAGCCCGACGTAAGAGGTGTCCAAACAACCTACTATTCCAGTCTCGCTTTAGAGAGCAGCAGCAGATTGGTGTTATCAATGTCCATAGGCGACAGTAACTGCTTTCGAACAGGGGGGCCGTCTGCTGTTTGCTGAACTTATGAAATAAAATAAAACTTACCAACAGTTTATTTGACTTACTATCATTTAAAGTTGGACATGAGCTACAAGTCATATAAAAATTCAAGCGATCATAACTTATGGTATATCAAGTGAATGAATAGTAAGATATAAAAACGGGAATTGATGAAAACGGCTGACGACTAATGACTGGTACCTATTCTATTCAATCACTGCCTTACCGTCAGTTGACTTTGACATTACTCGTATGGAGCTTATGTCAAATTTTAACCGATAGTAAAACAAATTACCGTTCGCTAAGATACACAGTTTTCGGCTTCATTCGATAACCATAGCCACAGCTGGCGACTTGACATGAACTTTAGGCATGGCTGCTTTGTAAAAAACCGCTATTTAGCTGGTTTCTCTAATAACTACTCGTCTATGTATATATACATCTATGGACATATAGTTTACGACAAGTCGATTCATGTGACGTCACATACGCGGTAGTTGATATCGCAAATTAATTTGCTACACAACAAAACGAACTTTGAATCCGTGTGCAGAAGGTTTACCGATAGTCTTACGATGTCAAGCGTCGATGGTCAGTAGGGTTGACAAAAAAGGTTACATAAGTAGTTGTTGCAATAAGTTTGTTATTTTCAAATTCAAATTTATTTACTTGCATAGAACATGGTTTAAAAGGTATTACTGTAAATTTAGGTCACATGTTTTTTTTCAGTTTGGTGTGCAGATTTAGCTTCTAAAATTAATTACAATATAATAATATGTCAAAATCTCAATAAAAAAAATTAAAAATACGCGTGCGTCTCAGGACGCCCCAGAGAACTGATATATTAAATTAATCTAAGTTGAACTAGTATATTTAATTGAAATTTTTTAACTTGCGAAAAGCTTAGGTTATAGTTAAATTTTAGTACATTAATATAATAATTTAAGGAAAAGATAAATTATTAATAAAATCATTTATCGATTTTAAAATATGTTTTATTCTTAGTTACAATTCTTGAATATGTAACATTAGAATTTTGTGTATGTATGTATATTATTAGTATGATTATTAAATCTAATTACCGAAATACGGCTAGCGCTGTGGGTTAGAATGAGAGAAGAGAAGCCTGCCTATCGCTGGCGTATGCGTGAGAGAAAGGGAAGCCAGACAGACTGGCGTTGTAACGCGTTACGTAACGAAGCACTTTACCCTCCCATAAGAAGTTATCACTTCAATAACTAGCGTCCACAGTCAGATATTTACAACTGTCAACATAAATAAATTTGTAATAAACAATAGTTGGTAATATAATTAAATTTGTTTTAACAAAATTAAAACTGAATAATTAAATGAACAAGCTGGCTAAATAAAACTTTAACCAATCTCATTGACAATTGACACCTATGTCTTCCGTGATAATGGCTACTGAAAAGTGGCCGAAACGTCGGAATAATAAAAATCAAATAAATTACCGCGCTCAAAATCGTTAAAAGTTTTATTATGTATACTAGTCGCGAAAACTTAAGAAAAAATATTCATACAACTTACACTTTCGAATATAAAACACGTATGTGGACCGAATTTTGAATGTTACTTCTTATATCATTAATATAAACAACATATTATTACGTAAATTTCAAAATAGGCAAAGCGGAAGTATAATATTTAAAGTAGATTAGTTCCACGGCCCAACCACACAAATCAATTTTTAGATTCGTCATGTCCGTCCGTCCGGACTAAAGTAAAATTCAAAATATTTTTTAAAGAAATCTTTGGCCGGTTCCTACATGGATATATCAATATGGCGAAGTTTGCATGGCTGATATCAAATTAAACTAATGTTCGCAGGAGGCAGGCAAAAAGGCACCGACTTTTTTCTAATTATTTTTATTGCAGGAGTTCAGCAGGTATGCAGACGGCCTACTTGATGGTAAGCGGTTACCATCGCCTACGGACATTTGCAACACCAAAAGTGCTACAAATGCGCTGCTGCTCTTTTAAGGACGACAGGAACCTGGCCACTAATGCCGGAACACAACACAGGGTTGGTGTTATGGCGGCATACTCTAGACCAGGGGTGGTCGCCATCCAGTCGGGCAAATACCCTACCACCTTGCTTAATAGATGCCAATGACACAGGCCTTGCAAATATTGAACATGATATGCCAAAAAAATATCAACTTTATCTGTAATGTGGTTAAATTGATTGTTCTTTCACGCAAAAACTACTTAATGAATTTTGATGAAACCTTATAATAACAATATCGGCAGACAAACACACATAATGTATATCCCCAAATTAAGCAAGTTACTTGTGTTATGGATGATATACAATGGACTAAACTGGATCCGATCCCAGACACCCAGACCATAGTAAATAACGGAGAAAATACGTTTCCAAAATTTCCTATACTAGGAATCGAACCCGGAGCCTCTGCGTTGATGTGAGGTAGGCCGGCAAAGGCTTAGCCCGCCCAATCACAGAGGCCGTCAATAATATAGCTATATATGTGTATATTTCTTACACATCAAAATAACACAGGTTATAATTTATAAAAATCTATCATCATTATCACAATTTTCCATCACCACGCAGGTGAAACCGCGGGGTCCAGGTAGTATTATATATTATGACGATTGCAGGCTGCTACTCGGCTATCCAGAGCACAAATTTTAAATAGTTATGGTGAAGGTGAGGGTAGGCAATAATTGAAATGAACAAATTGGCAATAGGTTAAATAAAACTTTAACAATACTCATTGACACGTGACATCTTTCTCTTCCGTGATCACGGCTATTGAAAAGTGGACGAAACGGCGGAATAATAAAAATCAAATAACTAACCGCGCTTAAAACTGTTAAAACGTAATTTTATATGATTTTAGTGTTGAAATTTTGAGCCATTTCCATCCGAAACCAAACGAGATTATCAAATCATATAAATTCCACACTAGCAATTAAGAAGTGGGGGAAATGATGAAGAATTACATAACAGTAGTGACGACTTCTGTAGTAAGGTCGATGACTGGAATGACTTTGACGATTCGACTGACTACGACTTGCTGTTTTTTGTTGTTTATTTTGACCTTGACTGAAGTACCCTTGACGTAAAACTGAATTTTGACTCTTTCGGTTCGGAGTAATTACCTAATGACTGTAAGTATTCTGATCCGTGACTTTAATATGACTTCTTTAGTTTATTGACATTGGATACACTCAACATCAGATAAGCTAATCCATATTGTCTTTTAAACAGATGGTTACTATGGTTGGATGGTTGCTCTTTCAGGTGATCAGAGAGCTGTTGCTTGCCTCGGGCAACGGATCAGTATAGCGATCCAGCAAGGAAACATAGCCAGCCTTCTGGGCATCTTACCCATAGAAGACGGTGATCTAGGCTCAGTATTCTACTTATAGTCTTGGGGGACTATGGGTACAATACAATACAAATAAGCCAAGTTTTTTTTATTGCATTTGATTATATTAAAAAAAAAATTATTTAATCGGTAAAATATAATATAATATTGTAAATAGCATTGTCTGTACATCATTGAAGCAATTTAGACTTGACAGATACACATGACATGACAATGGAAGGATATAACATAATTAATTATAGACCTACAGACACGCGTTGAAAAATAATGGTAGTTTGGGCATTTAGAGAGAATTAATGAAAGCAAAATCACAAAACAAGTATATGTCAGTAATGGAAGCGATAGAGTTGGTGCTGGTAGACCGTCATTTACCTACTCACCATGATCAAATCTAAGATACTTGGAAGAAAAATAATGTGAAAAGTACTTTAAACAAGCGTGTATATATGAAGACATTAATGAATGTTGATGAAGCTAAAAGTGTTTGTCAGGATCGTGGCAGGTGGAAATCCATGGTCTCTGCCTACTCCTACCCCAATGCAAAGCAGGCGTGACAATATGAGTATATAAAATTACTAATTGAGTGGGAGCATTTTCAAAATGTCGAAAAGGCAAACTGTAATCTTCGTTATTTGTGCGTCGTGGACGAAATCGCGGCCATATCCCATTAATTAATATACTCGTAAATGATGATTACATCCTCGGTGTGACTATCTCTTAATAAGACTGCCTTAATTTGACTGTCAACTAACGTATTGCGTATACGGTTACCTAACTTTTTTTAAAGTAATTACTGCAATTTCAAAAAACACCTCCACAATTTTGAAGAATTAGACTTAAATTAGTTATATAAGTGCTAGTATACTAGTTTAATATGATATTGCTAACGCAATTTCTAATCGGTAAACTACTGGTCATTCTTATTGCGCAGCTGGCAGACAGGTCTACTAATGGAAAGTGCTTTGTTCCGTCTATAAAACTATAAATTCAAATTCAAAAGTTTTTATTCAAAATAAGTTTCACTGGAGAACACTTCTTGAAGGTCATACATATAGGTTAAAATTTAACTTTACTTCCTAGTCTATGTACACCGCTTCGCAACGTGTTATTGCTGATAAGGAGAAGAAGCGGCAAGAACTCCCCAGCAACACGTCTAGCTAAAAATTCTTTTTCTTTATATTTGTCTTATTTTATTTATATTTCACGTTTTTTGTTTATAAGTTTTATATAGAAGTATGTCACAGAATGATTTTTGAAGAATTAATGGAGTTGTAGGCAAACAATGCATATTCAATACGACAATAAGAATATATAAATAAGACAAATCTTTCTTAGAACAAAAATGATGTTTCTCTGAAAAGACAGTTTTATTCTTGTTGGTACCTAAATACAGTTACATACTTAAATGTACGCGAAATACCTAACATTATAATATGCTTACCTGAAAAGACAAAGAAACGACATTCAAAGTCAATTCATTTATAGTTATATTTAAATAATATTTTAAACGCTAATCACTTATTAAAACCTGTTTTTGTATCGAGCGTCATTTGCAGATTTAACTGTGTGAACTGTTGTATTGAACATTTATATAAAATATGCGCTCCCTGGGTAACAAATTCTAATTGTATATTTAATTTCATTACATGCATATAAGTTTCTATCCGTGCAGGAACGGAGAAAGAATAAAATTCCTGCGGCCGAGCGGTATATTTTAAGAGGCGATAAAACAACCCACAGCCAGTTGATAGGGTTCGCCCGTCTGGATGGCTACCACCCCTAGTCTTTTTTGTTTTTTTATTGTAGGAGCTCAGCAGACAAGCAGACGGTCCACTTGATGGAAAGCGGTTACCATCGACTATGGATATTTGCAACACCAAAGGTGGTAGAAATGCGCTGCTGCTTTCTTAAGGTCGACTGGAACCTGGTCACTAACACCGGAACACAACTCAAGGTTGTTATGGCGATATATTTTAGACCACGGGTGGTAGCCATCCAGTTGGGCAAATGCCCTATCACCTGGCTGTGGGTTGTTTTGTCGCCTCTTACGACAGGCTGCCCGACCGCAGGAAATTGCATCCTTTTTCCGTTCCTGCACGGATAAACGAGTGTAGGGCAGAGTGTTCCGACATTAGTAACCAGGTTCCAGCCTCTCTTTTGATAGTGGCAGCACATTGTTAGAAGTAGCTTTGCTGTTACAAATTATGTCTGTGGTCGACGGTAACCGCCCTCCATCAGGTGGGCCTGTCTACTGATCTCATATAATAAAATAAAAGCTAATACTAGAGTGATTAATTTGGATGAAGCAACCAAAGTGATGAATGTAAGCGTAATATAAAATCACTAAGTGCCATAATGCGATTTTCAATTAAATTGAGTCACGTTATATTTTCTTGAGTTTACGCGACTAGACATGGCAAAACTGCGTTTTAAGCGTGCTAATTTAATTTTTATAGTTCCGACGTTTCGGCCACTTTTCAGTAGCCGTGATCACGGAAGACAAAGATGTCAATTGTCAATGAGTATAATAAAGTTTAACGGAAGCCATGAAAGACAAAGATGTCAAGTGTCAATGTGTATTGTTAAAGTTTAACAATACTCATTGAAACTTCATTATTTATTATTAATAATAATTTGTATGTCTTTCAAGACTACTAGGACTAGGACTTTTGGAGGGCTTGCGTGGGGCCATGGGGAGGCCAACACGTAGAGGCCCCTTGACAAATTTAATGTAAATATGTGGCGTGACACTGACCGGCATCATGTCAGAAGTACCTTCAGTGAACCTGCAGCCCACCTCTCTACACCTAAGCCACTAACACCCATGTTACCCCTGTCTTCTATGGCATTGTTTAGGGCCCATTCAGGGAGTAGCGAGTCACCGTCTGCCCATTTTTCCATGTTCCCTGAACATTATCACGGGCAGACGCCATAGTCCCCATATTCCTAGACTCCTAGTACCACTAGCAGCTCACCCCAATAGCCCGTTACTTTTTGTCCTCATTTCCCACAATAGTCCTACACTGGCCGGGGCTTGTCCGGGTGCATTATTATAGGGCGTAAATAGGGATAATCGCCGGTCATTGTCACACCACATTAGGATTAAATTTTCAAAGGGCCTCTACGTGTTGGCCTTCCCATGGGCATTGTACCTAGAATGCTGGTTTATCTCGCTGGATATGGAGACTAATCCTTTTAGCGAGGTAAGCTCCAGCCTTCCGGTCTCCTGTTGTATCTACCAGACGTTTTTAATATTTTGAAATTTCATTGAGAGATATACAATTACGCTACGACATGCTTATGTATGTATGTATGTACATTATTATCGAGATAAAACATTATGAACTGATATGCTATAATGGTAGACACTTTATTATTGAGATGTATTACTTTACTTATTATTATTATTACTTTAATGATTAACAAATGTAATTTTATTTTCAATTGTATTCATTGATTGATTGTATGAAATGTTTTTCTCTAAGTCAATATTGTAATAATAATTTTGCACGCCCAATTCGGTAGTTGACAGTATGAAACATATAGGCTGATTTTAATATATATCGTAGATAACGATCTAAATATGACAAAAATAAATTGTTTTAACTAAAATATTATATATTAATTGATATTTTTGAGAAATAAAATTGTTATATTGCAGCCATTAGCCACGTGACAATGAACGCCGATCAGAGCGCGTGACGTCATAGTGTGCAAAACACAACAAGTTATCAATGACTTCTCAGGTAACACTTCAACGAAACAGATGTTTGTTTTGCACACTGTGACGTCATGCGAGACGCCATGACAGCTTGACGCGTTTTTGTGACGAAATGTCAAAATATTTATAAAATTGCTAAATTAAATATGTTAATGTTGTTTTTTTTTTGCCGAAATATTAATATTTTGTCTAAAATAGACCATAACGCTCAAAATAAACCTGTTTCTCAAAAATTGACAACTACCGAATTATAGACCGAATGCATTGATACTATAAAACCTTTAACACCTATGTATGTGCATGACGCAATAAATATATTCTATTCTATGTATTCTACGACGGTATTCAATAATAATGAATGATACAAGTTTATGTATTTATGGATTAACATAGTTGTTTCATCCAAAATGAAAGAGAAATGGACCGTGTAATGATGTCTTAACGACCACGTGCCACGCGAATGTAGTAATGGTGGAGCTGGTGTTATAATGTAATCTATGCATAAATAATTACTTGATCTCGCTGACTGACATATCAAAGCCGAAAATCGAAAAGAAAATCGTACTAGGGCAGAACCGTGAAAATTGAGTGTGGTTTTTTTCATTTTTTTTATCGCCAACTCCTTCGTCATATTTCAAGACAGTCTTTTCTTTCATACAGGGATAATAAGTACGGGGGGAGTACATATTTTGTTTTTCTTTTTGAAACCAAATCTTATACTCCATTACATTGTCTTCTTCTTCTTTGTTCAAAAATGGCTTGGCACACATTTTGTCATAATCATTATTACAGTGTTATATCTCTTTTAATTCTACCTATTATATTAATATATAAAGCTGAAGAGTTTGTTTGTTTAATCGAACGCGCTAATCTCAGGAACTACTGGTCTGATTTGAATAATTATTTCATTGTTAGATAGCTCATTTATCGAGGAAGGCTATAAGGCCATATATCATCACGCTAAGACCAATAGGAGAGGAGCACCAAAGAAGAATGTTTCTAATTGGGGTTTTTTGAAAACAAATTCCACGCGTACGACGTCGCGGGCACAGCTAGTATGTTATAATTGTTCACTTATCTGTTTCAATTTTGCATGCATGTTGTTTCTGTACTAGTCGTGACGTAATGGCTAGCACACGTGTCCCAATCTCAAAGGGCGCGGGTTCGATCCTGAAGGGAACGCATACAACACTTAGGCAGTTTTCTGACCTAATGTGCATATTATTACAATTACCACGTGCTAACAACGGTGAAGGAAAACATCGTGATGCAACCTGCACATCGAGATAACCGATGTGTCAAACCTGCCAGGCCGCCTTGGACAAGCGTGGCGGGTATAGGAGGACCGAGAACAACAGTGGGACGTTTTTGGGTTGTTATTCTCTCGCTCTCTCTTTCTGTACTATAAATGTGCATTAAGAAAAAGGTAATGAAAGTTTATATGAAGATCCTTTGTTTTCAAATTTCAAAATAACGGGCACAAAATTGTATGTACTTGCTTTTGATTAGAAATAGACGCACACATATAGTTATGTCGGCATTTTTGGAAATTCTACCCCTAAAATGGTGGAAAACTTTGCCCTTAACTTTTGTTGCCTACCCAAACTTACTATTTTTAATATACTCGAGCGAAGTCGCGGACAACGGGTAGTAAATTGAAAGCAAAAACTAAATTAATTAATATATTTTGTTATGTAAGTATGATGCAAAAATTGTATTTTGTATTCCATTAGATGCAACTTAATTAATTGTTAGAAAAGAAATTTTATAAAATTAAATAATAAAGACCAGAAACATATTAAAAATGATATTAAAAAACCCAGTTGGTGGGGAGTCTGTTGCCAGTTTTTTTTTACGATAACACGATACGAAGTGGTGTACGTGGAGCAGGAAATATAAACTTCTTACACTTATTTGTATGAACTAATTATAGCTAACTTGACTTATATTTTTTTGTACTTATATGTGCTATTTATTTATATTTATTAATATTATTCATCATTATTTATTAACTGCACCACTTTCAGTATTAAAAAATATATCAATCCCTAGCAAGGGGTGCCTGGAAGAGATCGCTTCTGAGCGATAAGGCTGCCCGTTGTATCTCATGTTTTATCTTTTTCTACTTCTGTTTGTTTATGCTTTGGTATACAATAAAGAATTATCTATTTATCTATCTATAGTTATATTTTGGTTAATTTATGCAATATATATATGAAAACGTAGCTCATATTTAGTGTAGTTTAATAAAAATTCGTCTAGTATTTTTAACGTGAAAGACTAACAAAGATCATCATAAGATTTCACGTTGATAAATATGAATGGAATATCTATAAAAAATCTCCAATGGAGCTTAGTTTGAATATAACTTGAATAAAATAAATAACTAAGAATATTTACCTACCTTAAGTTTTGGTTCCGTGCACACTTTAATGTAACCAACTAAAACACGTCTTTCCACTTAAAGGTATTGTAACACACTGTGTTGGCATCAAAACCCAGTGAATGGGTCGTTTTCATTGCGAAACTTCGTGCTGTGCATTGGCTAATTCAAAAACGAGTTTAAAGCCATGTGGTAATGAAGACAAAAAATGGGTTTTCTCTATTTGAAATAGGTTCTTTTTTCAAATTGTTTCAACTGCAACGCATATTTCGAATTTATGGCAGTGTAGCGTGGTCTGTACTTGAGCGAAACATGCAAGAGAGACGGGAGTTTTTGGCGGGAACTGAGAGGTTGATGAGAGGTTGTGCCGTGCAGTTTTATTTTATTTTCTAAAAATGTGTAAATTTACTCTAAAATGAACAATAGTTGTAGAATATTGATAGTTTTTGAGTAGTAATTATGTATTTTGTGAGAAATGTGAACTCTATAGTTAAAGGTGGCCTTTTGAGAAGAAGAAGTCCGTTGAATGGCACCAGCTGAACCTACAGTTCATCTGTGCTACATATAGGCTTATGAAAATGAAACTATATTGTAAACTAAGATCTGGCTTAAAGGCCTAGCTGCCAAGCCATAAAGCTAAATAAATAATAAGGAAGAGAGGCGGGTCACGGAAATGAATATGCTGCGGTGTAAGTGTGGAATCACACGAAAGGGCGAAGTCAGGACCTCCCACATCCGCGGTAGTCTTCATGACCATGACTAGCCAAACTGTATGAGTCGTTTACGCTAGTACATGTATGTTTTAAGAAAACCAACTAGTTACGTGAGGAACAAATGTCTAGCCATGCCGCCTTCGCCAGGTCCCGGACGAGGAAGAGGAAGGCCCAATGCTGGCTTCACGTCGTAAAAAAGTATGACATGCGTACCAATCAATGGTCTCAATATAAGGCATGCCGAAGACCGCGCAAAATGAAGATAACAAAGTAAGAAAGCTGACCCTGTGCGTTGAAGCGAGCGCTCCTAACGCAACCAGTATTTAACGCTCGGATGATGGTGATAATAATGCATATTTCGAAAAAGACCTATGATTGACATATCTGGCCCACTATGGAACAACATTGTAAGCGACAAATATACAATGTTGTATAATATCTCTGATTTTGAGTCGAATTTATTTAAATAATTAAAAAATCGGAATAAATCAGCTGGGTTCATTTATTTCAGCAGACTTTGAAAATAGAACATTTAGAAATGTCATTGCGAAATTTTTAGGACATCACGTAAAAACTACTGAACAGGTTTTAATGCAACTCAACCAGACCTAGCTTATATTCCGGGTAAATACTTGGTGGTCTTTGTTATGGAGTTGGCTAAGCCTTTGCCGGCTTACCTCACTACAGCGCCGAGGCTCTGGGTTCGTTTTCCGGTATGGTAAATTTTGGAAAATTATTTTCTCTGTTATTTACTATGGTGTGGGTGTCTGAGATCGACCCCAGAGTAGTCCGTTGTATATTACTAGCATCACAAGCATAACCTGCTTAATTTGGTGATATTATACAATACATGTTTCCCTGCTGATAAATTATT
Source organism: Dendrolimus punctatus (assembly GCA_012273795.1). Classification (NCBI taxonomy): domain Eukaryota; kingdom Metazoa; phylum Arthropoda; class Insecta; order Lepidoptera; family Lasiocampidae; genus Dendrolimus; species Dendrolimus punctatus. The sequence goes on from CM022527.1 coordinate 26,882,410, forward strand.
TTAAAAAAATTAAGCACTTAGGATTTATTATCTCTCTCTTTCAATTGCGTACCGTGGGATTTGGAATGAGCTCCCAGGCGAGGTTTTCTCACAGCGCTACGATATGGAGTTTTTCAAAAAGGGTGTCATAAAATTTCTTGGAGGTCGGCAGCGCGTTGGTAACATCTCTGGTGTTGCAAACGTCCATAGGCGACCACCATCGGATGGGTTATCAGCCAGTCTACTGAATTCCTGCAATAAAAAAAATATCCCGATAAATGACCTCGTTTTCAATTATCCATGCAGGAATGGAAAAGAATACTAATTCCTGCGGCCGGGCGGCTTGTCGTAAGAGGCGACAAAACAACCCATAGCCAGGAGGTAGGGCATTTGCCCGACTGGATGGCTGCCACCCCTGGTCTAAAGTATGTCGCCATAACAACCCTGAGTTTGTGTTCCGGTTCCAGTCTCTCTTAAGAGCACCTTTGGTGTTGCAACTCCTCTAATAATTAAAAAATCCAAGCAATGAATATCGAAATCATGAATATCAAAAGGTGTACCGCCGTAGTCGTGTTTTTTGGTGCCACCGTCGCAATTCTTCGTAAAGTACGTCGTCATTATAGCAATAATAACATCTTCAATACTACCGCTAAATTTTATGCAATATTACACTTTGTCGCCAGTTTGGCAAACATTGGGCAAACTAAGTTTGTAACATATTTGTCAAGTTATAATGCCATGTGTAGTTGCAATGTCATTTTGACTACATACACGATGGTGTAATTTGAATGTACTGTCAAAAGTTTTTGGGGTTCTGTAGTTAAGGCAAAAATAAAGCCCTTATAAAATTGTCTGTCCGTATGTCTTATTTTTATAAATAATTAGCTTTTCTCCGCGGCTTCGCTCTCATTATTGTTATCCCACGGAAACTGTACGTTTTTCCGGGATAAAAAGTAGTATATGTGCTATGCCATATGTATCTCTATGCCAAAATACATTTAGCAGTTCTGGTGTGAATTTTATTTTTTATTTTTACTGCAGGAATTCAGCAGACAGGCAGACGGTCCACTTGATGGAAAGCGGTTACCATCGCCTATGGACATTTGTAACACCAAAGGTGTTACACATGCGCTGCTGCTCTCTTAAGGGAGACTGGAACCTGGCCACTAATGACGGAACACAACTCAAGGTTGTTATGACGCCATACTCTAGACTAGGGGTGGTAGCCATCCGGTCGGGCCAATGCCCCACCTGGCTGTGGGTTGTTTTGTCGCCTCTTACGACAGGCCGCCCGACCGCAGAAAGTTGTACTCTTTAAACTCCTCCTTCTCCTCAACTTCTTTTTCTTTCAATGTTCCTGCACGTAAGTCAAGGGCACAGGTTTAGGTTTAGTTGGTAGGTGGTTGACGGCCGACATGCCTCCGCTGTCACGCTGGCCATGCGGCCGTGCAACAGTGCTAAAGGCAGTTATTTGTGGGACCCGTTATTTAAGACTTGTACGTCCGTAATGACATGTAAGGACAATAATTTTATGTACACGCGATCTGTCTAACTAACATTAAAAACGGGGGGAACCACTGAAATGCTGACTATTAGCTCAATGGTAACCGTTCCAAATTCAAATTCAAAGTTTTAATTCAAAATAAGTTCTACTGGAGAACACTTTTTGAAGGTCATACATATTAGTATATGTTAGTATTTGAATTTACTTCCTATTTTAAAATAACTAGAGATGTGCAGGTTATGACTTTGGCCGACTAGCCGCTTAGTCGGTTGGAAAGAGGCCTGCTAGTCGGCCGAGCCGATCTCGCAACCACCGCATGCGAGCGTAACGGAACCTGTTTTCTGTACTTCGCATATTTCTTGATTTTTACTTTTGCACAGGTCTCAGGGCGGTGTTTTTGAGTAAATATAAAACATATTTTTGTTTAAAGATAAATACTGTTAATTAAAGTGAAAGAGCTCAATTAAAATGTAATCATGTCAAAAAAGAAAGTCTCGTGTATGGTAAATATGTATTAGTAAAGTATTAATTATAAACTACAAAGTAAGAAGTCAGCGACTTGTTGGCACATCTCTAATAATAATAATCACACGACAATCACACATATTGTAATATATATCTCCAATCTAAGCAAGTTATGCTTGTGTTATGGAAATATACAACGGAATACTCTGGGGCTGATCCAGACACCCAGACTAAAGTAAATAACAGAAAATTCGTTTCCGAAGTTTACCAAGCCAGGCATCGAACGCGGAGCCGCTGCGTTCCAGCGAGTTCAGCCGGCTAAGACTTAGCCCGCTCAAACATAGAGGTCGTCCATGTACGTGTGTGTGTATGTCTGTTAAGAAGAAGTGGTAAGAAACTCCCCAGCTACACGTCTCGCGGCCATATTTATTATGTGTTCGCGTGGTGTCACACCTTTCGAGCCGGCTGTAATAATTATGACAATAATACACGCAGAGGGACTTTCTGGCAAGCCTTACGTGAGTAGGGAGACCTAGTGCCTGACTCCGGGAGTCAAGGTAACGCCCCCCGCCTCCGTGCTTGCCTTAGCCAGCCGGCAAGGATTGAATATCGCTAGAGCTAAGACTCAAGCTCCAGGGATGGAAGTGATAAATGGCATCACGTCAGAAGTAGCTTCGGTGAACCTGCAGCCCACCTCTCGACACCCCTTAGCCACTTACATCCATGTTATCCCTGTCTTTTATGGCATTTTTTAGGGCCCATGCAGGGAGTGGCGAGTCACCGTCTGCCCGTTTTTCCATGTTCCCCAAACATTGCGATGGGCAGAAGCCATAGTACCCATATTCCCAGACCCCTAGTACCATTAGCAGTTCGCCCCAATAATCCGGTACTTTCTCTTCTCATTTCCCACACAGGCTGGGGCTTGTCCTTGGGTGCATTATTATATGGTGTAGACAGGGATAATCACCGGTCAGTGTCACGCCACATTTAGATTAAATTTGTCAAGGGGCTTCTGCGTGTTTGCCTCTATGGCCCCACGCAAGCTCGGGTTCCGGCCATTTTCATGGCCCGTGGTCTTGAAAGACATACAATAATAATTCATCTATTTCATAAAATTAAGCATTTCCGTATTATACAGTTTTATATTATAAAATTATTTCAATGTCTCAAAGTTCAAATTAATTCACGGCACAAATGACTCATACATACAAAAATACAAATACTAGGGCATTACAACCGCTAAGAGCTAATGGCTCTACTACGTCAAGAGTATTATAGGACTTTTGTCATCTTAAAACCGCCAAAGCCACCTTAATTTTGTACGTTAATAGCAAGTTAGGACGTCACAACTGAAACGAGTCAAACTGCGTACTAATTTTTGAAAAACAAAAAAAAATCATTTCTCATACTCTGAAAGTATGCTTACCTGATTAGAGGGAATAAAACAGTAGGTACTTTTTGCGCCTGGTAAACGATTTTGTCTGTTGTCAAAAAGTTTAAAAACTATGGAACCCATAGACAATAGATGCGACTCATGTCCCAACTTTTATACAGCCACGGTTAAATCGCGGCGTAAATTGTAATAAAAAATGACAACAATTTTATACTTATGGATTGAAATTACTTTTCACTAAATTATTATTTAAGTTACATAACTTTGAGCTCAATATTTACTATAATCACTGGTGAAAAAATACTGGCTGGCAGAATGCTACAGAAAAAGAAATTAACTTGACGTCTAATAATGTGCATATGCGTGTGTAATAAAAGTAGACTCGAATAATTGCAAAATTTTGACTTAGCAACGCATATAACATACTAATCTTAACCCAGTTTTGGTGTGATGTAATAAAAAATAACTTACTACAATCTGTTTTCATGGTCGTAATTGAATAATGAATCAAACTTGCAGAAACCAGAGATGAGATTTAGGTATAGATACAGTGGACCCTCGGTAATCTGGTCCGTTTTGTAGGGCGATGTCTGACTATCAAATTTGTAAAAGTACCTCGTAGTCCGACATATTACATATAAATGTGATAAGATTCTGTCTGAACTACGTATAGCTTGTCATGCACGAGCGCTGGCAGAATGTCGCAGCATGCTACACTTAATGACATTATCCGTCGGTTTCTTGTCACCGCTAGGGCACTAGCTGTTCTTGGACCAAATGGTCTGTGCCGCGACGATGGTAAGACATCAGACGGAATGTCGTTGGCGCCATAGAAGTTGGGACGCAACTTGTGTCGATACTTTGGCGGCGTCCCATCTTCCAGACAGTCAGGGCTGCTGCTGCACACCAGGAGGCAAATATGTTTCCATTGTTAATGGGTGTTTGTGGCTTTCGGGATTGAGATAGGGCCATGGGGGCCTGGAGCTCATCACCTCTATCGAAACCTCTTAACGCGTCTAATTGAAGGCCAGGCTGGCTTGCGCCTAGGGCAACGCATCAGCATTGCCATCCAACGGAAATGCGGCCAGCATTTTGGTCAGGCTCCCCGCCGACAGCGATTTGGAGCAAATTTTTTACTTACAGATGTATGTTATTTTGTAAGTGTAATCTTATTTATAGTATATGACATGTATATTATACATATTTGGAATTTAGTCAATTAAAAGCTCAAATGAGCTTACGGTGCATTATAAAATTAACTTCAATAATGCTATAGAACTTACAAAAATTAATATCTATTATGTATGTTACGAAATGAAAATATCTTTTGTATAATGATACCCGAGGTCCATTATATTTGATTATACATAACACACAATACATACTAAAATGAATAAAAAATAGAGAATGCGGGGTAGGCACGAACAACAGAGTGCCATACAGGCTTATTCTTACACAGCTCACTTGCTTCTATGACATTCATAGCGCTTGTCATGCACGCTCGTCTATTCTAAAGGCTCCTGACATCACCTTCTGCTAATACACGATCAATTTGATCATGGAAGGATCATCATATATATATATACATCAAATAATAGTTGATAAACTAAATAAATATATGTTTATATGTAAAACTAGCTGACCCGGCAAACGTTGTTTTGCCATATAAACGATAACTTCTGCCCGCGCCTTTACTTTACTTCGCGTGGTGCGGTTTTTTTAACTGTCCCACGGGATCTCTTTGATTTTTCGGGATCAAAAGTATCCTATATGTTGACCAGGTATATAAGCTACCACCATACAAATTTTCATGTAAATCGGACCAGTCGTTTCGGAGATTAGCCGGTACAAACAGACAGACAAACAGAGAAACAAGAAATTTAAAAAAAATCAAAATTACTTCTATTTCACTTCTTACATCCCCCTGACTCGGTTTTTAGCATTTTTTTTCCATTGTACAGAAATTTGACGTCTACAATTTTATTATATGTATAGATGAGTCTAAAATAGGTGCTGTCTGACAGTTAAGGAAAGCACAACAATAGGTAATATATCACCATCTTGCTTTCATATGCCTGCCATTGTGGTGAATTAAACAACAAGGATTGCGAAGCAGGAAGATGTCGCTGACAAGTAGGAGATAAGTCTTAGTGGCTTAAATAATTAAAAACAGCATTAATATACGTTTATTTAATACATTTTTAACGTTCTTCACACCACACGAAAGGTTCCAAGCGTTTATCTTCTGGCAGCATCATATTCAGTTCTTCCGCATCTTGTAGAGTCTGCAAAAAAAATGTTGCAATGAATACACTGTTACGAGTTACGCAGGACCCGAATTAAAATGCTGTTGGAATTACTAAAAAAATTATTAGAACTATACAAACACGTATAACATAAGTACAAATATAACTAGACACTAATAGTACAAACTGTACGATTCAATAACACGCGCAAAGTCCGTCACTATATCGCTCATCGAATGTACGTCTTGCTCATATCGTAATCCTCGTTTGACTGCCCCATCCCTCCGCTCGGGCATTGTGTTTTAGTAAACTGTATAATATTGTGAGCGAGACACTCTGTCGTCAGGATAGTGCATCGTCAGTCATTTGTAGAGGTATTACGTGCGGCTATGTAATAAGTCAATAAAAGCTTTTAGACAAAAACTGGTGTTTTCATCCAATCCATAAGTACGTACCCCCGCTCGCACGTAACAATACTTAGTGCTGGGTGTGCATTTGCACCCATTTGAGTAGCGGTGGTACCTGTTTCAGTATCGAGTTGCACCGCGATAGCTGATTGGCGGTCTCGTGCACGCGCGAGAGGCGCTCCGCGTGGCGCGCGTTCGCCCTCTGCTTGTCCACCAACGCCGAATACAACCGCGATATCTCACTATCCGCCTAAAATAGAAAAAAAAACAACACAATTAAGATAACTCTTATCTTGAACACACACAAAAATAATTCACCTAAATCAAACAAAAAAAAAATAACTACAATACCAACCACCGGTATGGTAATCAATAACCTTATTAATTTGAATCAAATAAATAATATGTATTCTCAATATAGAAAATTAATATACACGAACAGACAGCATACGGACACACCTCTTTAATCTTGGTCGCCAAACTTATCTCTTCACCCGCCAAAGGGTGCGCACAAGCGGCTAAATGGGCTTGAAGACGCGTCGTAAGTCTAACCCAAGGTCTATAATCCAGTCCTGAAAAAAAAAGCAAAAGGCTGTGACCAAGGGCAGACTTAGAAGTTTGCTACCTGTATACCATTCAAATTTTGCCGCCTATATACTATTCAAATTTTACCGCCTATATACTATTAAAATTTTACCGCCTATATACCATTCAAATTTTACCGCCTGTATACTATTTAAATTTTGCCGCCTGTATACTATTCAAAATTTTGCCGCCTGTATACTATTCAAAATTTTGCCGCCTGTATACAATTCAAATTTTACCGCCTATATACTATTCAAATTTTGCCGCCTGTATACTATTCAAAATTTTGCCGCCTCTACTGCTACTACTTTTGAAATATGTTGAGTGAAGAATACGTTTGAGATTATTAAATAATTAACAATAACATTGTTGCTGTGTGTTGAATGAGTAATAGAAATGGCATAATTTAAGATTTTGTTATGTGGGATGTGACTTCACGTGATTAATCAGGTACCTTATCTATAATATAAACAATAATAAATAAGGAGGTTATATCAAATTTAAACTCATAAATATTATAAGTATATTATGCATAAGTGTTCATACCTTCTAAAACCTCAGGGTCCCTTGCCCCAGGTAGACCCAAGGTTCCGCGCATTATCGGCAGAAATGTGGGTATTTCCTGAAGGAAACAATTCAAGAAACTTATCAGTTTTATATACAAAAAAAGCAGTCAAATAGTATATATATCTAGTTCTCTAGTAGTATCTATAGTATATTATAGATATTAAAATGAATTGTAGAAATATATGTATGCGCATAAGTTGAGAACAACTTTACCGATTTTGATGAATTTATTGTGTTTGAGGGGGGTCGTAGATATGGATTTTATGTAACTTGAATACTTTATCTGCCGTCTTTGTAGTTGACCCACCATACGTGACATTATAAAGAACATGAGGGGGCCAGCTTTCGCCAAAATATAACCCTTAAGACGAACCTGTAATCTTTGGATGTCTTCATCCAACTGCTCGTCCGTTGGGGGTTTCACAACAACTATATCACGAGCTCGCTTCGTCTTCCTCGCTTGGAGGCTCAACTGCCTTCTTTGCAAGAGGGACTTCTTACCATCAGCACTCCTCTGGTTCTTAGCCGAAGTTTTTGGTGAGTCTTTACAAGACAAAATAAAAAAAGTCAAAGAGCACTCTATCTTAAATTATTCTTATATGTCTATATTTTTACATTAATATGTAAGTATGTAGTTTAAGTGTATTTTGTATGTAATCTATATTGTCTCGATCTGTTTACATTATACTAACTTCTGCCCACGATTTTGTCCCCGTGAAATAGTTTAAAATAACCCCGATTTTGAAACATTCTTCATTGGTGCTCGGCTTCTATTGGTCTTAGCGTGATGATATATAGCCTATAGCCTTTCTCAATAAATAGGCTATTTAACACTGAACGAATTTTTCAAATCAGACCAATTGTTCCTGAGATTATCGCGTTCAAGCAAGCAAACAAACCAACACATAAGCTTTACATAGTTAAATCATAAAATATCTTAGTGTACACAACCCTGCCTTTTGCTTCTCAGTTTCTCATTAGACTCAGGTTTGCTGGAAGAAAACTCTTTTAGGGTTAAGCTCTCCTTTGTACACATCACCCCTGTTCTATAATTTTGTATTTAACTTTTTGTGTACAATAAATAATAAAATAAAAATAAAGGCACCATTCTATTTGGATTTATTTCGGTCATAAATACAAAATAAATAAAATGTGGCGCTTAAAACCTTTAAAATGTAGTTTTAATTATGTGTAAGAAAATACTAATGAAAATAAAATAATAAATTAAACGCACATATAAAATAACCAAGAAAATGAAAGATTTACTCTTTCCTTTTTACTTTTCCCATCTTCTGGTACCCAAAGAACGGGATTTGGTACCTAAAAGACGGGATTAGGAGATGATCTAAATACTGTACCATGGTATCACACAGGGTAAACATTGTGGCAGAGAAATCGAAACTGAAACAAATTTACTAAATAACTAGTAAATAAAGTGTAAATTAAACCATGTATACCAAAATCATATTTAAAAACAAGCACTAACCTCCGATAGGTCTGTCGACCGTGTAAGATATATATGGCAACTCTGAGTCGGAGCAAACACTAGCACCTGGTGAATTATTGCCGCTTGTCGCAGAACCACTCCTTGAGCCATCTGTAAATGAGTTTATGATCCGTTATTGTTAAAGAAACAGTTATCATCTTTCATAGACAATTGCAACATTAAGGGAACATTTGTACCTGTTGATTGTTTATTATTTTCTGGCTTCTTGAAACCAGTGGCAACACTTTAAGCAGACGTCAATTGAGAAAAAATATATAGTGCAGAAATTGATCCTTACATTAAAACATCTCTCTTAAGATATACATTTGCTAACTCTGTCCTGCTTGCAAACATGGTATCGTGTCAACCGTTTCAATCTGGCCAGTATCAGCAAGGGCACAAACTAGTTGGTTTGTGAGGTATACCTCTTTTGAAAAGCCTAATTCTAAAACTTCTAACCCTAATGTAGCCAACTATCCTATCTCGATTAATATTAAGAAACTTTTTTAGTAATTCAACTTAACATCAGAATAATTACATTGGCTGTTACTGACAGAGAAGCAAAATCTCTATGCAATATAATTATTTGTAATTTTATATAATTTGTGTTATATTGCATATAGCTATATGTTTAAATAGTTGCATTTTATTACTGTATCTTATACATATATATTACATATGCTCTGATACATATATTAAAACTAATGACGCCTGCACCCACTTTATCCTATTATGATATTTCTTTTACGATTCAGGCTGTCAAACTTCGGAATATGCTGCCTCTTACTGTCAAAGAGGCCAAATCATTATAGTGAGATCATTTTGACAAGGTTATTAATTGGTATGTCAAATTATGATGCCTGTTTTATGTAGACAGTGATAATGGATCAATCTTGTACAGAACTTTTGCTCATCCACTTTTGTTAATCTACTGATGCATTTGAGATGCTAGTATGCTAGTAAAGTCAAGGTAGGCAAGATCATCAGTGGGGTAAGTTTGTACAACTCTCGTTTTTTACCTTTACGACATTTACGAGAACTACAATACAAACATAGATAATAAAAGTGTTTTACCGATCAATCTGTTGTAGTCATAGCTGGTCAAACACAAAAATAATGAGAGATATATGGAGTTCGCTCACTGACGGACTTGACTATATGTAAAATATAATATTTTTTTTTTAATTTATTGATGCACATAACAAATTACAACCATAAAATATTGACCTGGTATGTTTGTAATGGCTATTGTATGGCCTCTTCTCATTGGCGGGGCCCTTTGTGCCTGTTTCTTCGGAGGAACAGATTGTTCGGACCCCATATTTTAATACTCTAGAACTGAAAATTTAAAATAGACTAATTTACACATGTAAAAATTTAAAACATTCTCAAAAATGTTTTGTACACACTTTTATGTGAAGTTCTAGCAAAGGTTTGTAAATGTTCACATTAAGATAAGAAATTTTTCAGACCAATCTCGAGTTTTGTTACAAGAGTTATCTACCGTTTCTGTCATTAAAGAAAGAAAGAAGAAGAAAAGAACTTCGTTTGAGAAAAATAGCGACATTGTTACATTCTTTACACATTATTACACACAAAACATTATTTGAGTATTTGTATGCAACATTTTCAGCAAACAAGGTTTGCACTCAGCATATTGTTGTGCCGGAATAATATCCGACACAACACTGATTTTCAGTACAAACCATCCTTTTGTTAAACAGAACCAAAGCTATATGAACTGTTTGACGATGTTAAACCTCTTTACATGTGACTACTTATGTTTTTTAGTTGTCATTAGATTCTAAATTAAGAATGACAATGTCTTCGTGTAAAAATATTGAAAAAACTGTTTTTTTGGTTAATCAGGGAAGACAGTTTTACATTGTTACACCATTTTTATTAAGATTTTCCAGTATATGAGCGTTGACATTATATATCTAGTATTCCAGTCCAGTAGGCCAAGACAACAACACATACTGCACTGTCAAAAACCTTAACACCTTCTCCTATTTTAAAAAAAATTTAGTTACAATTTTTTTATAAAATAACATCAAATATTAGTAAATCACTCTTATGATATTAGTATATAATCATCATCAATTAACAAATCACATGTCCTTTATATATAATTTTTAATTTAAACATTTTTTTTTTTTTTTTTGTTCTTGTATAACCAAAAATAATATTTCTTCTTTTTTTTTTTTTTTTTAAAACAAAATTACAATTATTCATATCTATATTATTTAATATTAATCTTATATAGTACTTATGTATGCATTGTATTTTAATAAAAATAACAAAAAACATCTCAATTTTCAAAAAAAAAATTAACTTCAAAACTTAATTATTATTGTTATACAATAACTTGTTACAATGAACATGAAATTTTATCTTTGCAAGTGGCTTAGTAAGTATATCAGCTATCTGCTGATCTGTAGGACAATAATTAATAATTATGTTTCCCTTTACAAATTGTTCATGAATAAAATAATATCTTACATCTATATGTTTTGATCTTTTATTAAATGAACCTGTCTTAATCAATTGAATGGAACTTTGGTTGTCTATATTTAAATTAATTATTGGATTACAATTATTAGTTATCTCACTTAAAAATGACTTTAAATACAACACTTCTTTACAACAATCTGCAGCTGCAATATATTCAGCCTCAGTTGAAGATAATGATACTATTGGTTGCCTTCTAGAACACCATGATATAGGTCCATTAGATAACATAATAACATATCCTGTTGTACTTCGTCTAGTATTAACATCATTTGCATAATCAGAATCACAATATGCATTTAACATAGATATATTACCTCCTTTCATGAATTTAATACCCTTGTCTTTAGTCCCTATTAAGTATTTCAATATTTTCTTAATAGCAATTATATCTGATTGATTTGGGTTTTCTATTTTCCTACTAGCTTCGTTTACAGCCTGCGCTATATCTGGTCTTGTTCGTGTTGATAAATATAATAACCCACCTACACATTCTCTATATGGAAATTTTGTCTGTAGCATAGTGTCTGTCTGTATCTTTTTGTCAATATTGCAAGGTATATTAGAAGGTTTTGCATCTTTCATATTAAAATTTTTAAGTAAATTTTCTATATATTTTTCTTGTTTTAATATAATACCCGTATTGTCTTTCTGTATCTCTAAACCAACAAATATTTTTGGACTTCTGTAAATTTTTATTTCAAAATCATTTTGTAAACATTTAAGTATTGACTCTAATTCTTGTTTATTTTTAGCAATAGCAAGTCCATCATCAACATAGATAGCTATTATAATTGTTTTACTTTCATTAGTGAATACACATTTATCAGTTTTAGTACATTTCAAACCCAAATTTAACATTTTTTCTGTAAAAGTTTTATTCCAGGTAATTGGAGCTTGTTTCAGACCGTACAATGCTTTATTTAATTTACATATTTTATTATTTTCAACATCATAACCTTCAGGAATTTTCATATATACATCATCATTTATTTCACCATACAAAAATGCTGTTTTAACATCAAAAGTTACAAAATCAAAGTTATTAGATGCAGTTATAGCAAATAAAGTTTTAAGTGCTGACTGACTTACCACTGGACTGTATATTTCATTGAAGTCTATACCTTTTTGTTCAAATCCTCTTACCACAAGTCTAGCTTTATATGTACCATCTTCCTTCACACGAAATACCCACTTATTTGAAAGTATTTTCTTTCCTCTTGCATCTTCTTTGTCAACCAGTTTCCAAGTATTATTTATAGAAAGTGATTCCTTCTCCGAATTTATTGCCTTCTCCCAATTCTCCTTTTCTATGCCTGTTGTAGCATCTTTATATGTCAGTAGTACATAGTCTTTTAGTTTATCAGGTACTTTCTTTGTTCTATTACTTCTTCTTGGTTCGTCTTCTGTACTGCTTTCATTATTTTCTTGTGTTAGTTGATAATTGCTTTCTTCTATCTGTGTTTCATCTTCTGTTATAGTATTACTATCAACAACTGTTTCTATTTCTTCATTTTCTTCAGTTTGATTTTCTAATTCCATAACATTTTCCTCTTGGTTATCTGTCCTCACCTTTGTTATGTTGTATTTATCAACTTTCTTTGGTTTATTTTTAAAATAGGTAAGTATTACTATATCTCTATGTATTTCTACTCTTCTTTTTTCAGTATTCCAAAGTCTGTATCCATTGTTTGCATATCCTATCATTATGAGTTTCTTACTTCTTGTATCCAATTTACCTATTTGTTCAAGTTTCTTAGCATATACGATACTGCCAAAAAGTTGTATGTTTGAAAGATTTGGTTGTTTGCCATGCCATATTTCATAAGGAGTTTTGTTATTAAGTGTTTGACTTGGTAGTCTATTAATTAAGTATGTAGCACAATATATAGCTTCTCCCCACATGTCATTATCCAATTTTGAATCATACAATAATGCTCTAACTTTATTCATTATTGTTCTATTTAATCTTTCCGCTTTTCCATTAAGCTGAGGTGTATATGGTATAGTATAGTCTAATTTTATTCCTTTATTTAAACACCATTTTCTCATTTCATTACTTTTGTACTCTCCTCCATTATCACATCTAATGCAAGAAACTTTTTCATTCTTTTCTCTTTCAACTTCCTCAATATAATGCTTTAATGTTTGAAAAACTTCACTTTTATGTTTTATTAAAAATGACTTTACAATATGACTGTAGTCGTCCATTATTGTTACAAAATATCTGTTTCCATCATGTGTGTTTACATCAAATGGTCCACATACATCTGTATGTATTAGTTCTAAAATTCTTTCTGCTCTTTTCCTTTCTGTGCTAAATGGTAATCTACTTTGTTTAGCTTTTATGCATATTTCACATTGTTCATCAATTTTTCCTTTTCCATCAATTTTTATTCCTTCAGCTATGTTAGGTAAAATATTTAATATATCCCTTCCAGGATGTCTGAGTTTCTTATGCCATTCTAAGGCTGTTCCTTTAGTTTTTATTATTAATGACTGTTCTTCAGATATCTTTTTATTTATGTTTATATAATATAATCCATTTTCCTTTTTTCCTTCTAGAATTAACTCTTCTTTATTATAAATTTCAACATTATTTTTGGTAAATAATACAGATCCTTCATTATTTGTTATAGCATTAACGGAAAATAAATTTTGTGCCAGTTCGGGGACAAAAAGTGTTTTATTTAATTTACATTCCATTCCTTGAACAGTTCCATTTCCAAGTGACATAATAGTTTCATTATTTGCTGTTGAAATCTCAGTTTTATTTTTTGTAAAGTTGCTTAAGATTTTTATATCATTAGTCATATGCGATGTGCTTCCAGAGTCGACTATAAATTCAATTTTATTTTCTGTATTTCTTGTATTCTTATTTATGCTTAATAGTGCTGTGTCTTTATTTACAATTGGGTTCTTCTTTCTAAAATAACAATTTTCTTCTTTATGGTTTGTTTTCTTACAAATTCTACATTGTTTTATTTTATTTTTATAACGACAATCTTTTTCCAGGTGATTTGTCTTCTTACAAATATTACACATATTACATTGGTATTGTAAATGTCCTTTTTTGTTGCATTTGAAACATTTAATGTTAGACGAAGCTTTCAATGCTATATTATGTTCTTCATTTATTGTATTTCGTTTTTCTTCAAGTAAAAGACGATTTGTTAAGTTTGCCACTGTTTTTTCATTGTTTGGAGTGGACTCCCATGCTGTACTAAAGTATTTATACTGTTCTGGTAAGCATGTCAATATTTTTGAAATTAGTAAGTCATCCTGTATTTTGTGACCCAGGTTACATAATCTTACTGAAAGGTTTTCTATATTGGTTATTAGTTGACTTATTGTTTCTGTTTTACTGCATGAATATGTAAAAAATTCTTGAAGAATATTTGACTTATTTCGTTCTTCTTCACCTTCGTAAATCTTACATAGCTTCTTGTACATGTCTTGAGCTGTTTTACAGTTTATTATATGCGGTTTTAGTTTTCTCTCGATTGAACTTATTATTATTTTTTGTGCCTTGGCGTCTTTTAACTCGTCGTATTTTGTTTCACAATCAACATTGATGCCAATAGCTTTGAAGTGTATTTGTATTTCAAATTTCCATAAGTGAAAATTGTCGGCCCCACCCAGTTTTTCGATTGTTTCTTCGTTAGACATAATGGTTACTAACTTTCACTTTGTTTTTAATTTTTAATACGTATCTGGGCCCATAACCTGTTTTTTTGGTTAATCAGGGAAGACAGTTTTACATTGTTACACCATTTTTATTAAGATTTTCCAGTATATGAGCGTTGACATTATATATCTAGTATTCCAGTCCAGTAGGCCAAGACAACAACACATACTGCACTGTCAAAAACCTTAACAAAAACAATTCTGTTCTAATTAAAACTTTATTCTGTAAATCCATAAAAACATCGTTTTGCTTCCAAAAATATACAATTACGTGTATATTCAAGACCTTTTGGTGTAAGATCATAACAATCCAATTTTGTTAATATAAAAAATAAAAGTTAAGTTACAAACAGTACAGTAAGTACAAAACTAAAAAACCATTTATTTAATTAGAAGTACTAATAAAACAAAATATCCTGTGTTTCAAAATCTAACAGATCTTGTTTCAGTGTAAGGGTTGGGTTTACATATATGTCCCCGGATGATTTCCTGGATGATTTTAATGGTTAATGTGTTTAGGAATATATTTAAGACTTATTTATAACAACTGAAATTGGTTTTGAGTGGAAAAAATACATATAAAATTAATTATCGAAGTTTAAAATTCACGACAATGATCTGGTAATTTTGTCGCCAAGACTTTTTTTACGTTTTTTGATGGGATTTATCGAAATAGGAGACTGTATGTATCCGAAAATTTAAGTATGTGGAGTTTTAAACAGTCGGTTAAGTTAGGTTAGGTTATGTGTAGACCAAAGCACAAGCCAGAACCGACTGGTAACCATTTACTATTTATCTTATATATTAGTCAAAAACAGAAGTGAGGTTAGACAAAAACATTAATAACTCAGTAACTACATAAATATATAGTTGAGGAAATCCTCACCATAGGAGTTGCAGGAGTAAGGTTTACTCCCCCGACCCCCTCCCCACCCCCTCCCCCGCATTACTTATGATTCCGGGGACATATATGTAAACCACACCCCAGTCTAATTTGGGCTGAAAGTATTATTAAGTAATTAGATCTGTAGTACTTAATTTTAATTCATACTCATTATGTATCATTCTCCTATCTATCCATATGGTAAACAAGCATAATGCTATGCAAGTACACACAGCGGGTATGGTATAGTATAATAGTTTAATATAGTATAGTCTTTGGTAGTAATGGTCTTAGAAACTCACTTTCACGATAATAGTATTTCAGTGAGGTGTATTGGTTTATTGAATACTTGGTAGTCATGAATTTCAATAAGTAATACATTTTTGTACCTTTTTCTTGTCCAATAAATAGTTATTACTTTGCATTATGCGCATTTGAATTGTTTTTATTTTACCCTTATGTATTTTACTCCATTCATAAAAAGAACACAATAACTGTTTAGATCGAAATAATTTACGTAATGTGACACACTTATACTAATTTCTTTTTTGCGTTGACGTGCCACAGAAACAATAAACAATTAAAGAAATTTTCATAATAACAATGCAACTGAAACTGATGAAAAATTGAAAATTGCTGAGCTAAGAGAGAAATTTTCCTCCAATTTTCCCTTTTGACATTTAGTTTTAAAGTGACGGTCACAGAGTACTTTATATATACTGGTATAGAGTCAACAGTCATAATGTATATACTAACGCACTCTATCGGTATACGACACTATTCAACGGCGAAAACCGTCCAGTGGTCTAGTATTATTTTGATTTTTATATTAGACTTTTGGAAATTGCGGAGTTAATAATTTAACTCCTGCAATTCCCAAAAGCCTTTCCAAAAAATATTCAAAGGCATACATTTTCATTACATCATTTGTATCCACATCTAATCTGGTGCCGTTACGATGATTTACTTACAAGTTTTACCGCATCTGGGCACAGAACAACCTCTTTAAGAAGAAGCCATAATCCAAGTCATCAGAGAACAAATCGTTAGGCAAATCGGTGTTCAGGTTACATGCGTAAGTCCAACGCGATCGCAGAACACTAGTAAACGTGATAAGCGAAGTCTTCGGAGTCCAGGAATCAAACAAAGTTATCGAGAAATAATCAAAACACGAACAAAATACACACATTCACGAGTGTATCGATCGGAATGTCTTTTTGGTTTTGACACAATTGACATCTTTGAAATAAATTTATGGTAAATCGACAATTCATCAAAAATCCAGTAATTAAAGTTAAAAAGAGCATTATAATTTTAAAAAGGTGAGGTATAGAATTTACACACTTTAAAATATATTTATTAGCTGACATGGCTTGCAAAAACATAAAAATATATCAAATATTTCTTAAACAAGTATTAAAACAACTGCGTATAACGAAACATATTATTTTCTTTCATTTGGTGTTCAATTTGAGAACAGTGACATCTACTGCAATACGTACCTACTAATAGAACGCTAAAAATCTCTAAGAAAAAATAATTGTACTGACTGTTATGACACTGGTGACGGTATTGTTGTTGTTGTTTTTCAAATTTGCCACAAAGGCAGGCAAAGGACTTGGTCCATACAGCTTTGTCAGTTAGTGACAGTACTGTATTGACAGTTATTAATTTCGTATATTTTTTTTAAATGTTTTAAGAAATAGAACTAAATTGTTCTGCGAGAGTTTTTGGCGGGATCTGAAGGGGCGATGTTTTCCTATGCAATTTTGTTTTCCTTTATATCAATATAAAAAACTATATATTTATAGATTTTGAATAATTCTCAATCTAGCTGAACCTATTTTAAGAATTAAGCACTCACCTAGGCAACTTTTTTTAATTCCAAGGTTTTTACCGCATATATATTGATCAACAAACGTTTCACGGAATTTGAAAATGTACTGAGTAATGTTTGATACAATGCTCAAATACGAAAGTTAGCGAACCCCACTATTGGTATATGTACGCATTATGAATCAATGAAATAGTACATTGAGACTTTACTAAACTCAAATCAAAATTAAAAATATGTTTTTAATCTTAACGAGTTTTATGGTCTTTGTATAATAAGGTTAAAAAATTAAAATTGACATAATGACGTTTTGACGTATACAACAATTTGTCATCATCTTTAGTGATATGATGACGTATTATTTTATTTTATCGATTGAATTCATGTTTCATCAAACACAAAGCCAAAAACATAATTATATATTATGACGTCTGTTTGTCACGAAGGAAGACTATGGATCTCGACTTGTGACGATCCTGAAAAACAATTTTCGCTTCATCTACTTTTATTAGCCTCTGCACGTTCATTTGAGACGCTTTTTACTTAAATAACAAAAGGCACGAAGCAAAATAAAATATATTTATTTAACACAATGGATAATCTATTAAAATCTCACAACCTTTCTATTTAATCCTTGAATAATCCCGATAGCCAAATTGTAAAACAAACTATGAATCTTGGTTTCTTCTTCTAGGTCTTATAAATAAATAAATTTGAAGATTTTAAAATACAATTAGTCATTTTTGTCGGAAAAAGAAAATAAGGCAAGAAAATTTCATCAAACCACAAATTATTTCGGAAAGACAACAAACAGCTTCAACGCTTCTGTCGTATAATATCAATTCATTTTCTAGTTTACAGTGACGCAGTAAGATTTGATTAAAATCCCGTCAGCAAATTTTCCGCTATTGGTCCGATCTAGGAGCAGCCCGAATGTTGTGCGTTGTTTAGCATATGAATCAATACGAAGTTTTTGATTGCCAATTTATTAAATAAAATTCTGTTTTCTGTTTCAAACGTACCTATACTTACTGCTATCAATATAATTAGAGTTATCGATGTTCAAAGAAATTTGTAACAGCACTAGTTTGTCTATGCTGTCAGTAAATGTCATATAAATGTGTATTCGTGTACAAATTAGTAATTACAAGTTGCACAATAAAATTTGAATAATTTTAAATTATGAAATGAAATAGTTCTTAATTCTTCTTTATAATGGTTGATGAAAGCACGAGAAAAACTTTAAGTAGTATACCATTGCTGCAGACAAAGGCTGGCCCCAGAGATAAAGAATTATGGCTGAATAGGCTCAAAGAAGAATACCAGGCATTAATCAAGGTTTGTTCTACTTCCCAATTAAGCATATTGTAGTTTTATAAATATCTGTTATAGCTCATTAACTTTAACTTTGTTTTACTTGCGTTATTGTCAGAGTAAACATGAATATTTTTAAGACTAACTAATTTACATATTCTATGTCCTAGTTTATAAGAGTGAAAGTTTTTTTACTTTTTGCTACAATGGCTTCAAAGTCGCAACTAGTGACTAGAATGGTGACTTAGGTTATGTTTGACTTAAAGCCAAAATGCAAGAGCCAAGCGAGTGGCACGGGAGTGACAGTTTAGTGCCAGAACAGACTGGTCATTATCATCACAATATCAAAAAACATACATACATAACTTCACGCCGGGTCCCTTGCGGGGTAGGCACGAACAACAGAGCGCCATTTAGGCTTATTCTTACACACCTCACTTGCTTATTTGACATTCATAGTTCTTGTCATGCACGCTCGTCTGTTCTTAAGGCTCCTGACATCACCTTCTGCTAGTACACAAAAAACAAATGAATAAAAAATTAATATCTCAAGAACTATATGTTTCCTATGGGGTTGCACAAGGGAGAAGTAAAAACTTCCCCCTACTTCCTCCGCCCTCGCCCCCCCTCCCACTACTTATAATTCAATGACCACTAATCTAAAGTTTAACCATATCTACCTATACATATAGTTTGACCTCTGTGTAATTTTTAAGACTGTTTATTTTTACAGTATTTATGTGTAACAATTAGGAAGACATCATGTGTAATGTGTGTGTGTGCAATTGATGACATACTGTAAGATGTAGATAAAGGCTTCGGAAAGAAATCCTCATTATATGCATGCCTTTATATTTTTAATTCCAGTATGTGCAGAACAACAAAGAGGCAGACAATGACTGGTTTAGGTTGGAATCTGATAAGACCGGCACATACTGGTTCGGAAAGTGCTGGTACGTCCACAACTTGCTGAAGTATGAGTTTGATTTGGAATTTGATGTGAGTAAATTTAAAATATATTAAATATACATAATAATTAAATAAACAAAGATGTTTTCTTCTTTGTAGAGATAGCAGTTTGTCTCGTCAGACATACAATTCAGGCAGTTTATAATGTTGCCTGGCCATTATATTGTCATTATTGTTTAGTTAAAACAAAAATTACACAAAAAACCATTTTTAAAAGATACATAATGTACTATTAGTTACTTAGTCGATTTCAATTAGTTTACTTATTATACTTTGATGCAACATTTACTTGTAATGGTATTTGTAGGCATTAGTGGTTGAATGGTATAATAATTTGCGTATATGGCTGTTGATTTATAGACCTGTGAGTTTTATAGAGCTAGACAGGTAATTACTTAAACCACTTGATGACTGCCAACTGTGACAATTGCAGAGCAGACTGCAAAATTGAACTCAGGACACATCTGGAGTTTTTCACCAGCATTATAGGAAATATGTAGAAGCACATGAACATTGGCTTTGTCATCATGTGAATGTCGAGGTGATCTAGCTCCCCAACAACACGGATATAACGAGAAGGCTCAAAAGGACAAAACCATTTGCAGTAGTGCTATGAACAAAACAAGTGTAGTGTACTGTGCTAGCTTAACGCTGGACACCTTAGTATGAATACTTTTAGTAAATTTAGATTATACTGAAATTACTTATTAGTCATTTTAGATTGTATGGTAATATTAATGAGATTTTGCTCTTAAATATTTCATTTATAAAAATACAAAAAAATTGTTAACAAGGGATAAAACTGTTGTTTACAGATTCCAGTAACTTACCCAACTACGGCTCCGGAGCTTGCTTTGCCTGGGTTAGATGGCAAAACGGCAAAGATGTACCGAGGAGGCAAAATATGCCTCACCGACCATTTCAAGCCACTATGGGCCAGGAACGTGCCCAGGTTTGGGATTGCTCACGCTATGGCGTTGGGGGTATGTCAAATCAAATCATTTCTTGGATAAAACATAGTACATAAATGAGATGGTAGGAATATTCCATAAGAACCATAAATGTCATAAATAAAACAATTTATCATAATCATCTTAAACTGAGTTCTGTCTCTTTTGTGCATTACTACATTTTTGAAGTTATTAAGCAACAGTATTTACTTATATTATTGTAGTGTGATTGTATTTCACAAATCTTAACAGATTACAAATATTTCACAGAAATTTGATTTCATAATTTATATACTTATAAACAATATTTTTTACTACAGTTTACCTCTTGTCTAAGAGCTGGTGTTAAAACAGGTTATATTGTATTAAATTTAAAATAAAATGACCAACATTTCTAAAGTGATCAAAATAGCCAAAATGATGAAAATAACAAATCACAATGAAGAATATGAAAAGTATCCGTTGTCAGCCCTCGGTATTAAAATTACACATAGAGACCGAGTTTCAGTCAAATTGGTCCAATAGTTTTTCCATAAAAGCAATAAAGATAGAGAGACAAGTATATTTTTATCCTAGAACTATCCCATTTTTTGGGATAAAAAATGCTCATCCTATGCTCATCCTCGGCTTCGAAAAATAATATATATATACTGAGTTTCAGCCAAATTTGAAAAATGTTGTATGTTGTATTTTTTTCATGTTCACAGCTTGGACCCTGGCTCGCAGTAGAAATACCGGACCTTATAGAAAAGGGCGTTATCACATATCAAGAGAAATCGGAAGAAGCTGACAAATGACTACGAAATTTATAAAAAATATTTTCATTAAATTTTCTCAATATGCTTAAAGACATGAGTGGATGAAGATATTTGAAACATTTAATCATTTTATATGGAGTGAAGAGTTATATACATACAAACTATAATACAACTTGAAAGAAATGCTATTTGAGCTTGGTTTTAGAAACGGGAAGTAATAAAGGAGTTGTGTATTAAAGCAAAAAATAATACATAAAACATTGTTGCCCATATTCTAAAAGATAATAAAACCAACTGACATGGATGATTTTTTTCGTATTTGTTTTTGTGTCATGACGTTATATTTAAAACGAGTCAAACAGCATATTAACCCCTCCACTCATGTCTACAAATATTACCACATATTTACATTATGTCCACTTCCCTAGTAGCGGGCAGGGAAGTGGGCAGCGCAAGTCTCTTGCTGCTTAGGAGATGGGCATATTCTAAGCTAGGTATCAAGCTTCATCTATACAGACAATCACTTAGAGGGCGCTTCAATCTTCTATTACTATTTGATATAGTAAAACACTGACAATCATTTTTTTAAGGTCATGTAAATAAATATGTTATATATTTTTCATTGTGTTGTAAAATTATATTCATAATAAAATATTATTTTTATGCAAGTGTTTTTATTAATATACCTACAGAGCGTTCCATTAGTAGCTCACAACGCACAAAATGCTCAGCTAGCCGTTCCATAAAGGAATCTGCAGTCGTTGTGTGCGTGGCGAAAACGACACTAATGACGTCATTTTCAATCACACAACGACCCACGTCAGTAGGCGGGTTGAATAGCCGTTTCACTTGGGCTTACGATTGTAACGCCGGTAACTGAATGGAACGGGATAAATCGCGGTAGTGAAAGTGGTCGTTGTGAGTCCCTAGTGGAGCGTAGCCATAGGAATACGTGCCTATTTCTACCCTAACCCTTTTATCCTAATGGCTAGCAGAGTTGCTAGTAATATAATAGCCTGATCTCATGTTGCAAATATTTATAAGCGACAGTTAACTATTTCTTAGGCTGAACGTCTGTCTGCCGCTTCTGCTGCTTGCTGGGGAGTTGTTGCGCCACTTTGACACTAACTAAAATTGCTTTGTAAGCGGCGGTAGACTCATGACTTTCTGTACAGTTTGTACACCTTTTCTTGCTTGTGGTGGTGGATACTGGCTTTTGTTGGTGGAGTGCTGGTGCTTTCTTGTAGTAGGATGAAGAAAATACACCTTGTCGCTTTCAGGGATTTATTCTTGTAGTAATTTGGCTTGGATGCTGATCCCTGGTCGCAGCTCAATAGCGACTCGGTAGCGACTTAGTAGCGACTCACCCACAATGTATTTGTGAGCGTTATTTATACTAATGTTATTATATTAGAGTAGCCTAAAGTAGGCCGCAGCGTCAGCAACAAAGAGTATATTGAATATATGGAGAGTCAGCAAAACGCTGTACGTTGAACCGTACACTTTCAATAAGTAACTTCGTAAGATTCCATTTTCAAATAAATACATTTTTTTTCATTTGCCTAATTGCCAGGTTTGCAATATAAAAAAAAAACACTGCAATATCTTCATCTCTATAACGCACAACTCCCATATAGTTATTATTAGACGATAAGAATTATAGTTATTGCTTGAGTTGCAAAACACGTATAAGATTGTAAAAAATGTTATTTTAATAAATACAACGTTTGTTTATCCGTTTTATTTTGTGGAGAATTTTTACCATTTTCATTTATCCTTCACACAGAAACCAATATGAGGATTCTAACATTGTACTTCTTTGAAATATTTCTATTGTGTAAATTTGTTGTAAGTACTACATTTTTATGTTGAGGGGGTCTTAAATATATTGAATATCTATAAAGACTAGTGGTCACCTAGTGGTTGAAATTTGACCATAATTAATCTAAATTATAAGATTGAACATTATTAAGGTGCCAAAGAATATACTTCTATAATCACAGATTTCGCCATGGCTACACTGTTAATTTGACTTAAACATTAAACAAAAGAGTACATATGGGTGTGTGTGTCAAATACATGGTAGTATGTGTAATGTTTTGAAGAGATAACTTCTTATGGGAGGGTTAAACGCTTCGTTACGTAACGCGTTACGGCACCAGTCTCTCTGGCTTCCCTTTCTCTCACACAAGTTATCATTTTTGTCAGGTGTCCCGAGACGCACACATTTTTTGTTGTTAATGAAATATGTATTTTTTATGCATAATTAAAACATATCATTCTGTTCTCTGTATAAACTAGTTATATGGAGAAGGAGTGCGAAATTTCATACTCCTCCGTGCGCGCGATTTTCGTAACGTAAAAAGGGATACAACTTTTTGCTTGACGTATTAATTCATAGATATACTTAAACCAAATGATGATTCAAAGTTTCACATTTTTGTACCACAAAAAACATATTGCTATAACCAGGAAGGGAACAAATCCACTCATATTTTTTATCACCCTACAAAAAGTCGCCGCCTCATTACATTTTGTACGAGCGTTAAGATTAATGAGGTCATATCTCTATACAATTAAAAGAATAAGTGCATAATACATTAATTATTATCGTGTAGATTTAGATAGTAATTAGCATAACTTCTGTCATGTGTTTTAATAGTAAAATGTTATTGGGCGCCTGTCCTTGTAATAAATTTAAACATTACTAGCTGTCCCAGCAGACGTCCTGCCCGGTAAAAAATAGGGGTTGATCGTAGAGGGTTGAAAATTTAGGGTTGTATGTATCTTTTAATGCTGTATCATAAAAAAATAGAAATTAAAAATTTTGTGTAAAAAATAAATATATAAATTTAAGGGTGGACTACCCCTAACATTTAGGGGGATGAAAAATAGATGTTGGCCGATTCTCATAGATATCGGATAAGCACAAAAAATTTCATCAAAATCGGTCAAGCCGTTTCGGAGGAGTATGGCAACGAAAACTGTGACACGAGAATTTTATTTATTAGAAGATTTATATGTACATGTAAATAATGATTAACTCTATTGTAATATGTTTCACATGCCTATTTTGTCATTTAAGTAAGTTTCAATTTTATGGGAAATAATAAATAAAATATTTCAGACCGCAACTGATACACCAAAAGTAAGTTTTTTTAAATCTAACATTTGGAAATTATACATAGTACTTATATTAAGAACTAGGATATGCCCGCGACTACATACACGTTTGACGAATTTCCTGTGAGATTTCCGGGACACAAAGTACTGCAGCTATCGTTTTAGATAACTATGTCGGAGTAAGCAAATTTGTACGCATCTGGAAAACTACAAAACACTCCCGGGAAAATTCTAGCGGGATTCCCGATATAAAAAATCACACTTTATTACATTAAATTTACTATCGACCAATCAAAAACTTACATTGGATTTTTTTTAATGTGGTCATTTTACATCATTCCCAAAACTATTCTCGGGATAAAAAGTTGGAGATTTTAAGTCTAATGTGGTAACAAATTTAATTTTACTTTTTCCTATTTGGCCATAAAATTCAAAAACAAAGCGGTCAAAATATAAGGTTAGAAAAGTAAAATCCCAATTTTTTGTTAGGATATTTATAATATAAGTTCTGAATTCAATAAAATAAATACTATATTGCTTCAACATCGTTTAATTATGACTTGTTCTTACTTAAAAAAACATTCACAAATGACATTAAAATAGTTAGGTCAAGACGTTAAAAATTCAAATTTTGAAAAATAAATAACAGTACGAGTATATTATAAAAGATTCCCACAAAAATAAAATAGCTCTTAAGACCAAAAGCATAGTTTTCATTGAAGCCAAATATTAATTAACATTGTAGGATGACGCTGCTCCAGGGGTAAGTATTTAAATTATTTTATTATTAATTATTTATAAAGTTTAATAATTACATAAATTTGCACTTCGTAAAACGCAGTCATTATTTAATTAATTACTTTATATTCTAGGCTGACGCTGCTCCAGGGGTGATTATTTGAATTATTATATTAATATATTTCAAAACTTAAAATGACATCAACCTTTACAGCATTAAAAGGTTTTTTATTAAGCTAAATTATTTATATTTTAGGCTGATGCTGCGCCAGGGGTAAATATAAAATTATAATTTTGATTTATATTAAACTGAAGTGTAAAATTAGTAAAATAATTAAAAAATAATTTTGTCAAATTTACATTTTTATATAATTTTGATTATTTTAATAATTAAAATTAAATACACAAAACCAGATAATTGTTGCTTTGATTAAAATGAATTATTTATATTCCAGGCTGCTGCTGATCCAGGGGTGAATATTAAAATAGTGATGTTACCGTATTTAAAAATATATTATAATATAGTTTAAATTGAATGAAGTTATTTATATTCTAGGCTGGTGCCTCTCCAGGGGTAATTTTAATTATTATATTGGTTTATTTGAAAAATAAATAAAATCACGTTTAACATAATTAAACTTTCTATTAATGAAATATTGTGTGTACATTCTAGGCTGATGCTGATACAGGGGTGAATATTAGAATTATTTCATGTTTTATAAGCGAAAAAGTAAACGCAATTTCGTTTAAAACCATAAAAAAGTTTTTAATTAATTTTATAATTTATTTACTAGGTAGCTGCCGTTCCAGGGGTATTTATTAAAAGAATCGAATATTATATTATATTATCGTATTATTATTATTAATTAAATAAAACGAATAGTTACAATAAAATCGTGGACGATGACACCATTAAAACGTTATTTTTGAAAAAATAAATAATTTATGTTCCAGGCTGATACTGCTCCAGGAGTAAATCTAGAAATTACAATTTTGATTTATTTCAAAGCAAATGTAATCAAAATATAGCTTTTAAGATTTTAAAAAAAGTCAAATACTGTAGTGGATTTCACATCTATCTGTATACCTAATACGTAATTCTCTGGATATATATAATAATTGACTGACAGACAGACGCATATATTTCTTTTTTTATTATAGTTGTGGACAACATCGCTGGTTGCCCCACAAGTAATATTTACTAATAGTTCAAATCATTATTTAATTTCTTAGTGGTGTAATTGTTTGATGCCCTAAATAAATTAAAAAAAAAAGAAAACTTATTTTGCGGTTAAACGGTCAGCATTTTAGAAACGCCGAGAATGGTTTGGAGTCAATGTTTTACTTATAGATTTATGTTATTTTGTAAACCACTAAACCAAATAATTTACATTTCAGGCTAATGCTGCTTCGGCGGTAAATGATTAAAACTATTTTTTTTATTTTTCACAACTAAAATATCTATTTTTTTTAAAGAATTTTAATTGAATTATATCATTTATATTTTAGGCTACTGCTACCCCAGGGGTAAGTATTTAAATTATAATATGGATTAATTTGCAAAGTGAATATTTTAACAAAATATTTAATCAGAAAATGATTTGGATTATGGTCCTTTGGAGACCTTCAGGTTGAAGTGAAACAATGTTGTGTGTTTGAATTGCAGTTCAGGAATGCATGATGGAGGCTCGCTCCGCGCTTACTAAAGTACTACAAAAATGCAGACGCTTAGCAGCTAACGGAGCGAGCTATGTCCCCGCGGTAGGCGGGGCGTGGGCGCACGGGCTTTACGGGTGTGAGGTCAGCGGTGTGATTCTGTCCGCAACAATTTGTGAGCGGCCGCCGTGGTGATCGGACGTCTGCGGCTACAGTCCGATTTTTAATTATGAGATACATTTATTATATAGTTCAATACATTGAATTCTGATTTTCTTGCTATATTTTTAATTGGCATATTATTTATTTTGGTGTTTTAAAGTTTTATTTAATTCGCAGGCAGACGGTGACGCAGCTTCTACAGTGAGCATTTTAATACAATTTATATTTTATTACTTTAAATTAAGTTTTTTTTAATAAATATCAATATGTTTTCTAAATATATTTATATTATATTATTGCAGGGAGAACAAGTGAACGTAAGTAGAATTTTGTAGGTTCGAGAAAAAAACAATTAAAATAATATTGTCACATACATATTTATGAAATTTGACTACGGAACTAGAAAAAAGCATGTAATCGAAACCGATCTTACGTAGTCTTTCTTAAAAATAATTTTGGGACTTATGATAATCGACATAACATATATTATATTAGTTTTTTACAATTTAATAACGATAATTATGGCATGATTTGTCTTCAAAATGAATTCATTCTAAAAATATAACAAAGCTTTTTGCCTAAAATTTTACAAGGCTCTACAAATTTATTTTTTCCAGATTTTTTTATTTCAATTCACATGACTTTCGAAACTAATATCTCTCCATCCCTAAACATAAATGGAAATGTTGGCGTGGGCCCCGCTCACTGGGCCTCTTCCATTGCCGGGGGAGCTACTCCCCCGGCCCTACTCGGTCTATTCCAGGCGTGGGGCGGTCTGTAACGGGCCCCACGGGAAGAGAGATGAGCGCGCGCGGAACACTCGCACTCTCATCTCGACGGCATGTGCGGGTGAGTGAGAACCTCTATACCCCTAGAGGCCCCACCCGCGCCGCCCGCTTACGGTGGCCGAAGGTCTAGGTCAGACCTCCGGCGTCGGCGCGTCCTCCTTTGTCGGGAGCGGAGCAAAGACGTGCGCTCACGCTCCCGTTCCGCCTCCTCCTTCGCAAACATGACGTGCTCGCAGAAGGAGGAGACGGCGTCCCATCCGGTGCGGCTCCCGACCATGGCGCGAACCAAAGCCGGGAGCGACACCTAACACGCTTACACTTACCCAAACCGACCTTTGAAAAAAAAACCTCAATACTACATTTTTTGAAAATTCCCATTTAAAATGTTAGTAGCATACAAAACAAACAAATCCACCATAATAAATCCATATAGAAATAGTAGTTCCCGAAAATATAACTATAACACACAAAGACATACAGACAGACATGTTGATTGTAAAATACAAACGTTCAATTTTTATTCATATTGACTACAACACCCTAAAATATGTCAAAAGTTGTGTATATTTAAATATACTGTAACGTTTTTTCAGATCACGGTAATTATATGCATCTATCAGTTCAAATCTAATCTATATATATAAAAGTGAATCATAGAAATGTATGTATGCGCATAACTTAAACGACTACCGATTTTGACTCTTTTATGTTTGAGTGGGTTCCCGGATGGTTTAGATTCGAAATTAGAATCGGTAGGTGGCGCTGAGATCGGGTTCTATAATCCTCCTAATCACTTGAACCAATTTTGGTGATTTTGTTTTTGTGTTATGAAACAAAGTCTTTTAGGAGTTCAGAAAATATGGGGGTACGAGGTTAGTCGGGCCAGCTAGTATATTATAAAATCTTGTGCAGTGTGTGTATATTTAAGCTATTTAAAAAACAAATTGACGAAAAGCGTTTATAAAAAAATAAAATAAACAATTAGGGTAGACTATCAGCGCGTTCCATTAGTATTTCACAACGCTCAAAATGCTCAGTCTGCCGTTCCACAAGGCGACCACGGTCATTGTGGTGGTGGGGAAAACGTCACTAATGACGTCATCATTTTCGATCACACAACGCTCACAACGACCATCTTAAGAGATGGATCGAATAACCGTTCCACTTGGGCTTACGATTGTAACGCCGGCAAGCAAGTGGAACGGGTAAAATTGCGGTCGTGAACATGGTCGTTGTGAACGTGAACGTAGCCTATATGGACGATGAAGAACACGACTTTTAAAAAAAAAAATGCCTTATTGTATGACGCTGATTTAGAAAAGGGGCCCATGAATGGGTATAGTGTAATTATCTATTTAGTTATCTTATCCCAGACAAGTAACACTTTATTGTCTTCATAACAACTTGAAACAATTCAACAGTGTTATTTGAAAGCCTAGCAAGTGCATACAAGAAATTTACACCGTAGTACTAGAGGTTATTCAATTGCCTAGTTGCCAAGCCATAAATATTAAAAAAGAGGTTATTCAATGAGGCGTCATTTCAACACTGTTTATAAAAATAATTCGGAGTAGTCATGGGAAAAATCACTCACCAAGAAGAAAAGAGTGATATATATCTTTTTGATACAATGATATATATCCCTCTTTCATATCTTTATATCTTTATCTTTACAGTGAATAGTGTCAGTGTCAATTGCAGACAAGATGAGTTATTATTATATTATTATTATTATATTATGTGAGTGATATACTGGCAGAGCCGACACGCGTACCTGTGCCAACGCAAAAAAATATAAACAAAGAGTGTAGAAATATAATAAAATTAATTACATTAAAACTAAATTACACCACAAAACTACAGTGTTACGATTTATTTTGGCTTGCAATTATATTCGGTTTCCTCGTTCACTCACTACGCATGCGCAGTGCGCGGGCCAATCATTCTCTCTCATCGCGTGGAACAGGAATGAACTAAAGAGTTAAAGATATAAAGATACATTTTGAACGCAAGTGATATACGGATCTAATCACTCTTCGCGTCGGATATATATCTTTTGAGTTAATCACTCAGGAGTTACACACCTCTAATTCGGAGCAATGTCATAAGCATAATTATGATCCACAAATGCCCAATAAGACAAGAAACATACATACATTAATTTTAAAAAACAATGGTAGTTACCAGGTTTGATAATTATTGCATAGCTGAATTACTCTTTAAACTCAATAATTCACTAAACACAAAAAAATTATAATGCATATATTTTTTTTTTATAGCTCGGTGTAAGTAGTAAAAAGTGTTGAAAATCTAGCTTCGTTTGATGTTTGTTAGTGCAACACCAGGAAAATGCGACTGCAGCTCCATCTTCTCGGCTATATTTATCTATCCCACGGGAACGAGGTCATTTATCAGGATAAAAAGATAGATAGAAGATATTCGGGATATGATTCTGGAAATTGGGCAAAATATAGCGTAAGCTGCTGTATGGAAACGCCACCACTATTAGTCATTACAATTACAAGATATATGGTAATGTGCAGTATGTGTGGTGCGAAGAACGAGGCGTCATCGCCGTGTACGTGACCTGAGGACAGTTCTCGCAAAGGAAATAATTGTTGATGGTTATGTCCATGTTAGAATTTTTTACGAAAAACATAATTATATACATATTACATAATGCTTGTATTTTTTAGCCTGATGACGTATGTATCTAAAAACTTGTCATTCAATATTTATCTGTTTCTCTATCTGTATTGAATATAATGGCTACGTTCCACGTGTGGCTCACAACGACCACGTTCATGACCGCACTTTTTCCCGTTCCACTTGCTTGCGGGCGTTGCAATCATAAAGTCTAGTGGAACAATTCAACTAATTTATTCATGAAACTTTCATTTTTAACTTTAACAAGTTGTATTTTATTCTATTGAACAACTTGTATCTGCTGAGATAAACATCGGCCCTTAGTATCCTAAAAATGATATGTCATAGGGAAGTTATAATTGGATGTATTATTGACTGGATGCGCACAACATCATTTGTTAACATTTTAATTACTTCTGAAATTCTTAATTTAATTTAATTTGATTTGTCAAATGTTTCTATAACTTAAAGATCGTTCTAACCTAATAAAAGTTATGAATATCGTAATTTAATAAACGACCAATGAGAGCAGAGCATAGCCTAGACTGAGGAGTTTTTGTGGCACATTCGGTTGATCGCAATAGGTCGAGTTGGACCATGGAGTATTTTAAAGAAAGTGTTAAGTTAAGAAGTATGAGCGGTGCCCTGAACCCGCTGCTCGGTCTAAACTATGTCAAAATGTTGATAGAATCTAAATTAAAAGTGTATAAACCGTTGGCCTTGTGTTTTATGCTCGCATTTTATCCTGATGACGCCCACTAAACCTGCAATAACTAAAGGAGATGTCGTAAGAACGAGGCCGTTCTGCGACATATATATATATATATATATACATACATATATATATATATATATATATATATATATATATATATATATATATATATATATATATATATATATATATATATATATATATATATATATATATATGACTCATTTTTTATGCTATGCAATAAAATATATCCTATTCTTCATTTCAGGTTCCCGTAAGGATGAGTTTTTGATGTATTTAATGTTAAATTCAATCACAGAAATACTTCTAAAGACTGTTATAACATTAAAAAACACAGTTTCATTTTCACCGGTAAAGTGTAACTTGAAGAATTTAATTGGAGACTAAAAAAGAAAATTCATCTTAAAGATCCATTCTTAATTAATGATATTTTCTACAAAAATATTGAACCTGTGGCAATTTTTTTTACTGTCAACAGTTTTATACTTACATATAAAACTTTACTTCTTTTTAGTATTCTTCAACAAATAATTTTTCATCGATATGTTTAAGTGAGATATATTGTATTAATTGAATTACTTTTTTTGCAGCCAGAGGTACTCTCATTTTATATTTACATCAATTGTATTTGTATAATAAAATTATCTATATGTGTGATTTATTCGATGAATTTATTCAATTAAAAAATACTTCTTATTTTAAGCACGTGGTAAGATATCAATTTCACATTCAAACCATTTCAAAGTTACTTTTCGCTGACGAACATTTTTGATATGTGAAACTAACGCGGATTAAGAATACAATTTCCTGCGGCCCGGCAGCCTGTCGTAAGAGGCGACAAAACAACCCACAGCCAGGTGGTAGGGCATTTGCCCGACTGGATGGCTACCACCCCTGGTCTAGAGTATGTCGCCATAACAACCTTGTGTTGTGTTCCGGCATTAGTGACCAGGTTCTAGGCTCCCTAAAGAGAGCAGCAGCGCATTCGTAGCACCTTTGGTGTTGCAAATGTCCATAGGCGATGGTAACCGCTGTCCATCAAGTGGGCCGTCTGCCTGTCTGCTGATCTCCTGCAATAAAAAAAAAAAGATTAACGCTAGGATGCTTAAAATCTCTAAGTTTCTGTGACATTGGCCAAATCAGCGCCTGTAGCGATGAAATCGAATCGCCCAAGAAATAGAATAGAATAGAACGCTAGGGTTATTACATTACTAACTTGAGGCACCCGGTAGGCTGCTTAGGCTGCTGGGTGAAAGGCTAGAAGAAGGCGACACTCTTGGACGCGACACTAATCGTGGGAAGGTCCCCATCTCCAGAGTCCACTTGTTTTATGTTTTTTAAATTAATCTGTTATTTTAGACCTTTTTTACACAAGAATATTTAATAAAACTACGTTTTAACGGTTTTAAGCGCGGTAATTTATTTTATTTAGGTTTATCCGACGTTTCGGCCGCTTTTCAGTTGCCGTGGTCACGGAAGACAAAGATGACATTTGTCGAACGTGTATTGTCAAAGTTTTTATTCAGCCTACCGCCAACTTGTTCATTTTAATTATTTAGTTTTAATTTTGTTTATGGATATTATTTACTCTATGGGAGCCTAATCTAATTTACCACCGCTTCACAACATGTTGTGGCTTGAAGACAAGAAACGGCGCAAGAAACTCTTCAGCAAACATGCCTAGTTCTAAATTTTTTTATATAATATTAAAATGAGTGGAAGGAAAAAATAAAATATATATAGATAAACCTAAATAAAATAAATTACCGCGCTTAAAACCGTTAAAACGTAGTTTTATTATGTGTACAAGTCGCGAAAACTTAAGAAAATATTACAAGAATGTTTTTTATAGATAACAGCTATTCTTCAAATCTTAAAAAAATGTGAATATTAATAAATACATGAACATTATACATACAAAAATAAAAACAATAACTAAAGCTATAGAAATCGTGCTAAAATAAAAGCTGAATATCAGCTCTTTTATTCATACAAAATTTTATTCATATAACATTCATATCTTATGTAAGTGAAACAAAACAACGTCTAAAATGTCACAGTCTTGCTTCATATTAGTGACCTCATAAATAACGAATGTACGAGTGTATACGCACCTCTTTCTAACAAGCTTTTCAAACCATAATGTAGTTCCGATGTTTACATATGTTTCTATAGCTATAAGTATTATTTTCAGGCACACTTAAAAAAAAATACATCTATAATATTATGTTAATTACTTATTTAAGGTAACGGTAAGTTCAAATCGATTTAATTTATTAACTGCCTTTGTCCATCTAGCTCATTTGAATTCTGAGGTGCCGGATTCTACCTGGCATGGTAAATTTCGTAAACGAAAGTTCTATTGCTTAATATAGTCTAGGTGTCTGGAATCAGCTCCTGAGTTGACATTTTGTATATTACCCATAACATACGTATAGTTGGCTCTTCTTGAAGATATACAATTATGTTTTTGGTTGCCAATCATTTACTACTAGATGTCCTATGCCCACTTCACTGGGATGGCCCTCGCATACACGCACGCCTGCATATAAAGGTTTAATTTAGCTTTGATTAATTCATAAACGCAGAAAGCACTCGCAGTGCCTCGTACGAGGATATGCGCAATTCTTGCGTCGAACGTTATTGCTGTAACATATTTGACAGGCGTTCCCGTGCCCATTTCGCTGGACGTATAAAATTTTTACTTTTTTGATTTATTAATAAGCATCAAATATAGGATATCTAACTCGGGAATAATGTAGATAACAACTAATTAAAGTATTGCAAAATCGGATTAGTAGTACCGGAGATTACCCCGAACACCCAAACTCACAAACCGTACCTCTCTGTCATAGTATAGATTTAAAATCATTCTATTGACCTTTAAAAAACGTATATTATGTTCCAGGATCGCTATGTGAGTTTTATTATGTTATCCATTCTTTAAAAAAATACCTAAGATTCTTCAATCTCTATTATGATAATAGAGATATTAGCTAGTAAGCCTATTTACAACATGACGATGTTATACGTCTGTGTGCTAAAGATAACAACGTAAAACATAGTAGAGAGTCATACGTAGGTCACTTCTCGTAAGTCTATCTCCCGCTTAAAACTTCGTTGAAATCTGTTAAGGCGTTAGAAAGTAATTGAAAACATTTTTTTTTAATTATGGCCATAACACTTTTAGCATTGATTTTAAAAAAAGTTTAGGGACGCCAGACAGAAATCATAACTTGCGTGATAGAAAGGGAAGCAAGACAGACTAGAGCTGTAACGCGTTACGCAACGAAGCGGTTTACCCTCCCATAAGAAGTTATCACTTCAAAATGATTAACTATTCTGGGGCAAAAATTATATTATTGTCCAAACAGTAAATAAATTTATACCTATCTATTCAGAAATTTAAAATTGAAGTCTCTGTAATGTCAAAATAACAACTTGTTACTAAACGCATATACGCATTTAAAAAATCGATTTATAAAATTTTTGTCTGACTGTCTGATCTCTGAAACGGTTGGACCGATTTTGAAAATTCCACGCGGACGAACTCGCGGGCACAGAGACTAGTAATATATATAAGCTAGGTTGTAATTTTTTATCTTTTGTAATTGTTTATTTGGTTTTTGTAGTTATAAATTTTAAGAGCACAAAGTTAATCATTAGCAAAGCTACAAAGAATAATGACGTCTACTAATGCATTATTTTCTCCATCTTAACATGTATTGCTGGATGCCGTGAAAACGTAAGTACATCCAATTTTAAAATTCTTATTCACAAATTCACTGGAACCCAGAGTAATCCGGGTTTGATTCTTGGCATGCTAAAATGTGTATTTGCCTGCAGCTTTACTGTAATGATTAACAAAATTATTTATGATAACTTTGAAGCTTAGTGGACTTGTAAACTAAACTAAACTATCCATCATTACAATGTAGTAGGTTCGAATATAGGCCGGGAAGCATGTACCACTTAAGAATGTTTTCTGGTCTATAGTATGGAATGGGTGCGCGGATCCGAATTAAAAAAATATTCTGTACACACGAAACCGATGAAGATTATAGTATAATTTTGATTGTTTTAATTGTTGTGTAAATGTATGTCACATAACAATAGATAAGTACAAATAAGAAAGGCTTACCCAAACTTATGTCCAAACACAAGGAGTATGTCCGCCTTTGGCTGCAGAAGTATACATCTTGGACATTCAAACAATAACAATCACTTTCCAAGGCGGTATTAGTTTGTTTCAACAACTCACTGAACTTGCCAAATATCTTATTACTTCTTACATGTCTGTCTAATAAACACCGCAAAACGAATCCGACGACACAATGGCGGCATCTCCGTGACGTAAGTAAGCCATAGTTAGAGGAGAACAGAGATACATATAAATACATACCAGTATACAAAAAGAAAAAAATATGTATCTATGTATGCATCAAGAATATGTATTGTAACATTAAATAATAAACATTGACTCATATTGATGCTATTACCACGTGCTGAATCAACAATATCGTGCGGTAAGACAATTACTGCGTGAAACCCATTAATCCGACTTAGACGTGGCGGATATAACCTCCATTTATATTAAAACTAGCTGTCCCGACAGACGTCGTCCTGTCCGGTAAAAAATAGGGGTTGATCGTAGAGGGTTGAAAATCTAGGGTTGTATGTATTTTTGTATGTTGTATCATAAAAAAATAGAAATTAAAAATTTTGTCTAAAAAATAAATTAAAAATTTAGGGGTGGACTACCCCTAACATTTAGGGGCATGAAAAATAGATGTTGGCCGATTCTCATAGATACCGGATAAGCACAAAAAATTTCATCAAAATCGGTCAAGCCGTTTCGGAGGAGTATGGCAACGAAAACTGTGACACGAGAGTTTTATATATTAGATAGGGAAGATCTAGACGATCGATTGAGATGTTTATGATCTAATTACTTGAAATGAAATGTACTTTTAAAAATTGATACCACAGTTTTTTAAATTCCTACTTCTAGGAACAGGGCGTAAGTATTACGTCATTTATTTAAATAAATTTTTTAATTAGTGTTTAGGGCACTGCAGCCATTTTGATAGAAATAACAAGCCAATATCATAACCATTCATCCGACTGTATGTCTTTTTATGTCGCAGTTATTTATTTTAGAAACAACTACATTTATGCCAATGTTTGGCGAAAGCAGTTTCTATAGCGATCCAAAATTTTGTAAAAAAAAGCGGTGTACATAGTATAGGAAGTAGATTTAAATTTTGACATATGTAAGACCTTGAAATACTCCAAAGGAACTTATTTTGTATAAACACTTTTGAAGTTGAATTTGAATATCGCGAAAAATACAAAGATTAGGGGTGGCCATTCACATAATGGGATGCAATTCTTAAGTGTACAGCTGTATGGACGTGTATTTACATACATATAAAGTATTATCTATGTACACGTGTAAAGTCGTCTCATTTTTTTTATTGGATGAGTTCAACAGACAGTCAGACGACTCAAGCTAGGCTATGTTCCATTAGAGACTCAAACACAATAGTAAACTCGAGTGGAACGGTTATGCGACCCACCTCTTGACATGGGTCGTTGTGAGCGCTTTGTGAGCGAAAAGGACGTCATTAGTGACGTGTTCGCCACGAACATAAAGACTGAGGTCACCTAGTGGAACGGCTGATGGAGTATTTAGGGCGTTGTGAGATACTAAAGGAAAGCGCTCCTGATGGCAAACGTTTACCTTGAACTACGGTCACATCGTTAATCAGACTTTGAGAAAATAATGATGATGTTTATTATCTTTTTAATTTACGTCAAAAGGTGGAGAAATAATCATCTTTGAGACAGTTAAGAATGTTAGAGGCGACGAAATGTCTTAATTTTGTCCCCTCTAACTTGGTGAAATTAACTAAATTGGAGAAAATGAAATGAGAAATTGTGAATAAAAAGAAGGCTTTTATTAGGTGTGACAAAATTCTTTACATTGCTCTTCATTCTATGTATAAGTATTATGTGTAATTTTAAACTGTTTTATTGTTTTCAGGGAAATGTGAGTTAACATTCCAATTTCTCCAGTATTTTGATACTTATTTTATATCATATCGAGGGGTAAAGGCTACATTGGGTACATCCCAGAAGAGACTCGCAACGACCACTTTCGGTCCTGCAGCAGACGTGACCGGTCCACTGCCATTTCAACCTGCTAATTTTGCGAGCTATGTTGGTTACCTTGGTTCTCTTGTGGATATCCTCTTTTCTAATTTTATCCATAAAAGAAACACCCAACATAGCTCGTTCCATAGCACGTTGAGCGACTTGGAACTTGTGGATCAATCCTGCCGTACCACGACCGCTGTCGTATCTGGGAATGGCGGAGTCACCGGGAATTGAGGGCCGTTATCTATGGTGCTTTCTCATAGGGGATAATTGACATAGTGACCACACTTGGCATGCGGGTAACCGCAATGCCGGCCTATTTGCATCGCACACGCTGCTACCCGTCTCCAACCAGGAGATTTCTATAGGCCGGTTTTCTGGCGATGGTTATACCGCCATTGAATTGTCGCCAGGGCTCGTTTCCTGGCAGCAGGGGTACCGCAGACAGGTGATGTTGACAATTGGGTTCACAAGATATTAGTCATAGACCCCTTACCCTACCCTTACTTATTCGCAATTAATATCTGTGAATGTTATAGTTTTCAAGTATAGTAAAACGCTTTTAATAATGCTTTTTTTGGTCATTTGGAACTTTAGAGTATTTTCCAAAAGATATTCCAAATGTCACTTACACCAAATCTTTAACCTTTCACCCCTCGATTTGTAGTTTAACGTTTACCCTTTTATTCATAATAGTTGAACGAGGTTTATATGCTCCTTAAAAAGAGTTATTAAATCCATTCCGTAGTTACCATGTATTGCTCTAACAGAAGAAAACATCCTAAAAATTGCATTTCTGTTTTCTTCCAATTTCTTGTACAAACTTTACCCCCCTTACATAATTATTCATTATAGTACATTATAATGGCTAAAATAACAATACATTAAGGAGTTATTAAAATAAAGCTCTGTATTAATAAACTGTTGTTATATTTACAGTTAAAAGTGAGTTACTTTAAACCTCCCTCTTCTTCTTGCTACATACTTTTATCCTTGTAGTTACAGTGAAAGAATACAATTTGTTGCGGCCGGATGGCCTGTCATAAGAGGCGACAAAACAACCCACAGCCAGGTGGTAGGGTATTTGCCCGAATGGATGGCTACCACCCCTGATTTAGAGTATACTAAAAAAAAGAACCTGAGATATAAATAGAATAAGAAATATAAAGAAAATCAATTTTAGCTAGACGTTTTGCTGGGGAGTTCCTTGCCGCTTCTTCGTTTCACAGACATATTTCCTTTCTAAAGAATGATGGTGAGAAAACAGTCTTGTCTTTTTGATAGCTAAGCAATAAGACGAATCATTGCGTCATAGTATCTTTATAATTTTCATTGAAAAAGTTATTTTATTATTTTTAGACAACCGTAAGTATGTTCTAATATAAATATAAAATTTAAATTTAAATAAATGGAATTCGATGAATATATATTATGTTTCTTTGCAGGAAATTGTAAGTTAATAAAATAATCTTCTTCTACATAATATATATAAAACAAAGTCGTGTTCGTGTTAGTTTATAATTCAAGAACGCCTGAACGAATTTATATGTCTTTGTACCGTACACGGCGGGATCGGTAACCCGACGGTCCAAACCCACAAGGTAATTTTTGGTTACTTATATACTAGATACTTACCTGGTACCTACTCCAGCCGGCGGTGGCAGGAACAGGAACAAGGTGAACACTATTTCGTCGGTATTTTAAGGGAAGGGCGCCCCTTGAGAGGAAATATATAAAATATCCTACCAAACTACTACTACAAGGGAAACACTACGGGGGTTAGATAAAAGTCTGTCCAAATACACCCGCGCCTCGTCCTTTTCGTCACAAACACTTTTCCCCGGAGTATAATATGTTCTTATCACTATTAGTGTTCCAATTACTGGTATTTATCAATAATTCTCAATGAATAATTAAATATGAAACAATATCACGCGAGAGCTATCACCGTGCGTCTTCGAGTCAATTGCCGGTGTTCCCGCTTTTCGACGCGATAAAAAAGTGCATACGAATGTATCGCGCAACAATCGAAAGCCGCCGCTCGATATCTGTATTCCGAACAGTCTTCGTCCGGAACAGGATAACAAGTACTAAAAATGATATTTACTAACAAAAGAAATATCATTAAAAAACAACCATCACAACATCAGTCTACCCATTCATTTGTTATGATCTTTCCCGGTCGATTTTGGCAATGCTGCCTGCATTTAAACTCATTTGTCTGATTTAGGTGAATTATTTGGTGTGTGTTCAAGTGGATCCCGTGATGATTTCGATTCATGATTGGAGCCGATAGGTGGCGCTGCTAAACATGTCTTTAACTGTGGGATAGATTTTGATGAAATTTATTGTGCTTTTTCAAGTAGATTCGAGAATCGTTTAGATTTACCATTCGTCCGAATCGATCGCACTGCAATCGGTTTCTAGATTTTTTATTTATTCAACTTATAGTCTTGAGGGACTATGGGTAGAATACAATACAAATAAGTTAAGTTTCTTCCATTGCATTCTATTATAATTGTAATTTTATAATTGTTCTGTGAATACAGCATAGTTCATTTTGTATTGGTGTCTAATAAAAGTTAGTATATTTTTTAAATCAAGTTTGATTTGTACATATTGATATTAATGCTGTTTTTTTTGTTTTTTCAGATGGACGTAAGTTATTTTTAAGCACCAGGCTATTATGAATATTTCAGCATATTTTAATATAGCTTTTCATGTGTTTCATAAAATTTTCACTGCCTGTTTCAGATCTCGGTAAGTTCTTAATATTTGAACAACTAAATAAATCTTTATTCTATAGTGCATTTAAGGAACATCTAAGTTTAGTCATTGAAGTAAAAAATGTTTAAAATTAATAATTAAATTTAAATTTACTTTACTAGTATTTTGCTTCAATTTATAAATTAACAATTAATTTCCTTCCACACTCCTCTATTCTGACATACGTCTTCTGTTACACCACAAATCACCATATCATCCTTCACACAATCCATAAATCTGTTTTACATAAATTGTACCCCATTCATCTTGTAGTTTCTTATTGTCACGTGACTTTCATCCCTCTTCAACATCATGCCCATGCCAACTTTAATCTTCTTCCTCTCAATTTTTCAGTCACGGGTGCAACTTTCAAAGATCCCGTTATGTACTCATTTCTCACCTTATCCATGTGACGTAAGGGAAATCGTCAGGTCTTCCTCCTTGGTCACAGAATAAGTTAAGTGGGTCAATGAACACTATAAGACAATCAATATTCAATCGGTTCCGTAACAGCCGGTGGACTTCCCTACATAAAAGGTACACTGGCCTGTCGAAACCTTTGTTGCTCTTCAAGTCCAAATATTCCACCTCCTAGGTAGGTAAGGGTAACTTCGGTCCTGGAATTAGATGGTGAATAATAGGCATTAGGGTTTGACACAGTGTCCTCCGTTAGAAAACTAATCAGCTCAATTATATTTAGTTTTAAGTAGCAGAACAGTTACATTTTAGCTATATGAATAAGAACTCACCCCAGCGGGAACACGTAGTTATTTAACTAACTTTAAAAGAAGTTTTTAATAGTGTGGAGTAATATTTATAATAGATTTTTAGCAGTTGCTATATTTGAAGTTTTTTGAGCGAGTTTTAAAATTAACCGCCGTCACAGTTTTTTTATTGGTCACTCTCTTGACATTGACATTGATTGTCATTGGCTATGTCTGGTTTTTTTTTTAATGATGCAAGTGCAACGTTACATCCATTCTTGTAACACCATCAATCCATCTCAACTTTCTCACCTCAGCTGAGTGGAGACGTTTGTGGTTTTTTGTTCATATAGAATTTAATACTCTATATGGCATGTACTCCCATGCCACTATAAGTATAAAGTAGATATAATAAATAAACAATATAATAGAAATATAGTCATTATTTTATTTTGTATATTATAGCTTCCGGTGAGTAGTATTATGGGTGAAGTATGTTATGTACTAAGAATAATAATCTTCAATAAATATCTTTTATTATATTATACACTAGCTGTCCCGGCAGATGTCGTCCTGCCGGAAAAGCTTCGATCGATATA
Source organism: Dendrolimus punctatus (assembly GCA_012273795.1). Lineage (NCBI taxonomy): Eukaryota > Metazoa > Arthropoda > Insecta > Lepidoptera > Lasiocampidae > Dendrolimus > Dendrolimus punctatus. The sequence continues at coordinate 26,924,025 of CM022527.1, forward strand.
TATACCGCACAGTGATGAGTATATGACCCTAACAGTTGGAGGAGCGAGACGAAATGCTCCTGCCTCAAGGCAGATCCTCACAGGTTTAGGCCTGGTTGATAATTTGTACGTGTCGGGAATCATTACGATCCCAATTATTGCACAGCGCCATCTATTTGTTTGTAAGTATTTCACTACAAACATGACAAGGATAGTCTTATTTAACGGATGATGACAGCTAGGTAAGGTAATTGGACAACGCGGTTAAAGAAGCGGGTAGTTATGCAAATAATTTGACAGGACAAGATGTTAACTGAGCGACGGGAACAGGGACGTTATCTTTTAAATTATGTTCATCTATCCCACAGGTACGACACCATTTATCGGGATAAAAAGTATCCTAAGTATAGAGCCGAAAGATAAGCTAGTTCTGTACCAAGTTTATTTAAATTAGTTTAGTAGTTTTCAAATGATTCTCTAATAGGACAGACAAATAAAAACATTTTAAATTACATTTTCGAAAAATATTGGTCTGACGAATGCCCCTGATATTTTTCTCTTTTTAAAATCATTGTTCAATTTTGGCCACTATATAGATTTGTTTTAGACTTGCTTCTGTCGGTGACTTCGTCCGCGTGGTGCGGTTTTTTAACTATCCCACGAGAACTCTTTAATTTTTCGGGACCAAAAGTATTCTATATGTTGACCAGGGATATAAGCTACCAATACACAAAATTTCATTTAAATCGGTCTAGTCGTTTCAGAGATTAGCCGGTACAAACAGAGAAACAAAAAAAAAATCTAAATTAGTTCTATTTTACTTCTTACATCCCCCTGACTAGGTTTTAATTTTTTTTCATTATACAGATATTCGACCTCTACAGTTTTATTATATAGTTATATATAGATACCTACTATAGATTAGAAGGAGAGGGAAGACCTAGAAAAAGGTTGTCGACCCCAAGAAGCGATAGATAGATGATGTATAGATACAAAGAAGTTAAACAAATTGTCGAGAATCTAAAATATTGGAGGATGTTCAACTGACAAAAGGTCGGCGGTAATAAATTTTCATTTCTTCCTTTTCAGTCAGGCGGAGTAAGTAATTTTTTTTAAATAATTTGATTATTAATTTTGTTCTCTATCATATTTTAATTTTATAATTTCATATTTAACTTTTCAGTTACTGGTACGTTTATTTCTAACCAGAAGCTTTTTATATTCCCCCCACCCATTTTAATATTATATAAAATTGTTAGACCTAGGCATGTTGCTGAAGAGTTTCTTGCGAAACAACATGTTGCAAAGCAGTGGTAAATTAGCTAAGGCTCCCATATAGTAAATAATAATCATAAACAAAAATCAAAATTAACATTACTTATTGACACTTCACATCGGTGTCTTCCGTGCGCACCACTACTGAAAAGTGGCCGAAACGTCGGAACAAATATCAAATAAAATACCACACTTAAAACGTAGTTTTATTATGTGTCGAGACTAGTTCCGAAAAGTTAAGAAAATACTAGAAGTTCAAAGTACACAAATAGTTTGCATTGTATAACTGTGTGCAACTTAAAAGTAACGGAAGTATATTTTATTATTTTAGATTAAAATAAAACAGGTGTTTTCGTCCCTAGGAAGTAATTTTCCCTGATATAAAAAAAATAATATTTTTACGCCTTGACAACTTGTCAAAAAATTTAAAAACTATGCGAACCTCTATACATGCGACTCATGTCCCAAATGTTTACAGCTACTATTAAATAGCGGCATAAATTATTATAAAAATAACAACAAATTTGTGACATAATTTCATCATACTTATAAATTACTTTTACTAAATTATTATTTAATTCACATAAATTTGAGCTGAATAATTATTATTCTAAGTAAAAAAGAAATTCTGGCTAGTAGAATACCATAGAAAAAGAAATTGACTTGACTTTTCATGTATGACGCATTGAATGAGTTCATCAGATTGAGACATGGATATAACGCCAGATTTCATTAAAGAAGTAGTTGTTTGTTCATTTATTATTTTTACTTTTTTTTTACGCAATGAAAAGCAGAGTGTTGACCTCAGGTGAAAGACCTATTTAGGCACTCGAAGTATCTCGTGCCTAAATAGGTCACTTTCAATTCTCGTGTAACAATCTACTATTGTCTCCGTGATTACGACTACTGAAATTGACCGAAATATCGAAATAAAATACCACCCTTTAAAGCGTTAAAACGCAGTTTTATTAAAGTAGAGTATTGTATGACATTAGGAACTCTGACCATGCTCGAGGCCGACTCGAACACGGCCACTTATTTCATAACCTCGAAACTATTTCAACACATGATATTTTACCCGCTATTTGCGATATACATACATTGTTCATTTTTGTTTAATTTTATGCTTAATATTGCAGAAGTTACTAGTAAGTAAAAAAAAGTTAATTAATCAATAAAGAAATAACAAGACTGTTAAATCTAGGTTAATCTGTCTGGTCACCTCGTCTTAGCATATTTCGGAATATGTAGTGTTCCAAATTCATTTTGGCGGCAAAAGAATCTTACGTGTGACGTGATGACAGCTCCTAAAGTCGGTTTAAAATAGGATAGCATGGAAAATACGTAAATAAAGAAAGCTAGCTGGAACCGAACACAAACCAACTTGATTGATATTTTCTTTTATTTTTCCTTCCACCCATTTTTATATTATATAAAAAAATTTGAGCTAGGCATGTTTGCTAAAGAGTTTCTTGCGCCGCTTCTTCTCTTCAAGCCATAACATGTTGTGAAGCGGTGGTAAATTAGATTAGGCTCCCAAAGAGTAAATATAACCATAAACAAAATAATTAAAACGAACAAGTTGGCGGTAGGCTAAATAAAACTTTAAGAATACTCAGTGACACTTGTCTTTTTTGTCTTCCGTGATCACGTCCACTGATAAGTGTCGGAAACGTCGGAATAACCAAAATCAAATAAATTAACGCGCTTAAAGCAGTTAAAACGTAGTTTTATTCGAATTTTTGAAATTGGTCCAGCAGTAATTCGTTACAAACATAGGTACATAAATTAAAATATTCCTTCTATCCCGTTCTAAATAGTGAATAAAAATGTATATAATTATGTTGGAGGGAGCTATGAATTGAATTGATTGTTGTTTGGATGTATAACGCATGATATTATTTGTTTACATTTTAATTACTTTTAAAATCCTTAATTTTATATTATTTGATTTGTTAAATATTTCTTTTGCTTAAAGATCGTCCTAACCTAATAAAAGTTACGAATATTGTAATTTAATAAACGACCAATCAGAGCAGAACATATGCCTCGAGCGGGGTCGAGACGCCATCTGTACTTAAGGTGGACGGGGGAGTATTTGCGACACATTTGAGAGATAGTAACGGATCGAGTTGGATCGTCGAGAATTTAAAAGGAACGGTTAAAGGATGATCGGTGCCCTGAATCCACTGCTCGGTCTAAGCTGTCAAAATATTGTTTAAATCTAAAAGTGTATAAGCCGTGGCTATTATGTTTTATGCTCGCATTTTACCCTGATGACGGCCACTAAACCTGCAACCACTGAAAAAGATGTCACAAGAACGATGCCTTCTCCGAGATATATAAAGAGACTTAAGTAAAATTTAATTTCGTAATTTTTCGCTCGTCACCTCTTCGAAACACTTCACTAGGCATAGAGTTATAAATTAATTTCTGACCTGTCATTTTTACATAGTCAATCCGACATTGGCAAAATCAACGCACGTTAAATCGTAGGAGTCATCGCCGAACAAAATAGAATAGAACAGAAATGCATGGACGACACGCACTTGGCCGATTTATGTTGTATTCTATTATGCAGTTTATAAATATATATCTAGGAATAAATTATAATGATCTTTTATTAATTCTTAATATTACAGAGTGAGGTAATATGGCCTAATTTTTGAATCTAAGTACATTTTTTTCAAACTCCCAGCTTTCCATATAATAAGTATTAGTAAAGTATATCTTGTTTTGCCTAGATCATTTTTTGTACTTTAAACCCATGGTTTATACATTTAATTACTTAATTATGCTTACTTAAATGTCTTTAAATGTAAATGTCAGGTGGTAGGGTAAGGTATTTGCCCATGTGGATGGCCACCACCCCTAGTCTAGAGTATGCCGCCATAACAACCTTAAGTTATGTTCCGGCTTTAGTGTCCAGGCTCTAGTCTCCCTTAAGAAAACAGCAGCGCATTTGTAGCACCTTTCGTGTTGCAAATGTCTTTAGGTGATAGTATCTGCTTTCGATCAGGTGGGCTGTCGCTGCTGAACTCAGGCCATAAAAAAAGTCTTAATCAACTTGAGGAACGTCTAAAATTAGATATTAAAGTAGAAAAAAAAATGTTTTAAATGAACCATTTGAAAACTTATTTTTTTCGAAAATGTGTCTAGTAAGAAGGTTATAAAACTTTCCATTCGCCTCAATGGTGTGGTCCTCTCTCCACCTTCCTTGAGACATGGATGTTTTCGATTAATTTAGAAATGTTTTTATCTGCTTTCGTGGCTAAATAACGTTTGCCACCTCTACTGAATCCTCCGGCGTGCGCGGACTCCGAAGTAGGGCTTGAAAACTGGTTAAAAAATTGACCCGGTTATTATCTTAGTACATAGGAACTTTTCAGTTCTAACTTTAGCCCCAAATTGTTTTTGGTCAGAAAAGTTCATTAATTAGGTTTTGATGAATATACCGGGTTTTAACGGTATTTTATGCAGACCTTCAAAGTGCACACAAACAGTTCAGTTGCACATAAACAAATATTTATAAACATTTGTCATATAGATACAGTATTTTTCGCGAAACAAACTTTTTAGTGCAGGTTGGCATTACTATTTTTAAGGTTTACACTCTGAATAAAATAGTCGACTAAAACCGATAATAACCGGATAAAAGCATTTATTTCTTTTAAGCCGGCTGCAAGCGTAGCTGCCAAGAACTCACCCAATAAATTATTGGATTCAAAAGCCGTTACAAGCACAAAAAGCCCAAAGTAGCACTTAATTAAAAATTATTTAACTCTTTTCAGAGTTGGGTAAGATATACTTTATTTTTTATAATAGACTTTGCTTGTGTTTATTACCTTAAAGTATATGTAGTTATATGTATTGTTTGTTTAAATTATTTTACAGCTGACAGTAAGTAGTTTTATTAAATTTTTAAATAAGTAAATGACCTGAGCCCACTTTGCTGCACGTAAAACATATGTGGAAAGTACTCGCAGTGGATCGTAACAAGATGTGCGCAATTCTTGCGTGGAACGTTATTGCTATTACACGTTTGACAGGCGTTTCCATGCTCACTTCTGTAGACGTCATTATTTTTTTTAAATAACCTATTCAAATATAGCCTATGTCACTCAGAAATAATGTACCTTTTTACTGCTGAAAGAATTTTCAAAATCGGTTCAGTAAGAAATTAGAAGATATACAATTAATTAATATATTACTGTTGTTGACCACGCTGTTGTATCAGTGTAAACTGCATGAATAGCGATCTGTGGAAATAAAAAGTAAAAAGAAATACAAACGAATAGCTGGGTATACCAGCTAGTTTCTTATTAGGATTTTTACAAAAATAAATACTATTTAATTAATTAAATACTATAATGTCACATTTTGTTTGATATATTTCAAGTCAATTTTGAACAGATTTTGTACATTTTATTAATAGTAATATATAGGTGCTAATGTTTATAGAACAAGTTAATAATTAATTAACAATTTTTCAGGTTTTCGTAAGTTATGATCGTTTGTATACTAATACAGAAATATTTTATTTAACTATACAGATAAAAGTTATTTATAGAAGAAATTATTAACATGAAAAGATTCAATGTCAGTGGCTAACTATTTGTATGAGCATAATGTTTAAATTAAAAAAATAATTGTTTCTCAATTTGGAAAGTTAAAATAATTTTTTTTATTACGGAACTGTTATTTTCGATTATATATTTTACTAGCTGTCCCGGCAGACGACGTCCTGCCCGGTAAAAATAAAAAAAAATTTGGGGTGGATTACCCCTAACATTTAGGGGGATGAAAAATAGATGTTGGCCGATTCTCAGACCTACCCAATGTGCACACAAAATTTCATGAGAATCGGTCCAGTCGTTTCGGAGGAGTATGGCAACGAAAACTGTGACACGAGAATTTTATATATTAGATTATGTTATTTTCGATTAATAATTTCTTGATGTAAAACTGCACACAATGTGATGTCACATTATTGAGGGAGGTTATGACCAAGATATTACAAGGACGGGGGAGAGGTCGAAAATTATGAATTCGTATGACGGAATTTGTGGACGGCCCGTAGTTTCAGAAGAGACCTTATGGACTCTGCTGAAATTGTACGAGCCCCACTTGAAAAATAATAAGTATATTTCTAACATATTTCAGACTAGAGTAAGTATTAATTTTACTTATAAAATGCTTGTCACATATAATTTTAACAATTAAATTTATTTAGATTATTTTTTGTATATTCGTCTATATACAATGTTATATTGATATATGTGTTATATTTATAAATAAGTGTAACTATGTATATTTAAATTGTACAGTCCTATCTTTTTTCTGCTCTACTTATATAGGTAGAGCAGACAAAAGAATTTCTTTAAAGTTAGGTGCCTGGAAGAGTTCGCTTTTAGCGATAAGGCCGCCTGTTGTTTTGCCAAGAAGTATTGAAATTAGGCATTTTGTTTCTGTCTCTTTTTATTTTGGAGAGCAATAAAGTGCTATCTATTTAATTTTCATTTTTTAGATTAGCAGTTTAAACTAATTATCTTTTATTACTATTTTAGCCACGAACTGTAAGTATGGTTTTAAAATTCCGATGCTATGTTTTTAGGGATTCATAAATATTTTGACAAAACTACCCTTATAAAGCCTTCATGTCCGTTAATATGTTGTAGTTGTTTTCTAAAAAACAACAAGGGGCTAATGAAAAAATTTTGACGGGGTGTATTTCTATATATCACTACAAGAACATAAAAAAATACATGTAACTAAGTGTTGATGAAGGACTTTTTTATTTTCTGATTCCCAAAAAGTGTTTTGATATTTTCCAGGACGAAAAGTATCCCATTTCTATCATCGGTATGGAAACTACTTATGTATTCAATTTTATCCAAATCGGTCTAGCAATTTTTTCGAAACCATAACAAACACACAGACCACACTTGTCTCAAAATTATTCCATTTTCTAAGGTGCAAAGTATCCTAACTCATCCTCAATATTGAAATTACCTAAATACTGAACTTCATAACAATGTTCCAGTACTTTTCTGTACAGTAACGGACTGAATGACTGTTATAATATAATTATTAAAAGAAAGAAAATTAAGCATTAAAAACCGTTATAATGGAACTAAAATTATACTTATTTTCTTCCATATAATCCTTCAACAGAAAGTAAGTAATATAATATAAATATAATACGTATTATAGTTATATATATAACTATAGATTTACCGTTTATATTTTTGTCTTTCGTAATACCGAAGTAAGAAAGAGAGTTGGTCTGAAAGGGAGTGTCGGGGTGAAGGTAAGGAAAGGAATGCTCCGGTGGTTCGGGCATGTGGAAAGAATGTATGATGAAAGAATGACTAAACAGATATACAATGCAAAAGTGGATGGATGCAGAAGTCCCGGAAGGCCACAACACACCTTCCATGATCAAATTGATCATGTATTAGCAGAAGGTGATGTCAGGAGCCTTAAGAACAGACGAGCGTGCATGACAAGAGCTATGAATGTCAAAGAAGCAAGTGAGGTGTGTAAGAATAAGCCTGTATGGCGCTCTGTTTCTCGTGCCTACCCCGCAAAGGACCTGGCGTGAAGTTATGTATGTATGTCTTTCTGTAATGTAATATACATTACAGACAGACAAAAAAATAATGGTATACATAATAAAATAAATTATTTTAGACTTATTTTTTGCACACCATGAAAATCGTAGAATAGCAAGCACATAATAACTATATTATAATATCCGTTTCATACCCAGAATGATGCGTGAGGCTACTAAAATAAAAAAAACACCCAAATTCCTATAGAGGAGATAGTTACCGAGTAATATCCTTAACAGGTGGTTAAGGATCCGATCATCAAAACTATTAAGACCCAAACGCAGCAAAAACCAACTGCCAGACCTCAAGACACTGTGAGCTCTTTCTGCGTGCACCGGAACACAAATCAACTTGATTGATAATTTCTTATGTTTCCTCCCACCAATTTTAATATTTTATAACATATTAGAGTTAGCGTGTTTCCTGAAGAGTTTCTTGCGCCGCTTGTTCTCTTCAAGCCATAACATGTAGCGAAGCGGTGGTAAATTAGATTAGGCTTCCATAGAGTAAATAATATACCATAACCCAAATTAAAACTAAATAATTAAAATGAACAAATTGGCGGTAGGCTAAATAAAACTTTAACAATACTCATTGACACTTGACATGTTTGTCTTCCGTGATCACGGCTACTGAAAAGTGGCCGAAACATCGGAATAATAAAAATCAAATAAATTACCGCGCTTTACACCGTTAAAACGTAGTTTTGTTATAAAATATTAATTGTTTTAAAAAATATTAATTTTATTTTACTATATTTATTATTGGAATTTTTCAGCCAGGGGTAAGTGCTTTTCATCTTATCTTGTCATGCTCCTTCTGTCTTTGGATATACTACAAATATGGAGTGTAGAGATATTATCTCTGTTTTGAAAAAGTATCCATCAAATTGGGGGTAATAAGAGTGGCTGCGGTAGTAATAAGAGTAGAATAGAAAAATACATAAGGATTTTCGCTTTGATTTTTGTTATTATAAATTCACAATAATTCAACCACACTACACGTTTTCTCGTAGCATTATATTTACTAAACTATTTTAGAAGACGTAAATAAATGAGGTTTTCCAGGGCACTGGATTAATTTTTAATTCATATGTTACTCGTACGCCGCGTCAGCACTATTGTGATTCTGATTTGAAACTCTATTTTCAGATGGACACTTTTTCAATTTCACGTCTATATAAGATAGTACTTTTATCTTTTATTTTACTCTACTCTCCGTAACTACCAATTACATCTCCTAAAAGGTTATTTATTACCTTGAAGTGTAAATAGCATTCCATTTTACTGCAAAACTATATTTGCATAACAGCTAGTTTTAACTTTTTAGTCTGTCGTCTGTGCAACGTTTCATTTTGTGTCCACTTAAAACATATCAAATATGTATATTTCCAAATTTTGAGTAAAAATAATCGTGACACCTCACGGACAACACATAAACATTCAACCATCGTATGTTAAGTTTAGCAGATTCAGATTGACATTTGAACTTTTCTTATTACGTTAAAAATTTTCAGTGCCTCTGCGTTACAAGAGCTCCCTTAACGAAATTCAAGTTAATAGGGAACATTCATTTTCCTAACATCAAGGCAAGTTATTCTACCACTATCTTCTGCTATTATCATTAGACAGCCTGCTGTCACTTTATTTTTGTGTGGTATTTGACTAGAGCGGGACTGTTGACCAAAACCGATTATGGCTACACTCACGGCGACCACGTTCACGTTGATCCTGGTGACCAGGTTTCTTTTTAACCTAATTCAGGCACCAGCCTCTTAGTCAATGTTGTTACTAATTTTAAGTTTCACTGTCTACTTAAAGAGGAAATAAAAATTATGTTATGTTCATGATCGCGATTTTTCCCGTTACACTTATTTGCCGGCGTTACAATTGTAAACCCAAATGGAACGGTTATTCGACCCATCTCTTGACATGGGTCGTTGTGAGCGTTGTGCAATCGAAAATAACGACGTCATTAGTAACGTGTACGCCAGGATCACAACGACCGCGATCGCGTTGTGGAACGGCAGACGGATCATTGTGGGCGTTGTGAGATACTAATAGAACGCGCTGAAAGTGTAACTATTTTTGACAAATTTTCAATAATTGCAAATTCTAGTGATAATTTCCTTAGTAGGTTTCTCCTTCTCTAAGGGGTATAGACCTATAACCAGAAACTTAGTTTTATTAAATTCATTTCAGGGCAAGGAAAAGTACGTAACGGTGCCCACGGAAGCAACGTCTACCATCTGCCCACCGTGCGACTGCAGCAACTGTTCTCCATAGTTTGCTGTCTTCTTAAAATAACTTAGATATAAGAGACTCGATATTGCAAATCATTGCAATCAGCTAAGCTTAGTTTAATATCCCCTAGCCCCTTTCTGCGTGAAAGAGTAATAGGCACCTGTCCTCATAAACTTTGTAATTATAATATTAATAGAATATTATTCATTGTATTGTTTTATTTTTCTGTAGTCGTTAAAAAGTCGTTTAAAATATATTTATTATAAAACTAAATATGCAAATTAAAGCGAAGTTCTTGAATCTTTCAGTCTTTTAAATCCTTTACAATCCGTGTCGTTGCTTGACGAAAAAACTGACGCTCTAGACATGTGTATCAGTTCAAGGTCAACACTCTGTTTTGACTTCTTCAATATCGGATCTGACGAAGTCACTTTTGATTTTCGTTTGAGTAAGGAGAGAACATTTTTAACTACATTATTTTTTGAGGTGCGACTTGATATTGACGTGCTTGACGATTTGAGGGGATTGGATGATGAACTAAAAGAGTATTTTGACATATTTTCTCCTGCCAAGTATACAACACCCCGCTCTGAGAGAAAGTCGTCTATAGAATCATTTGAGAATATTGCTTGAGCACTTTTTTCTGTAGAAAGGGATATGGTACCTTTTTTCTCTTTACCTGAATTGAAAAACCCTAAATTTTTACTATGTGTGCTTGGTTTGAAGCCTGTCAAATTTGAATTCGCCTCGTTATAGTTATAAGAATGACATTTGATCTCCTTCTCAGACGAGACACGTTGTAAATTTGGAGTGTCATTTTTGTCTTCAATAATTTTGACAATACTATTGACAGTTGTCATCTCTTTATCCTCCGCATTAGATTTTGGTTGTTCAATATTATTCTCAATAATGATCTTTACATCATCAAACATTTCAGGTGTAACTATTGTAGACTTTTTAAAATCTCTAGATCTAAAATCTTCTTCTTTAGGCAACTCAGGAATGGTTTCAGACCTTGGCTTAGTCCAGTCTCTTCTATTTATGCATTTAGATAAGATGTCATCTGATAGACTTAATTTAACGTTGTTTTTACGTTCTTTTTGACAAGCTTTGTAGCACTTTATTTTCTTATCAATATCAGAAGACTCGCTTAAATATTGATAGTCTGTGGTCTCTGTATCAATGTTGCTAGTATCAATCAAAGGTGTGGTAACAGAAGCGTCTTGTCTGTAGTTAAAATACTTCCTTTCAACCATTTTCTTTTTGCGACAACCACAACTTTTAGTCACAAAATATAACATTGAGCAAATTAGAACACACTGTACAAAGATAACCAAACCTAGTATACTAAATGTGTATTTATTACAGCTAAAATAAGCTTTGATTTTCTTCAAAAATATATTTTTTTCAATTCCTATACCTTCTTTAAAGTTATTTGTATCAATCTTTTCATTAATTAACCCCGTATCGTTAACACTGGCAGCAAGCTTTTTAGTATTTCTTATTATTAGTATATCTTTAGCTTTTCTTTGATTTTCGGAAAGAGATTTAATAAATTGTATATCACGTGTATTAATAGCACTATCTACACATTTATTGATATGGGGATTGAGAATCTTATTAGTGTTGGTTGAACAATCAACAGCTGTCACACATCTCTTAGTTTTATTATCAAATAATGGTTTATATCCGTTATAATTCAAATCGCAATCTACAGGTTTGCAATCATTGATCGGATCTTGGTCTACAGTGCTGCAAATATTAATAGGTTTTTTGGAATCAAAATCTTTATGGTTTATATCAAAGTCGAGTTTTATAGGATTTCTCATTTTTCTTTTATCTATTCCCCAAGTGTCTATATGAGCTATGCAGTATCCTTTCCGCTGTACAGGTCCTAGTATAGGCGCCACGAGATTGATAGTTTTTGATGTACCTGTAATCATTTTAACATTAGTATAGCGGCGATATTTGAGTCAATTTTAAGGCTCGACCATTTCACACAGTTGAAAATAGATATGGCGTGTGAAACGTAATTAAATAGCTAAGTTCAGTAGTTGCTTTGTATCGAAGTGTTTGGTCAAATACAAACTGATGTAAAATATTGGTCTGATATGTAAGTGTTTCACTCCTGATCCGAATGTACTTAATGTCAACCCTGCGATGGAGGATCTTTATCCTTGCCTTATCACCCCTAACACCTATATTTTGTTTGTCTAACATTAGTATTGCATGTTGTGAGTAATTATACACCTATACAAACTATAAAAATATAATAATTATCTTAATCACAGTAATGTGAAAAATCTAAAATTCCGTATTTTCATGTCATTCAAAAATGTTCAGTTTGATTGAATAATATTGATATTCATGCTGGATGGATTTATTACTTCCATTGCCTGAAATTTTGCAAAGTGAATTAAAAACTTTGTCTCTTAACATTATTAATCTGAGGTTGTACTTACGGATTTCAAAATATCGTGTTTTCGGCAATGCCGTATTAGTCGATTTTATAATTATTAATTATTTTGATCATGTCATATATATGTTTTTCATTTATGACATGATATGAAAAACATATATATTTTATAGATCATGGGGACACATCAAAAAAAAATTAAAGTTATTGTGTTTTTATTATAATTAGTAGGTAAGTCGTTATGCTAAAATACAACATTATTTCTGTTGATAATTATAATGAACGTATTTCGTAATTAATTGTATTGTTAATTAATTTTTGGTTCAACTTTACAATAATGGACACTGAATTTTAAGTAGTGGAGGGGGGAGGGGTAGGGGGGAAGAGTACTTCTCCCTCCTGTAACCCCCATGTCTAGGAGACGTGTAGTTTTTGAGATATGATTTTTTTTGTAAACATAACTTTACTAATTTTTTTCAAAATGGTGTACATATTTCTTGTGTCTAAAGACGAGAAATGCAGAAGAAAAGTTAGTGGTCAATGTGAAAAACATTTAATACAGTCCAAAAACGCGGACTAAAGCCCACAAGCGTATCAAGCAAAGCAAGTGTGCCATGACAGCGGTCAACACATTTGTAACACAACCGATTTGTAACCACCGTTTAAATAGTTATCAATAAATAAATGGTGATCAGTTGGTTCTGGCACTCGCCGGCCGCTGCCGCGGCACGCTCGCTTCGCTCGCTCGGCTCGTGCGCTTTGGTCTAAACACTAACCCAACCCAACCAACTCACCGTTTAAGTTACTGGTCGCGAGAAACACTGTCCTTGCACCAGTTCGTAGTCACTCATTATTAAAAAATAAAAAGGCGGCAAAATATACATAGTGCCGCCTTATACATCGAAGTTTGTAATAAAAATAAATCGATTACAAATACTACTCATTCAAACTCGTAATATATAAGCAATTACAATAATTTTGGTATTTCAAAATGGATATTATTGGAATATCGAATGATATTCAAATTAAACTTCGATATTATTGACATACTGATTTGGTAACATTTATTTATCGTCGTAAAGTGAAAAAAAGTGACAGTACTGTGATTTATTATTATGTACTTTAAAATTATAATAACTAATTCAAAACTTGTTTACTAAACTAAAAAATGGTTTTAGTGTTTATATATCATGTGTAAGTGTATTCCTAAAGACAAATCAGTTTTTTTCAACAAAAGTGACATAACCTTGTTTATCAAATGTATTTTTGTTTTTTCCATTATTCATTCAAAACTTGTTGGTGGAATAATGTCTAGTGTCTATATATAAGGCGTATGTATACCCCTAAACTTGATTTTCGTAAAATTCAGTGTCCATTATTGTAAAGTTGAGCCTAATTTTTTGTCTAAAATTAAATGATGGCTTACCGATGATTTTAGTGTCGTTATTAAACCATTGAAAACCATATTTAAAGTCTTTGAATGCAAAAAATGCGTAATTTTCAGGTTCCGCGTTTATGCACATTTAAGGTACATATTTTTAAGACAAATATAATTTGCTTACCTCCCAGTATAGTGTCAGTACAACCGATCAGTTCAAGTGTTTCACAATCAATATTATCACCAATCTTCAAGCAACATTGATCGTTTTTGATCTCTAAATTGATATCATTACTCGAAGTATTGTTCAAATCTACAAAGAATATTAGTCCTACACTGAACGAATCTACCTTCTCCAATCCTTTCTTATTGATAACCAAATTTTTATTTCTACCACCGTTTATTAAATCAATTAGCATATTTAAAGTAATTATTAAAAATATATCCAATTTTACAAACATTTGTATATTACAATCAGTGTCCTAACAGTCAGTACAATTATTTTTTCTTAGAGATTTTTTTGCGTTCTATTAGTAGGTAGGTATTGCAGTAGATGTCACTGTTCTCAAATTAATCACCAAATGAATGAATATAATGTTTCTTTATACGCAGTTGTTTTAATACTTGTTTAAGAAATATTTGATATGTTTTTGCAAGCCATATCAGCTAATAAATATATTTTAAAGTGTTTAAATTCTAGTCCTCACCTTTTTCAAATTATAAAGCTCTTTTTTAACTTTAATTAATAGATTTTTGATGAATTGTCGATTTACCAAAAACTTATTTCAAAGATGTCAATTATGTCAAAACCAAAATGACATTCCGACTGATACAAGTTACATTCGTGAACGTATTTACTTTGTTTGTGTTTTGATTATTTTTCGATAACTTTGTTTGATTCCTGGACTCCAAAGACTTCGCTTATCACGTTTATTAGTGTTCTGTGATCACATTGGACTTACGCATGTACCCTGAACACCAATTTGCCTAACGATTTGTTTTCTGATGACTTGGATTATGGCTTCTTCTAAAAGAGGTTGTTGTGTGCCCAGATATGGTAAAACTTGTAAGTACATCATCTTAACGGCACCAGATTAGATGTGGATACAAATGATGTTATGAAAATGTATGCCTTTGAATATTTTAATAAAAGGAAACATAATAAATCACGCTACCGCTAAATTGTTGTTTTATTTACTAACAAATAAACATTTTTTGGAAAGGCTTTTGGGAATTGCAGGAGTTAAATTATAACTCCCGCAATTTCCAAAAGTCTAATATAAAAATCAAAATAACACTAGACCCCCTGTATGGTTTTTGCCGTTGAATAATGCCGTATACCGATAGAGTGCGTTAGTATATATATTATGACTGTTGACTCTATATCAGTATATATAAAGTACTCTGTGATTACAATATAAAATGACATATCGACGTTTTCAAATATCAACTGACTTTTATCAGGGCGTTCTACTAGTAGCTCACAACGCCCAAAATACTCCGTTAGACGTTCCACAATGCGACCACGGTCGTTGTAGTCGGGGATAAAACGTCACTAAAGACGTCATCATTTTCGATCACAACAACCCATATCAAGAGGTGGGTCAATCGGCCGTTCCACTTGGGTATTCGATTGTAACGGCAAGCAAACGGGAAAAATCGTGGTCTTGAACGAGGTCGTTGTGAGTCCCTTTTAGAACGTAGCCTATGTAATGTGTTTTTTTTTATCGCTAGAGTACAGCAGACAGGCAGACGGCCCACCTGATGGAAAGCGGTTACCGTCGCCTATGGACGTTTGCAACACCAGAGGTGTATAGATAGTTAATACTTTATTTATAAAAGTATTATTATATGGAATATTTTGTGAACTTCAGAACGTTCAGTTGCTACAGCTGCTGCTCGTGCAACCAAAAATAATTCTCAAAATACTTTTGTGATAGCATCGCAGGCAGTGAGTGTTTACATGCTTGCTTAGCTCTTCTCTTGTTAATAGAGTCTTGAAGTATTTAGTGGACTGTCAAAAATTTAATATAATTATTTATTTCGCTTTACGCTTATAAACCAATATTAAAATAATCAACCGTACTGAACCAGTTTATTTGATGGACACAAAACTGACAGGATATTCTGTTTACTCGGATTTTACAAATTGAACTGTTCAAAACAGGAAATATTGTAGACAAACGAGGTCGCTAAGATTTACGTATTCACTAAGATTAGCAGCTAATTGCTAGGTTATATCAGGGATTCAAGGAAGCGTTCGATATCGATCCCCTGGGGTCGAAATTGGTTGCCCAGGGTCTAAAAACCGACCCTTATTGAACACAAGGTTCTATTTGAAACTTTCAAGATACTAACCAACCGCGAAGTTTTTAATTAGTAAGTATTTTGTATCGATACGAAAAAAACTAGAGATTGGATTTTTAAAGTAATTTGGCTACGGGGTCTGAGGTGTCAGTTCATTTTGGAAAGGGGGTCTTTTGCCCAAAATAGTTCGGGAATCCCTGCGTTATATTATTTCATTTTAATTTACACATATGAAAATAAAACTGCACAGTACGTCACCTTTCAGTTCCCGTCAAAAACTCCCAGGACCATTCGTTGTGTTTGTCACTGGTTGTAGACCTTGTTTACAGTGTGCTCATTTCGAGTTTGGAGGGTAGAGGTAAGGAGAACCATCTCATTATATTAAAAAGTGTCCACTGAAGGGCAGCAAATTAAGATGGCGCCATAATAACAAGTGGAAAGTACTTAAAAAGAGCGCCACAAATAATTAGAGTAGGATAAGGAAAGACTTCCTCTTTGTCACCGCGCATTTTACGAAAATGTCTCCTCATGGTGGAATTTTCAGATAATTTAATTAGTTATCTTTATTAGTGAAATAGGTTTCAAAAATTATATTGGTCAAAAATTTACATACATGCATCTCAATACGAGAAACTCTTAATACTTTTCCAAGTTATAATTTTTAAAATTTTCAACCCAGCACACTTCACTTCGTTTATAACTGCTAAATTCACATAATTTCCTTTTCCTACACTAGCGCTATTTTGAAAAGTTTTCGAACCATAATTTGCTATTTACAGATGGCCACTTTTTCAACTGATCCCCCATACTAGATGGTCCTCTTTACCTCTACCGTCCATAATAATTTCGAGCGCACCAAACAGTGAAGTCGCAATGGAAGTGGGCAGCTCGAGTATGTAAACGCAACTTAGTTCCCTTGTCACTTCCCTGCTTGCTGCCGTAAAAGTGTACGAAAGTAACGAAGGGTTAGCTATCGTCCTCTGGATTTTGTAGACGAGACGATGGATTAAAATGAAAATACTTAAGGAAATTTTCTAAAAAATATATTTTTATCATAGTTTGTATTTTACATTTTTATACTTTACATGATAATCAAATTAGCCTACCTGAGCAAATTTTTTTATAGTCAAAAATGGTACTTATATTACCTTTTACTAAAATACAAAAATATTTACAAGTTTTTTAAAAATACATTTACCAATTTTTAAAAACCGCTTAAAATTACCGAGCCAATTAAGTTGTACCTAAACACAGAATATTTCTTTTTATAAATTGGAACAGAATTAGCATAAAAATGTTTCATTAACAACACAAAATTCATCTATAGCTACAAAAATGGTCAATTCTACAATTTCGGAGATAATTACATCTCTTGAAACATAAATGTCCGCAACCACGCAATTCTCGTGGGATAATAAATCATTTATTGATGGCTTGAATATCACTGATTGAATTATTAAAAACTCATTATTGTTCACCATATATAGAAACTAATTAAATATGAATACATTTTCATTAGAACAATGGCTTTATAGCATATTTCATCAACCCGGCGTTCAAGGAGCCTTCTAATAATCATAGCATCAATTTTGCGGAAGTATGTATTGGAATATATCTATGGTAGACCCGAACGAGGGAAAATTATATACAATGTAAAATATAACGACACTGAAGAGACTGTGCATTTTATGGCGTTATAGAGGGTTGTCGTTAAATGGAGAGAAGTCTATTTTATTTTGCTGACGTCTTTTGCTGCACCAGTAATTTTGTTGTATTTTTTAGTTATTTATTCATATCTTGCGACATTGGTGAGGCTTCTTGGTTATAAAGGAAATACTAAGAAATTACGGTATTTCCGATTTTTTTACAAATTTCGGTATGCATGATACCGATAGTGGAGTTTATTACGGGTTAGGATAATAAAGCGATAGAACTGGATGGCTACCACCCCTGGTCTAGAGTATGTCGCCATAACAACCTTGTGTTGTGTTCCGGCATTAGTGACCAGGTTCCAGGCTCCCTAAAGAGAGCAGCAGCGCATTCGTAGCACCTTTGGTGTTGCAAATGTCCATAGGCGATGGTAACCGCTGTCCATCAAGTGGGCCGTCTGCCTGTCTGCTGATCTCCTGCAATAAAAAAAAAAAAAAAAAAAAAAAAGAACGTAAATGGCTGCGCAACTTTTACCAGTTTTGGCAACTTAACAAGGTACTTTTTATTACTTAATTGTTGTCGTTACTGAGAGTGGGTGTAATAGAGTGTATCATTCTATGGGGAGGATTATATTATAAGGGAGTTTGTTGTTAAATCGCGTGACGTTACATGGAGTTTACACTTTATATTTAAAATAAAATGAAACAACATTTTTTTCCTTACGTTCACAACCAACTTGATTTCCTTTTAATTTAAATAATGTAATAACCGAGCGGCCGGTATTTTAATATTTAAACAAATAAGTATGTATTCCACAACAATACTAATTTCACATAAAAATAATGCATATTAGGTATGTAAGTAAGTATAGAAGTAATCTACAGCGATAAAATTAAAATATTTATGTGATTTATGTTATGTATATACAGCGTGTTTCAGACCTTACGACAATAAATCAGACCACGTTTGCTTCATGACGTACTTTGCCCAAATACAAAAACGAATCAACGTAGCTTCTTTGGTTTAGCCACAGGACCTCATTTTTCATTTCAGAATTTTACAACAACATGTATCTGTTATTGTCTAAATCGGTAGGTTAGTGACCAATGTATCATGTTGCCAGCTCGTCTCTTCATCATTAAACGCGGAAGTTGTTCATTCTTACGCTCTCGCTCGCGAATCAATATTTACAAGATGTTCTGTTTTTATTCCCTTTTTATCGTAATTAATATGTTCAGAAATTGCTTTTTTTTAATTTTGACTTTACGGTTGATTTAATAGTACCAAAAAATTTGTATGGAGTACGACCGCTAAAATTATAATTTATTGTCATTTGAAATGAAACACGCTGTATATGTTATTTATCTGTTCGAAAATGTATCCCAATTAGGTTCTGAAACGGCTGAATGAATGAATACTTGAAAAAAAAAGTGTTTGGGCCACTTCGTAACATTCCCTGCTTCAAAGAAAGGTGGACAACCTTGCTTCGGTATGGTTCTCACCCCGATTCACACAGCACCTCACCTTAAGCGCATTATTTTATTATTCTTTGCACAAAACCAGTGTCGCTTGCGCAGCTTAATTAAGACAAACTTTCTTCACGATTGGTATCCTGCATGTACCTTCGAATCATCATACCAGGCCTGGTAAAAGCAACGTGGCAACGGGACAACCGTGAGTACCGTTTTGACCTTGTAATTTTTGAATCATGGACAATTACAACGTGGCTACACTCTTTCACCACCATTCCGCTTTTTTATTCAGGGCCTTTGGCCTCTAAGCCTCCTCACAGGGATTTTTTTTGTGTCATGTTTTTCATTCTGTGGGTCGCGACACCTACGGGGGTGGGTCTCAGAGCCTAGTTCGGGGGTCGTCAGCAAAAGGGAAAACGCTGTTTAAATGTATCCCTCGTACTTTCTACGCTCAACAGCTTTTTATAAGGTGCTAATAATGAATATAGGTAACAAAATAGAGAAAAACATGTCTTGTAAATTACTGGCTTTTTGTCTGTCTATGACCCAAGGCCGTCGCCAAAAGTTTTCAACCTGTAAAGGGGTCGCGTGTTCAAAAAGATTGAAAAACACTGGTCTAGTAGATACGAATAGAAAATTCCAATCCCTCATAGCACCAGGGTGGTCCGTCGTATATCACCATACAACATAACTTGGAGATATTATGTCTGTTGTTTCTAAATTAATTACCACAAACACTAACAATTGTTATTTATAGACATTTTACAAACTGAATCTAAAAAATTGACTACCAAACACCACAAACAAAAACCCATAACAACCTCATAACTGCTAAGCTCAATATGATACAGGATATATAATGCACGTATTTTAGTTTGTGATATTTCCTAATAGCAGCTGGGACTGTCTCGACTGGGTCTTTCAACAAGTAAACTCTGACCCCTCTGATGTAATTATAGAAATAATTCGACCAATCCAGATTCGACATATCAAAGTCGAAAATGTGTTTGTCGGCAACACACAACTCCTTGTAAAGATTTTGCGTGTTCTCGTTTGAGAATTTCCATTCTCTTGTTGCAAAGTATGATATAACTTCGGAGAATTTACTTATTTTCTGGTAGGCTTTTCTTAACCTAGAACAAAAAAGAAAAATTTCTTAATTAATCATCACAATTAAAAATTAACTATGTTACTACCACATATACTATACTAACTAACTAACTCCGCTGGCTCAACTACCCAAAATGAGTCCTGGCCTCCGAGACGAGAGCACCCCATTTCCCTCTGTCCTGCGCAGTGTCCTGCCAATTGTGGGCTTGCAGTGCGGTCAGGTCAGCTTCCACTCTATCCCTCCAGCGATATTTGGGACGACCAACCGGGCGCCGACCAATTGGTTGTCCCAAGCATGCTTTCTTCACTCCCCGATCCTCTTCCATCCGCTCTACATGACCGAGCCAGCGGAGATGGTGAGATTTTATCTCCCCAATTATGTTAGGCTCGGCCTTGAGGTCTTCTATTTCGGAGTTTGTTCGGACCCTCCAGCTGCCATCTTCTTTTATTGTTGGGCCCAAGATTATAATTAACTATGTTCTAAATAAGTTAATAAAAACTAAAACTTATATATATTTGTATAATATATTGTATATTTATATATATATATTATATTGTTATATATTTATTATTAAAATATAAGTAATCGTACAATAATTGCAGACATGAGTGGATGAAGGTGTTAAGTCGCATAATTCCAATTCTGAGTAAATCGAGATAAAAGTTTTACTTTTATTTGAAACTGAACTGAACTTAACAACTTTAGCAACGTTTTATTTCTTAAATATGCCTTATATCTATGGTCTAAGGTCTGTAGTCATTTGGTATCGACTTATAACCTTCATCTACGCAAAAAAAGCAAAAAACTGAATATGCGACATATCACCTTCATCCACTCACGTCTTCAATTATGTATACCACCATCGCCACTCCTCATCAGCTATATTCTTGCTACAGGCTGTCACTATCTGAAGCTATAAAAAAACCTAAATGGAATAGACTATGCAAACGACGGACACGTTACAATTTTGTTTTTAGATTTCTTGTCTGTTTGATCGGGATAGACGTAAAAACTACTGGGCCGGTTTCGATGCGGTTTAGGTTGATCGACAGCAAATATTAAACTTAAAATCGATATTTCCTATCATGGGAATCCCGCGGGAACTTTCCCGGCAAGAATTTGTAGTGGTTCGGGTGCAGAAAATTGGCTTATTCCAACACAGTTTTCACTAAAACGATGGCTTATATTCTTCTTAAGATGCTTCTGTATGTACGTTGTGTCCCGGAAATCCCGCGGGAATTTCAAGTCAAGCATGACGACGTCGCGGGCATATCCTAGCACACAATATTGCTACT
Source organism: Dendrolimus punctatus (assembly GCA_012273795.1). Taxonomy (NCBI): domain Eukaryota; kingdom Metazoa; phylum Arthropoda; class Insecta; order Lepidoptera; family Lasiocampidae; genus Dendrolimus; species Dendrolimus punctatus. The sequence goes on from CM022527.1 coordinate 26,945,765, forward strand.
TTGTGTTGATTAGTTCAAAGATCAAAGAGCGAAAGAAGCAAGACCTGTGGCGCAATCTAATCATCGTAGATTCAGAAGATTACCAATTTTCGATACTTTTGGAATATTAAAATAAAAGTTTTACTTACATAGGTTTTTTACCAATTAGTATAGCTATCCCGTCGATTATATACGCCGGTATCCAATGCAGGAAAAAACAATATAACATATATATAAATCTAGACGGTGTCAGGTGAAACAAGTAGTAGTACACCGCTTGCATCGTCGGCACTTCAAACCCGTATTCTTCGTTGTATTTCATGAATTTCTCTGAAAAAAAGATTTTTTTTTTAAAGGTAGGTACATTTTTTTTATTGCAGGAGGTCAGCAGACAGGCAGACGGCCCACTTGATGGAGAGCGGTTACCATCGCCTATGGACATTTGCAACACCAAAGGTGCTACAAATGCGCTGCTGCCCTCTTAAGAGAGACTGGAACCTGGTCACTAATGCCGGAACACAACTCAAGGTTGTTATGGCGACATACCTTAGACCAGGGGTGGTAGCAATCCAGTCGGGCATATGCCCTACCACCAGGCTGTGGGTTCTTTTGTCGCCTCTTACGACAGGCCGCCCGGCCGCAGGAAATTGTATTCTTTCTCCGTTCCTGCACGGATAAAGAACACATAAGAGATATGTACATAAGAGATTTCATGAATTACTCAGCAAAAAATATATTTAAAAGGTTGGTACATAAGAAATATTGTATTGTATATTATATAACTTGTGGTGAGATCTCTTTTACATGAGAAATCTCATTTAGGAGGACAAATTACGTTCGTGGCAGACAGTACATTGATAGCACCTTTGGTGTTGCAAACCTGTATTTTATACGTAGGCGACGGTAAACACATTCAATCTAGTGGGACGTCAGTCTGCCTGCTGTAATCCGGTAATAAAAATAAAATATACTTCTAAAATGCCTTACCCCAAGTCAAAGGTTTTTGCTCTGAAGACACGTAGTTATACACCGGAGGTGGAAGGTCCTGAGGAGGAGCATCCTCATGGTTCCCAGGGTACTCTTTCGCAGTCTTCCAGGCCGTGGCGATGCATGCATTCACCACGTAGTCTCCTGGCACCAGGTCTGCTATGGCTTTGGGGTTGCAGTTTAGTACGTGAAGAAGCCCGACTGCTGCACCAGCCACAACCTGACGATTATGTATGAAGTTAGTGTTGAAGTCATTATCTTTTTATGTTTGCGGGTAAACAACGTGACACCCTCCACCTGATGGGAAGTGGTAACGGCTGTTAGGACGTCAACAATACTTCGGGTAGCAGTCTTCAAGTTCAAGTTGAAGATTGCGCAAAATGGAGAACAAAAAAGTGAGACATTTACATTAGGATTAAATGATAGGATGATGAGAGTTATTCCTTACCCCAGTAGGTCCATACACGTTATCGATCCAACCTGCTATAGGATCCTTTGCTGTTCCAATCACTGAAAATATTTCAAAGAAATTCAATAAATGCTCAGTACAATCTACATGCACAGCCTGAAGACGAAAGGTGTCAATGGCGAGCTTTCGTTCGTCTAGATTTTTTTTGTTGGTACAAACTATACATACATAACTTCACGCCAGGTCCCTTGCGGGGTAGGCACGAAAAACAGAGCGCCATTCAAGCTTATTCTTACACACCTCAGTTGCTTCTTTGACATTCATAGCTCTTGTCATGCACGCTCGTCTGTTCTTAAAGCTCCTGACATCATACAAACTATACATATATCAGAAATAAAAACTCCAATGACAATTGAAATGTTATTGCGTCTTCAAATACCTACTGTGTCGCAGATGACACTAGTTAATACATGTACAACTAGATGACGCTGACTAATAATTATACATGATATTGTTTAGCAACTATTTCATAGTAACCGTTTTGTACTTTACTCATAGTTCAGTTCAATAAACCAGTTCAAGCCAAGTAAGTGTTTTAGTTAGTGGTTTTAGTGCTAGTGCTTAGGTCATCTATAGCGATGGGCGTTTTCGTTAAATTTTGTCATCCGATGCGCATCGTTAATTGTAAACCGCATCCGATGCCGGCATCGTTATTTCTGGCATCGATACGATTTGCCAAAATTAGTTGCCGGCTAAAGTATCTGCAACTCTGCGTATGACATTGGATGCCTGTTGTCTAGTAGTTCTATAAATTATTTAGATACGATATTCAACATTACGACTTCTACTGGTATATTGTTTTAAAGGTGTGGAAGTTAAAAATAAACATAAGTTAATTAATATTAGTCGTTATTTTTAACAAAATTAGAGTTTACATTAAGAAAAAACCAATTTTGAACAAATTTCGAACTTGTAAGACGAATTATTCGTTCATTCAAAATATGGCTTTGGAGAATATCTGTTCGCATGGCACAAAAGTTATAATAATACTGCACCTCGAAAGGTATATTTCTGCCAACGTCGAGTATATTTTGGAATGACAAAGCCACCATTCAATGGGATTGTTAAAAAATACATGAGATACTTTAAAAAATAAATAAGTACCTATATTATTATAAAAATTTCTAACAGTTACGCACGCTCCTAGTGTTGTATTACGTTGATTGTTTGTCTTGCACAACCACCGATCGTACCGAGAGCACCCGAGAGTTAGCGAGCGAGCGATACGTCGAGTTTTCGGTTTGTCATCGTTGCGTTTTCCGTGGCGTGGTCAACGGTGCCTCTCGCTCGCTCGCATTCGGTGAAGTTCGCATCGGATATTGCGGGCATCCGTTTTTCAATATATCGGCATCGGATGCCGGCATCGTCTACTGGCATCGTTGCTCAAAAACGTTTTTACAAAAACGACCATCTCTAGTCATCTAGGACATACTGAGTTTGAAAATACTTTCAATTTAGACGAATTTTCATGACAACAAGTTGAATTGACACCTTAGAAAAGACATGATCTGGCTTGCCGGGTGTCTTTGCCCTTTATAAGGATGAGAAAACTGCACACCTGTCACTTTGGCAAGTATAGTGTTTAACGATTGTTTTCTCAGACAAAGAGAGGTTTTACATGATTGCTTGCTAGTAGGTAGACGCGAGACTATTTAACTGATAGTCCAGTGGTCATCGATGCCCAAGGTCATCTGCAATACCAAGGGAACTGATGCATTCTCTACCCCGTCAAAACTTCAAATCTATCTAACACTCTTTTAAAATATGTTCTGTATTACTTTTGTCTTAGTTATATATTGCAAATTGCCCATGTGCTTCACAACTTTTTCTAATCTATCCTAAGATATTTAAAGAAATTGCTTTTAGCAATAAGACCGTAAATTGTATTCTGTAATTATACTTCTTGAATTATATCTTAATTTTATGCAGAGAATTGTTTTCTTTTATATTCTCTTTGATTATAGAGCTCTGGGTGAATCGCCGACGTTGATTTTAAGATTTTACCTATCGACGGTCTGAAGAGCGCGACTGGTAGACCCTTGGAATACTTTTGGACGATGTCTTCACCGGCTGCCTTCGTATACGCGTAGGTGTTTGGAGAATCCCCAAGCAAACTGGAATTTAATGTAGAGTCAATTTTCATATTTCATAATTCTTCTGTGAAAATGTTATCATTGTCTAACAAAAAAAATTGTGACCTATACTGCTTACAGGATTCGATAAATAAAAAAAAATGTATAATGAGATCGTTTGTTACTCTTTCACGCAAAAACTACTTAACGGATTTTGATAAAACTTCACACTTATCTTAGAAGTCAGAATTATAAATAGTCGTTATAAAGACATTGTTTAAATAGCACTAAGACGATATAAACTTATTGAATAAAAGAAAACGTGTTATATTGTATTTTATTAATAGTCCCTCAAGACTATAAGTAGAATACTGAGCCTTGATCACCATTTTATATGGGTAAGTGGCCCAGAAGGCTGGCTACGTTTCCTCGCTGGAAGGCCATACTGATACATCCATCAATGAGTCATTTTGATACATTTTGTAAATTATCCAAAATATAACGAAAAGTGTCAAATAGGAATACCGCAGCTGTGGCTTGTCTCTGACGAAGCTAAGCGACACACGTCATCGCTGTTTACGCGAATTGAAGTGGGCAGACTTAAAAGGACAGACATCGTTGCGTTCATAATGAAAATGTTCAGGATAACGCAGACAATTTTGTGTGGAGCCTCCAGGCTCTAATAAAGAATCCACTTACCCAGGAGTAATGTTGTTGATAACTTTCTCATTCATAGTTTCCACGAGATCAATGAGCTTATCACCAGGTAGAGAACTTTCGTAGAACTTCTCGTCAATCTTTTGGATTGTACAATTACTGGAAAAAATTAAATTTGATGTATAACGTAGTATATTGACACACAAGTAAAATACGTCAAATACCGCATTATTTATAAATTAATTAGGAATTTGAAATACTTTTATCATCAGACATTAGTATATAGTCATTTACCTGAGATATATACAGTGTAAACTCCCTTTAACATCACTCGATTTAACGAGAAACTCCCTTAAGCGTTGAAATCACTTAGATTTTGTTGGTTTAGTAAGATGATAAAATGTTTTTAACGTATGTTCTTTTATATGTAAACAATAATAGAATTTCTTGTAACATTGTGTGCAATTCCCTATTGGGCAGTTTAAAATATAGGACACAGCATGCCTGTCATTATAACCCATCCTCACCTGTAAGCAGTAGATATATGGACCAAGGCTTTCAACTTCCCGCAGGCTCTGGCAAGCTGGCACATCTCTCTGGTGCCTCTCACGTTGATCTCCACAGCTGTCTTCAGAGGCTCATCGAACCGAACTGTCGCCGCTCCGTGGAAGATTATTTCTACCTACAAACAGTGAATTTATTCAAATAATATGACTTGGTAGCGCTCGGCTGGACAGTACTGGATTTGCCTATAGTATAGGGTGTACGACGCATACGGTAGAAGTGTCTTAGGGGGCTTCTAAAAAGCATACGACACTCGCGGTGTCAGCGCTTTCAAATACCTTGCGCCATGAGCGAATACTTTACTCTATAAAATAACTTTTCTTTCAACGCCAAATAAGACTAAAAACAGATAATTAAACATATTGTGTAGTGTCGCATTATTCTTTTAACCCCTTCTTTTCTAAAATTACTTTTGACTTGTGTACCCTCAGAACAAGAACTCTCATAGATAGAAGTAAGGAAAAAATAATGCCTCGTTACTATGGTTTTGTCTCACTTATAAACCTACTTGGAGTAAAAGAAATATTGCGTATCCCCCCTCTCTATCCCACACATCAAATAGTGTCATAAGTGTAAACAAAACAACAGTACGTTGTTGCTAATTTAGGACGGTTTCTATGACAGTGCTATTGTTTTGTGATATCATTTAAAATTGCATATTAGTGTACCATCTACGAATTGCACTATTAGTAGTAGAATTTCCTTTCACTATTGGAAATATAACTGTAAATATTCCATTTTGACCGCGCTAGAGGGCGCCACTGTATAATAGCATTGCACACGGGCGCTATAGGGGCTAGAGTTGCTTCAGCTGCTGAAATCGTTATCTTGGTTCTAGCTCTTAGAGTTCGCTCGATCAGAATAAAACTACGCTGTTACAGCATATCGGCGTGTAACAGTTACCTTGAGCTAATCGTATTTCGTGCTTTTTTTTGCAGCAGGGGGAAATCCATTTCGTTCACTGCCGGGTCCTTTACTAGGATTCGACCGAAGAGAATGAGAGTTATCCAGAAAACAGAATCGATTGCCGGCATGTGTGGGGGACTCAGCAAGGTACCCCTCTCTATGAAGAGAGGTAACACATAGGCTTATACCCTACTAAACACCCCTTCCTCCCATTTGTCCCATGCTTATGGAAGGAGGAGCGTGAGGCTTAGAACGTAGTTATGCCCACGATGCAAACCAACCCCCCCCCTCCATCCGTACTGTGACAACCCTACTTGTTTACGTATTGTCGATGTCGACTCTTTGACATCAATTAAATTATCAATATTTAAGAAAATGCATGTAGCATGGCATTAAAAATATCATTAATTACTATGTGAAGCAAAAACTTTGTACCCCTTTCTACGAAAATTGCGCGGACCGAGGAGTATGAAATTTCGCACACTAAAAATACAATTACACACGCTACCATGTATTTGACACACACACACACACACACCCTTTTGTTTATTGTTAAAGTCAAATTAACAGTGTACACTTGGCGAAATCTGTGATTATAGAAAAACGGAACTGGTAACGCCACCTGGCGGTAAAACGTCATCCTCCCAATCCTTCCTCACCCCCGCGCGTATACGCCGCTTGTCGCGCTCACTGGCATGTACGAGTGTAAATGGATCCCGCTACGAACGCACGCGTGTGAAGTGATATTTATTGTAAACTAAGGGTGATAAGACCACAGCCGGCCGGCTAGGAAGCCTACAGCAGCTGTCGAGTCCAGGTAACCTAGATTTCATTTCCCAAAGACGTTTGCCGCCTATTACAGTCCATTGCCGCCGCACCAGGAACCTTAATAATGTTCAAACTTATCATTTAAATTATTTATGGTCGAATTTTGCCCACTGGGCGAGCACTAATCTAATAAATTGCCTACTAATAATGTTATCGAGTTACCACGTGAACAGTTCCAGTAGATTATATAGCGTAAAAGAATATATTAATAATTTATTAACACAATGATAAAATTACATACTATTGAATACAATGTAAGAAAACTTATCTTATTTGTATTGTATTCTACCCATAGTCCCTCAAGACTATAAGTAGAATACTGAGCCCAGATCACCGTCTTCTATGGGTAAGGTGCACAGAAGGCTGGCTGCGTTTCCTCGCTAGATCGCCATACTGATCCGTTGGCCGAGGTAGGCACCAGCCCTCTGATCACCTGAAGAGTCGATGAGTCGTTTTGATAAATTTTGGTAGAGACTCATGGCCTCAGGACCCCACGGACCATTATTTATTAAGAATTAATAAATTAAAATTAGGAGAATGACATTGAAAATTTCAAACTTAATACTGTAATATATTTTAAATTATTGTACCCTTTCCTTTTTTATTTATCTGACATGTATACTTTAATAATTTACGTCAAACTAAGGTTTTTCCAACTTTAAGGCTTCGCCTATAGAAACTTTCAACCCGATCCCCGATGAATGTGATCCCATTTTTCAAGAAATATGTATAGTCATAGATCCAAAGTCAGGGTTAAAACAGGTTTCATCATAAAATAATCGTTACTCACTTACTAAATATTTTTAAAAAGCCAAGACAGTTTACCGAATTTTTTGAAAATAAACAAAGCTCCTTAATCAACACAGGCACTTATCCGTGTTGGTTAAGGGGTATTAGGAGTCGTAAAAATGTCATCCTGGTTCTTTGGCACCAGAACACCCGCCATAAGAAATGTTTTTAAATCCCAGTCACCTCATTGATTACTTTGATCCTGTCCTCTTCGTTCATTCCAAGGTTGAGTTGTCCCACATCCCCCTCGACAATACTGATCTTCTTAATGAAGTCTGGCCTCTCCTTTCTTAGTTTCTCATATAGCTGAAAAAGGGAAATCGCCTGTAAGAAACTGTTATTGAACATAAATAAATATATATTTTTTAGAAAGCATCATGGAAAATTACTAGGAAATGACATATTCTGCCATAGATAGTAAATACTGTTACGAGTGCGGGACTCGAATTAAAATGCCGTTGGAATTACTATAGAATTTATTAGAATTACAAATATAAATGGACACAACCAGTACAAACGTAACGATTCAATAACACGCGCAAAGTCCGACACTAAATAGCTTATCTAATGTACACACGTCTTGCCTTGTTCGTGGTTATGCCTTGACTGACGATCTCTCCATTGGGCCATTGCTTTATAATGCACCGATTCAATATGTTTACCTGGAAGGCGTCGACGCAATTTCCCAGAATACGTGATATACATGCATAATTATGCCTGCGAACGGCCATAAACGAGTACAATACACAATAGGCTGTTTTATAATTACAAATTTTAAACACACAGTAAACAAAAGAAGATAGTCATAAAACAGATTCAATGTTATTAAAAACGGCAGGTAATAAATGTGCTTTGTCTACAGGTATGCAGGTGACCCAACTTGTAGCAATACATTATATATAAAATAGACGAGAATCTCGAATATAAAATACCAAAACATCGAATACCTCACCCAATAGATGGCATTTTAAATACAGATATCAAAATATCATGTAATCCTACCAGTCCACCAAACCACCAAAATCCTATAATATCTACTCATCCATCGCCTACATAACCAACTCATTCATGTCAAACATATGCCCAAAAAAAGCAAAAATAATTATTTAACCATGTTAATAAAAAAATAGTAGTAGTTAAAATGAAAAATCTTTTTCTAGTCAAAAGTAACAAGCCTGTTCGCCCGAGAAAAGAATGAATAAATAATAGATGACGTTTTAATCGAAAGTTCTATAAATTCCTAGGAATTACTAGATACTGGACGGTACTTTTAACTTATTCCAAATTGGAATAAAGATAACTTGAAATTATAATTAAAAAACTAAAATAAAACTCTTGATAATTTAAACCGACAGTAAAAACGTGTGACTGTTTACCAAATGTGGCCGTCACTTGAACTTTACGTTTTGCTCTTGAGATCTCGCCAGTGAGTACTAATTATTCAACGATATAAGAGCGCCAACTTAAGTGCACTAAATGGAAACTACTTATAATATTTGACTGCCTCTTTTCCTTGATGGCGATAATTTCCGTATGTTTTTATAAAAAAAATTATTGCAGGAGTTCAGCAGAGAGGCAGACGGTCCACTTGATAGAAAGCGGTTACCATCGCCTATGGACATTTGTAACACCAAAGGTGCTACCACCTGGCAAAATTTTGTTTATTTTTTTAAAATTTTTGATGATGTATGGGACATGCACTGGGATGTATTCTGCGGTCATAGTTGACGACATAAATTTATTCTTTTTATTTCATAGAAAACTAGCTGTTTCCCATGGCATCTCTCAAGAAGATGAAAAAATGGTCATTCTTTGAGTAGTGAAATAAAATTAAAAGGTAGTTCCTTTTTTGTCACCTTGGGAATTTCCAAAGTACGGCAGTACTGTAACTACTAACCTAATCCCAATAGAATAATAAAAAAACGTACGGAAATTAGCGGTGGTCACTCCACAGTCCGGTCCAGGAACATCAAAAATTACAATTAGTTTCCATTTAGTCCACTTAACTTCACGTAAGGTGGCGATGTGCAATATCGTTGAATAAATACATGAGATCTTAAAAGCACGAGTGAAACCACAATTTATGATCATATTTGGTGAATCTCATAAATGTTTCACATAAAACTTCATGTTAAAGTGTGCGAGTTAATGTCAGTTAATTTGGCATAAATTATAGTGTTATAAAGTTTTTAAAAGCCAATTTTATTCTGTTTTTCCATTTATTCCAAATTACAACTTATTAGTACCATTTAGTGGAATTTATAGAATTATCGATTGTAGCGCTATCTAGTGATATATATAGGAATATAAAACCGATTGTAGCGCCATCTATCGGAGAGGGTAAATTATATTTTATTCCAGAGAGGCTCATCTATTTTATGTATAATGTATTATTTATGGCTAACCTCTTTAGCCTGATTTAAATTTAATCGAAGAATGCCTCCTAAAACAAGAGAACACAGTATTATTTTATATATATCGGGCCGTGAACATAGCACATTTCATGGAAAAGCGTCTTGTTTGCGAATATAAACTTACGCTCTAAACCAGTTTTTCATTCGAAGATAGAGAGCTCGGTCAGCTCAGAAGCTGCTGGCCATTAGAGTACATTGATTTTGCAAATGTCCAAAGGCGATGGTGACCACTTTCCAACGGAGCGTCATTCGTCCGCTGTACTCCAGAAAGAATGACTTACCACATCATCAAATTGTTCCTGCAGTCTTTTCGCTATATCCTTATTTTTCTTTGGCCTCGCTAATAAATACAGCTTCTTCAACTCTGGACAGCATCTGCAAATTTAAATCAGTTAAGCGTTTCGGTAGATTTGACAATTGTAAAGATATGTAAGTTCATTTCTATGGGAGGATGATTTGGATCAATGTTGCGAAGTGGAGTAGGACTCTCAGTGACTCTTACGGAACCGTAGTTGAACAACACCAAGTCCAAAATTTTGCCCTTATGATTATTAATATTATAATCCTTTTTTTAAGCTATATCTAAACACTACTTTCTGAGACCAAAAATCCCCGTGTCCTTTACAAGTTAAACATAGACGGAGGTCGCAGAGGGCCCTTAGGGCGCGTTACGACTATGTCGTGACGACAGATAGTCGTGTAGTTTTAAGTGTCGTGGCTTATATGTTTAAATGGAGTTGTTCACATAAAGAACGATACGACTTACTGTCGTCTACGATATTTTTTGCAGTGACGACAGCTTGTAATGACAGTGGGAACGGATAGCTCGACAGTCGTAAAACGATAAAAGAACGTTAAACGTTTTTGACGACAAACAGTCGTTATAATGGGAACAGCTAGAGACGACAGTCGTCCAACTATGAATTAATCGGTACGACATAGTGGGAACGCGCCCTTAGGTTCATAAATACATATTTTAACAAAACTCGAGTTTCACCAATGGTTAGTGCCTTTATGACCTATTCAGATTAGCAAGAACAGGTTATGTGATCAACAGATAGAATAATTCTTTATTGTCCGTGCAGGAAGTTCGGAAGAATACAATTTCCTGCGCCTGGGTGGTCTACCACCTCTGGTCTAGACTATGCCTCTACAAGTGTGTTACGGCATTAGTGGTCAGATTCCAGTCTCCCTTAAGAGAGCAGCAGCGCATTTGTAGCACATTTGGTGTCGCAATTGTTTATAGGCGATGGTAACCGCTTTCCATTAACTGGACCGTCTGCCTGTCTGCTGAACTCAGGCAATAAAAAAAAGCAACTGCTGTGAAAGAGTTATCATAAATGGATGCAGTGCGCGGAGTTGTCCGGGGTCTAGGACATGTATTTGAGCGCAAATTGTGAGAAGGGGAGAGACGAAGGATTTATTAGGATTATATTAAAGATTTATTCATAAAGAAACTTGACTTTTATTTAAAGTTTGATTCAGAAGCTCATTAGTGCAACACTAAATTATTGATTGACCTCTCAAAAGTATAATGCTGTCGGATGGATTGTAAGGTTACTAGTTCTACCTATAATTGAGTGGTAAATATCTATGCTTCTCTAGCTCACTGGGATGGAGAGATCTCGGGTTCAATTCCTAGTTTGGTCAATTGATAGAATTGGTATCAATCTGTAGAACTGATTTATTTAAAAAAATTTATACCATTACAAAAAAAAATTGTTACAGTTTTACATAACTTAAAATGCCGACCAGCAGTTTTCATTGAACAGAAACGTGCAGACCAGTTTCTGACAAGCAGGAATGGCAATGTTGTTTGCTATGCATATTTAATTCTGTTCCGCTTACACAATCCATACATTGTTGGCGCTACTAAAACTGCCCTACAGCGCAGGTATATCGGTTATTAAGTGTACTATTCTAATACAGTAGGTGACGTATATAGAGAGCCCAAAACCCTGTATCTAATAAAAGATTGAAATAACAGACAATGAAATAGGATATTAGAGAACATAATATAAGTCGTGGTAATTGTAATGTCTAGCGCACACGTCCCAAAACTCAAAGGGCGCGGGTTCAATCAAATTCAAATGTTTTAATCAAAATAAGTTCCACTAGAGAACACATTTTGAAGGTCATGCATACAGGTTAAAATTTAATTTTACTTCCTAGTCTATGTTACAACGCTTCGCATCGTGTTATTGCTGTTAAGAAGAAGAAGCGGTAAGAAACTCCCAGCAACACGTCTAGCTAAAAATTGCTTTTCGTTATATTTCTTGTTCTATTTATATCTCAAGTTCTTTTATAAGTTTTATACAGAAGTATGTTACAGGATGACTTTTGAAGAATTAATGAGTTGTAGTAAACAGTGCATATTCATATATTATATACTATATTAATAAGACAGAGACACAATAAAAGTAAAGAAATATATTACTATAATTATAATAAAGACATGACGTACTACATTTTTTATATATTTGCTATTTGTAATCCTAGTTGGAACACATGCACCACTTAGTCAGTTTTCTGATGTAATGTTACAATTACCACGTGTTAACAACGGTGAAGGAAAACATCGTGATGCAAGTTGCATATCGAGATAACCGTTGTGTCAAACCTACTAAGCCACCTTGGATAAGCATAGGCGGTACACTGTCCGTTCCCTCTATAATAGGAGGCCCTAGCCCAGCAGTAGGACATTTATGGGCTTATATTATATTATAAGAGAACAAAAATGTATGATACATATTGAATTCTAGAGTATACCCCGCGGCTACGCCGTTTGAAAAAAAAAACAACCCTACGTGCTCTACTCGTATGTTGCATGTTGCAGTATATACAAATTTAACTATGTACTTTACTGTTTCTTGTTACTAAGTTCACTACAATAACAGTCCGGTCTAGAAACTAAGTCCCTATTGTCTACACAACTGCGCAGCGATACAGAGAGGCGAGTCGCAGCCAATCTGATTTGAAGTTGTTTATAGAAACGTAGGTATTTGTTAGGCTACGTTCTATTAGGGACTCACTACGACCACGTTCACGACCGCAATTTATCCCGTTCCACTTGCTTGCCAGCATTACAGTCGTGAATCCAAGTGGAACGGCTATTCGACCAACCTATTGACGTTGTGTAACCGCGGTCGCCTTGTGGAACGCCTAAGGGAGCATTTAGGGCGTTGTGAGCTACTAATGGAGCGTCCTGTTAGTGAATTGAACAAACGCGGTTGCAGAGAATCTATTTTCATAATCCATTCGTTCCATGGAAACGACATTGTTTAGCGGGATACATGACATATTCATGGGGTTTTGGAGGACGAAGCTGCCCACTTGCAGGAAGTTGTATTATTTCTTCGTTTCTGCACGGAAAGGTATGTATGACGAGATAAGTATCAACATCAACAGCACATCCCGACTCGTGTTAATGGCAAAGTCATTTGTTAGGTTAATACAAGGGGCTGGACCTAATTTAATTAGACATTTCATTTGCGTCCGTCCTCTGTCACACGTATACCTTAAACCTTGAATGATGTCGACATCTTACGCAACGATGATACGAGTTACATTCGCAAAATAGTTCGCTTCGGTGTGATTTGTGTTGGTGTTGTCTATCTTTACATAGTATATAAAATAAGTATCATTTATTAAGCGTATTAGGCACACACAAAATTTTTAATATTAACGTAGATGAAGCCGCGTTATGATGCCAAATTGTTATAAATTTTTAATGACATTAAATGTAGACAGATAACGTACGTATATCCTACACTGCTCCACTAATTGGTATTTGTTAATGGCGTTATTTTTAACGCTATAAATAAGGCGCATTTGGCCTCAGTCAACAATTTCCCATTATGCCAGATGGAGCCCAAGTAATACGCTCGTTCTTTAACATGTTAACTAAAATGTTCCCCATGGCTACGGCACGGGTCAAACCCCTAGTTGGTAGCTTTATTTTACTCATATAAAAACTTAATAAGGTAATGAGAGCTGCATACGTCTAGTCATCGCAGCGGACAACGAAATACTGTACTGACTAGCCCTTTTTTTTATTTGACTTCACTTTATTGTTGGTCCGAAGACCTCACAAATTCACCGGGGTTTTCGGGGCGAGCGCCTTCGCAAGGCGAATGCAGCAGTCGACAATGAATACCACTTGAAGCCATTTGAAGTATTATTTAGTTTCTACCACTCGTTGCTACAAGGTTGTTTATAAAGGAATCGCTGAAAAGTGTAATTGATTTGTCAAAAATCTAAAGATACCACTTTAGTTCTCATCAAAGTCGGCCTCAAAACTCCTTTGAGTGTTTTTCACTATCTACCATAGGTTAGCATTTAGCCAGGAAAAAGCACCTGTAGGTACTGGTTCACGTAGCTCCTTAAGGCGCTTTGATAAATAAACGTATTGTACTTTACGCTCCTGTTTTGCTTTCCTCGAGCGTTGCGCACGCGTTGCGAATGTAATTACAATCAGCAGTGTTATATTCTTTTCCTTGTATTTCGTTCTAAAGTATATCGACCTTTATTTCTTAGAAACATTATTTTGAGAATTCGGAGCAAAATTGTAAAACCTTTTAAAATTTTGCCTTCGTATGTCTGTTTGTATGTAAGGATGATGTTGCACTGTTCAACTAAATTTAAACAATTTGGTTGAAAGAAAGAAAAATTGAATAATTATTTTTTAATGCGTATTTCCTTTGCAAAATTTACTAAGCTAAGAATTGAACCCGAGACCTCTGCGTTCTAATAAGCTAGAGAAGCATAAATTCAGATCACTCAATCACAGGCAGTACCTACTAGTAACCCTACACTCCACTCAACAGTTTTTTTTACTTTTGAAAGGTCAATTAATGATTAATTAGTGTTGCACTAATTGGGTGCTGAATCAATTTTAAATAAAAGTCAAGATTCTTTATAATTAAATATTAAATAGAATCCTAAGAGCCCTCCTTACCTTAAGGAACGTTTTGAATTCCTTCGCCTCTCCATTTTTTACATATTGCGTTACATATCGTACACTTCTGACAACACACTTCAACACAGTGGCACCAACACTTGTGCCAGCTGTACGTTGTTTAGTCGCCTCTTACGACCGGCCGCCCGGCCGCAGGAAAGTGTCTTATCTCTGTTCCGGCACGGATAAAACGGGTATTACACCAATAGAGCCGATTCTAAAAACTCTAGTCAAGATAATGCAGCCAAGCGCTATGACGTTGAAATATCTTTGGAATTTCATTCATAGGTCCAATAATAGTTTTTGGCGATATGTCGCCCGCGATTCTTGTAGCTTCGGAGCGTAAAGGGCAATGAATGAACAACACTGAATTTTCTTAATCAGGTTTTACTGCTCTCCAAGTCACTCTGGTACATTTATGATTAAATGTAATAATTACGATAATATCGCTTGGTAGATAGCGTCTCTGTGTGTTGTGTTAGAGAGAATACAATGCACACACTAATGGCAATGTTGCCAGTATGAAAATATCTTGACCTGTCGCAGACAGGTATCTATAAAAATAACTAATAAAGGCGAAACGCCACAAGTTCGTCACTAATGCCGGAGCACAACTCAAGTCTGTTATGACGGCATACTCTAGACCAGGGGTGGGAGCCATCCAGTCAAACAACATGTATTTGACACACACACGCATATATACTCTATTGTTAAAGTCAAATAATCAGATCTTGGCGAAATCTGTGATTATACAAGTATAGTCTCTGACAAGAAAACCTTAATAATGTTCAAAGTTATAATTTACATTAATCATGGTAGTCACTTATTTTTTGTGTATGTTATAATAAATTGGTAGACAGAGAATAGTGGTTAAAGATTGCTATCTTTCGAATAACTATGGTCCGTTAGTATAGTCCTATCATCTGTCGAAACCGCTAAGCCGATACGTGACCTAATAAGCTATGCTTGTTGCGTGGTTTCTCCAACAGTATACGTGATCTGTCTACCACACAGCGACCTTTGAGCAAAATTGAAATGTCGCTTATTCATATTAAAATATTCCATATTAAAATTAAAAAGTTTCTGAGAAGGGACCAATGTTTGTGACTCATTCACACAGAAACTAATAAACGGATGATGATAAAACTTTACAATAATTCTACTAATAGCTCTATTTTACTCATATAAAAACTTAATTAGTTTACTATATATATAAACGTCGTCTCCATCTTAATTCTTTATTTATATTTTATAATTATTTCTGTTATTACGTGTAATTTGCGCCGTTAGCGATAAAAAAATATTGTTTGAAATTGCGGAACTCGAATTAAAATGCCGTTAGAATTACTATAGAGTTTATTAGAACTACACAAACACGTATAAAACAGGTACAAATATAACACAACCCAACAAGTCCAAACGTAATACAGAAGGTCGTAATTCAATAAAACGCGTAAAGTCCATCAATATTAGATTCCCGAATGTACACACGTCGTCCGTATCATAATCGTAGCTCGACTCGTCCGTCGTTTTATACTCCACAAATGCAAAAGAATCCGCAACACCTGACTAATGATGCTAATGAGCGAGTACAATAGGCTACTCTCATAACAACTAGAAACGTATGCCAATAAATAAGTGAACAAAAGAAGACGATCATAAAAGGGTTACAGTTAGTTCAAATGGCGACAGGTAATAAAATGTGCTTTCTCAGTCTATACGTGGAATTTGTCTATGTCGGCGCCTAGGTTGTAACAATATTGTTACTATGTCCTAAAGTAAAATTTGAAAAGTACTGTTGGATACCATTATTAATTACCATATTATTAACATATAGAACAATACATTCGTTATAAAATATATATAGTATCTGTTTGCTTGTCTTGTAAATAAATTTATCAAAAAACCTTCCATGAATAATTAGTAACTGGTCATGAAATCCGAATTATAATCCGTTGCGTGATTCAGAAGCAGTTAACGGATATACAAATCGAGAAACGAACAGATGTGAGATGCAACTTTGTGTATACTATGTAAAGAATATAAAGATGGATATATCATATATATTAGAATTATTTTTATAGCCTCTAATATACAGGTGCGCTATAAAGCCACTTTTGTAGTTTCACGTAAGCAATGGTGAACTAACTTTGTAACAGTACCAACCGAATTTATGTCAACATAATCACCTTGTTACTTAAGAAACGTTGTAGAGGTAAGGGGGTCGCCAGAGAGCGAGGGAGACGACGGCGCAGACAGTTTTCGACTGTCGTCTATTTAATTAGACGGGGGTTCGAAAACAACGTTATGGTGGTGCACTAAGCATCCACCATTTTTTTATCCAAATTAATCATAATCATGTAAATCCATTCTCCATAGCAACAACCCAAACACGGCCCTGCGTTAAGTTCGGTCCTGCACTGCGATGACTCAACGGCATGGGCCACCTGCGTCGTCAACAACAGGCGACGCAGTATATAAGGGCGTCCTCGGCATGCAGGAGACACACTTCAAGTTCATCATCAAGGCTTCACGCTGCTACGTACTCGCGACGCTTCAACGGTGTCACTCTGCCCGTTGAAGTCCTATTATATATCAAAGAGCCATTCTCAAAAGTATCAATTTGTCTTCCTCAAATAACATAAAAAGTACTCCATAATACTGTATAGTAATTGTAATAAATAACATCTGCAACGAACCTGCGTATCAATTTGAACCTGGGATCGAAGAGTAAGAAGAGGCTTTGCATCACTGCACGCAATTGTGGATGTGATCAGAGAACACACATATACGACAACTCTGGTCACCCCCACAACGTTTTGTATCCGGTTTCCCATTATCCGTGGTAGAGGGCCACTGTTTATGGGGGTATCGGTGGAATCACCTCTACTGCACGAAGTGGTACCGCTCTGTTTCCCAGGTTTAGTACCAAATCGGCGCACTAGGATGTTAGAAGACTTTAGCTACATTTAAGCTGATCAATTATTTATGGATTGCCTATATGGAATGCCTACATATGCGATAACGGTCTAATCCCTTGCAAACGACCCAGTATAGTGCGTAAACAGCATTTCGCCCGCCTTAAAAAAATGGGGAACCATCTCTGTATATGAAGCAGTGGGTCCTGGAACAGGTTTTCAAATTGGACAAGTACATTAACAATCTGCCCGTAAAACTTGAAGTTAGAATTTTGTTGCGATTCATTTTGTCACTTGGCTTTTGAAGTTTCACATCTATGTATGTATCATATGTATCCAAGCACACATTTTTTGTTTCTCCGTTTGTACGGGCTAATCTCCGAAACGACTGAACCGATTTATACGAAATTTTGTACGGTGGTAGCGTATATCCCTAGTCAATATATAGGATACTTTTGATCTCGAAGAACGTTCCCGTGGGATATTTAAAAAAACTTCACCACGTGGACGAAGTCGCGGAAATCAGCTAGTATTATACAATACAATTATTGCAGATTGAAATGTAATAAATAAATTACAAATAAGTAGTAATTAATGGCCTTATGACTAAGGCTTACAATGCGATGTAAACTATCTAAAGGTTAACAAAGCTTACAATGTAACTTCTTCACTGTTATTTAATTATTCACGAGTAAGGAAGTATAATTATCGATAATTCACGCAACTACTATAATCAGTTTGATAGATCCCAAAAGTGGATTAATAGCGCAGCTCCACTGTGGTTTATGAAGATGCATTTATAAATTAATTACATAATTTATATCCAGTAAACATGCTAACTAATTTTATAAATACTAATGTAACTTTGTAAAGTTTTGATGTGTTAACCACGCAACAAAACCTCACGAAATTACACGCACATGTTGTTAGAGGTATAGAAATGAAAATAGGTCGTACCTTTCGTCCAGAAAAAAGTACTATTCCTTAGGGATAGGTGAATATGGCTAAAAAGTCTAGACTGTATTTTCATAATACTTCATAACATTTATAAGCCCATAGATGGCGCTGTACAGTCATTGAGGTCGCAAACGTTTCCCGGCACGTAAAGAGAATATATACAAATTTTCATCAATGAGAGGCACAGCAATAATCTCGCTGAAAGATCTTTCTTTGAGACAAAGGAGCATTCTATTTCGCTCCTTCAAGGAATATTCTAGTACTATTAAACGTTTGATTCTTGTAATAAAAATGAAATGATGAGCATCCCAAGTCCCAACAAAATGACAAACTTATTGTCTCAAAAACTAAAATGTAAATCAAATTAAAAAAAATTGCCATAAATGTCCAGTCCTATTTTACCTTTGACTAGTTTTAAAATAAAATCAAATGCTTAAAATGAGAATTAAAAAACTATACGACTAGTCGATAGTCTCAAAAACTAAATTAAAATACAAATCTCTCGTTAATCTTCAAGTTTAAACAATAAAATAATTATTATTGTCACAAATGTCCAGTCCTATTTTACATTTGACTAGTTTTAAAATAAAATAAAATACTTAAAATGATCATTAAAAATCCTGAATCGTTATGGTCTCAAAAATTAAAATATAAAACCATCTTTTTTCACCCGTCGCATAGATTTTTAGAAACAGCTCGTTTCTGAAAAACGATTTAAACTCGTAATTTATATAATCGATTTACTAAAAATCGATTATAAGAAAATAATAATCTATTTAAATAAAAATCGATTATTTTTTAACATCCCTATCAATTACCAAAACTGTATAAAGACAAGGCGAATTAAAAACCTCAAGAAACTACTACCAAATCCTTTGTGTTTTAATAAAGCCATACTTATTCCATAGATGATACAGATAATTGCTTTTATGTGGTAACTGGATTGAATAATAACATTTTAGCAACCACACGCACCTAAGCAACTATTGCCAAATAACGAATGCTATTTCGACCAAGAAATAATTATAATAGGTATACTAAGATATCCCCACGACTACGTCTACCTTGTCCTAATTTCCCGCGGGATACCCGGACACGAAATATAGCAGCATTTGAAAAAGAGGGCGCGACGATGGTAGGCATCCTGACAGAATAACTCTAATTCTCTGGCAGCATGGCAAGCCTTTGGTGTGGGATGCGAACTGCGTAGACACATTGACCGCATTTACCGAACACGTCTAGATTAGCCGGTTCGGCGGTGCAACCAGATGAATCACCAAACGGCGTAAATGTGCAACCTTTTAGGGGTCACCCTTTGTAAATAGTGTCAAGATACCTAACCGACTCTTCAGGTGATTAAAGGGCTGGTACGCACCTCGGATAACAGATTAGTATGGTGATCTAGCGAGGTAACGTAACCAGTCTACTGGACACTTTACCCAAACAATGAGTTTACTTAGAGTCAGGACTTTACCCAAACAAGACATTGACTTCGAATCAGTATTAAATAAATGTCTATAATACCACATACCTTAAGAGTTTTTCAACAATGAGTTTCCCGAGGAAACCAGTTCCTCCTGTCAGCAATACGGTGGTTCCAGCGAAGAATTTCTGAATCTGGGACTCTCCTAAGGAGTCCTTCTCATCTACCATATGCAGGTAGGTGATGTCTCCTCCCTCGTTCTTCTCTTTCATCGGCTTTTGGATATCAGTTGCCATTTCTGAAACAAAAAATACTTTCTTTTAGAAGTCATGAAAAAAGACATGGATATCAAGAGTGGGACTTATCCGAAAATTTTGAGCTGTGGAGTGAGCTATGATTCTTATGGATAGAATCAGAACAGAATTTAACAGTTATAGAACCAAGGTAACATCCGTGCAGGAACGGATGTTGCCAAGAGGCGACAAAACAACCCACAGCCAGTTGCCCGACTGGATGACTACAACTTCTGATCTAGAGTACGCTGTCATATCAACCTTGAGCTCTGTTCCGATCAGTGGCCAGGTTCCAGACTCCCTCAAGAGAGCAGCAGCGCATTTGTAGCACCTTTGTTGTTACAGATGTCTATAGGCGGTAGTAACTGCTTTCCATCAGGTGGACCGTCTGCTGAAACTTATTAAAATAAAATAACCAATGCAAGTAGCAAAATTAATAATTCGAAGTGGCAATAGGCTGGTCATGTCTACCGCGGGGCGGTCTATGAAGAAAACGTGTCTAGGAGTGGAGACCACGTCTTTGTAAAGGGTGTAGGATACCCTCCAGCCCAGTTAAACGAAGACCTATCTATGCTCACTCGTGGGACAGGACGTGGACAGCAGAATATTGGATTATATGGCATAGACTTTGGGAGGCCTACATCTAGCAGTTATAGACCGATTAAAAGTATTCAATCGTCAATTAAAGTTGAAAAAAACCCAACTTCTAACTTAAAAGCAAAAAATACAACATTTTGAAGTCAGCGCGAAGTAGAACATAAAACTTAGTATATTACGCAAATTAATTTTTCGATTTTTAGTTTAAGCCGGTTTTGATTGTTGATAAAATACTTATTGTTTTCTCCTTTACATTAGAATAGTTTTCCAAAAAGATATATGTAACACGACACTGGTCAGACCGACTTGCTGACATGAGATCACCTCAGGAGTGCACTTTTGAACTTGAAAAAATAACGAAAATCAGTCCGCAATTGACAGAGAAATAGCGTAACAAACATACAACAATATAATCAATAATATAATGATAATATCTATATGTAGTCATAAGGACTACAAACGGCTTGTAACCAAACTACATAAAAAACTATGCCTGTCAAGGTGAAATATATAACTTGACACTTAGCATAATTAGCAGTAATTAATTTGAAACAAATAAATTACTTTGACAACCGATTTAAGAACCTCTCCCTGTTTAAAATCGGTCAAAAGCTCAACAAAATCGGGCACTCAGATATTGCTACATTATCTGACCTCGAAAC
Source organism: Dendrolimus punctatus (assembly GCA_012273795.1). Taxonomy (NCBI): domain Eukaryota; kingdom Metazoa; phylum Arthropoda; class Insecta; order Lepidoptera; family Lasiocampidae; genus Dendrolimus; species Dendrolimus punctatus. Next base: position 26,967,237 of record CM022527.1, read on the forward strand.
CACGTCAAAATATCTCGTGATTATTAAGGAGGAAATAGTGGCAAAAATTACTTAACACAGGTATTTCGTAAGTGGGTGATACATCGTACGATGTGGAGTTGTAAAAGTATATTTCAATGGCAAACATTCTAACACGCAAAAAAACGTGTTAAGATGATATCATAAGTGTTTCTCAAGTTGCTAAATCATCAATTAATAAACTAGGATAAAATATATCACACCACCGCCCAATGATTGTTACCCAGTAAATTAATTCTATACAAGCTCAACAGCGTCCACTTCGTTAGGTGTCATTAAAAAAAAACACAATCAAATAGCCTATGTCACTCAGAAACAATGTAGCGTTAAGTCTAAGAATAAGCTGTCGATCAGCACCACCACCGCATTGCAATACACGCACATTTCACAACCAAACCAAGACACACAAAGAGCCTACAAATTAATAACCCAGACACAGAAAGGAAAAAACAACACACACGACACTATATAAGATAATATATAAGTATAGACATAAGGCCCACACTGCACATGCACTTCCTCACAACACCAGCATGTAACAGATACACTCTACACTAGTATAAGTTTAGTATTAAAATTAGGATAAATTAGTATAATACGTCACTCGTAAGATACTCTTCAACACAAATTAATTAATGTCACACACAAGAACTAAAATAATTAGCGTGTTAAATTTTAAAAATTAAATCTTTATTTCTAGATTTAAACATACATACATACATAACTTCACGCCAGGTCCCTAGCGGGGTAGGCACGAACAACAGAGCGCCACACAGGCCCATTTTTACACACCTCACTTGCTTCTTTGACATTCATAGCTCTTGTCATGCACGCTCGTCTGTTCTTAAGGCTCATAACATCACCTTCTGTTAACACATGATCAATTTGATCGTGGAAGGTGTGTCGTGGCCTTCCGCGACTTCTGCATCCATCCACTTTTGCTTTGTATATCTGTTTAGTCATTCTTTCATCATACATTCTTTCCACATGCCCGAACCACCGGAGCAGTCCTTTCCTTACCTACACCCCGACACTCTCTTTTAGACCAACACAACACAAGTTGTTTTAGAACAACAACTCTTTCTTACTTCGGTATTACGAACGCGGTCCGCGAGCGTCACTCCGCAGATTTTGCGCAGTGCTCGCATCTCGACCGCGTTTACTCTACTTTCGTGCTCTCTATTCCATACCCAACTCTCGCTTCCATACGTGAGCGTAGATACCAGAACCGCGTTGTGTATGGTAAGCTGGGCCTTCTGGCTGAGGTTCTTAGCGCCTAGAAGTTTACCTAACGCTCCATTCACACTATTCCCCAAATTTACTCTTCTTTCTATGTCAGCGGTGTACCTTCCATCCCTGCTAAAAGCACATCCAAGATATACAAACTCATTCACTTGTTCCAGCATAACATCATCGACCATTATACTTGCATTCGTTCTGGTTTCTTCTCTTCTCTCTAGATTTAAAAGCTTTAAAAAAGGGTACGGAACTCGAGTTCGTAGAGTAGTTACAAAAAAAAACGCTGAAAGAATTTTTCAAGTCAGACCAGTAGTTTAGCTAGCAAGAAATTGTATTCTTTCTCCGTTCCTGCACGCATATACATATAATACTTATCATTAATTAATTCCGGGAATTTTGAATGTACAGTAAAATATATGCTTTAACGTCAAGTAACATTGAAATAAAGGTCTTAAGATAGTATTTTTGTGTACTTTGTGTGTAAACTTACTATAACGTCGAGAATATGAATTTTCTTTTTGCCTTCTAGCACTATTCCATCTCTCTGTAGTCAATCAAGGTCAGTGAATAACAAAGCGAGTTCATCTATGTTATTTTATTTTTAACGCCGATCCAAGTCTGAAGTCCATTAAAAGTAACACGGATGTAACAATGCTACGTTTCACACGAAAAGTCACTTTAATTGTTTACCAAGGATATCTCACGAAGATTAAAGCAAATAAAATTTCAGTATATTTTGACGATATTTACCAAAAAACAGCCAACATGGCGAGTTCGCTTAGCTTCTTTTAATGAAACAATTGTTCTGTTAATTATCGCAAGGTATTAAAGCAAGGTATTAAAAATCTTAGGTTACGTTGAAAAAATACACGCATGTCGTAAATGAAGCAACCTGACGTAGTACTTTCTCTGGGATAACGTTAGAGATCTGGCGATGAGTGTAATACGTTATTTGTGGTCTAATTGAGCCACAATCAATATTGTTACGAGTTGCAAGACTCGAATTTAAATGCCGTTGGAATCATTATAGAGTTTATTAGAACTATACAAACACGTATAACACAGGTACAAATATAACCGCACACAACCTAATGCAGAAGGTATTAATTCCATAAAAACTGGCAAAGTCCGTCATTAAAAGTTCCTTGATTGTAGTACACACGGCTTGCTTCGCTCATGGTTATCACTCGACTGCCTATCGACCCCTCCATCAGGTAATCGTTTTATACTGCGCAACTGCAATGTCCCCGTATCTAAATCGACTTTAATCCGACATTCCTAGCCAATGACTGCCATAAATGATTACAATACAAATGGGCTGTTTTCTAATCACAAATTTCTAACAAAAGAAGTCCAAATGCCGAAAGGTGTTAAAAAATGTTTTTACAGGTATGCAGATGTGAATTTGCTTTTATCGGCGTCTAGGTTGTAACAATATCTTTGCCACTATCGCAGGTGTGGTCCCGGGCATAAAAATTGGAGTTGCTAGAGTTTAGATAAATTTGCGAAAGTGCGAAAGCCCCCCCCCCTATTATTTTCTAAATTAATTTGAAAAGTATACAAAAATATTAATAAGTGAAGGAAAGGATATAAAAGTAATACATATAACATATTACAGAAGAATGTAAGATTGTTTGTAATGACGTGAGGTGTAACAAAGTTAGAAAATAAAAAAAATAAAAAGGGTTCATCCCTTTTTCTTAGTTTAACATGGCTCTGCCATGTGTAATGAATACAATTCTACATGTCGTTTAACGTTATTATCTTAGCAAGCTTGTAACGAATTTATGAAGATATTTTGCAGCATAAAATTTTAGTACGCTATGCCATTGTTATAACTATAATGATATTGTTACGCGCTACTGGACTCGAATTAAAATAAATGCCCTTGGAATTACTATAGAGTTTATTAGAACTGTACAAACACGTATAAAAAAGTACAAAATAAAACTGGATGTAACCAGTTCACAGTGCACGTTTCAATGCAATTCAATACGCGCAAAGTCCATCACTATATCTCTAATGGAAGTATTACACACGTCTTACGTATCTTAGTCGTCGTTTGACTGCCCAACCCTCCGTTCGGGCATTGTTTTATACTAAACTGTATAATAGAACAAAGGGTCGCGTTCGCCGAGTTAATCCCGCACACTTGGCAAGCTTCGACGGCCATAAAACAAGTTCAATAACAATAGCAAGTTTTTCTGGATCCAAAATTCTAAACACAAGTAAAAGTAAGTCTAAGTAAACAAAAGAATTCATAAATCAAAGAAGGCAATAAACGGCGTTTTCGACATGCAGGTGGAAACAATATTTTTCTTTGCTTTTATTGTGTCTTTGCCTTATTGAGTAAGCACTGTTTGCTACAACTCCATTAATTGTCCGAAAAATAACTCTGTAACATACTTCTGTACAAAACTTATTAAAAAAAAATAACTTGAGATAGAAATAAAATAAGAAACAATTTCTAGCTAGACGTGTTGCTGAGAAGTTTCTTGCTGCTTCTTCTCCTTAACAGCAATAACACGTTGCGAAGTGGTGTACATAGACTAGGAAGTAAAATTAAATTTTAACTATGTATATGACTTTTAAAGTGTTCTCAAGTGGAACTAAATTTGAATAAAAAGTTTTGAATTTTAATTTTAATTTGAATATAAAAAGAAGAAAGAACAGTTGGCCCGATGAGAGCGTAGGTACTATAACGTTTGTAACATAATTAGGTATAATTAAATATTATGTCAAAGATTGATTAATCATTATAGTTTTTACATTATTTTATACCAACTAGTGTGGCGGGTATACTGTCCATTCCCCCTATAATGGGAGGCCTCAGCCCAACAGCGGGACATTTATGAGCTGATATTATATATTATTTTTTATGTAGTTAATTTAAGTTCTATATACAAATAACTTAATAATCTTACTAATCTCATTTAAAAAGATTTTAATTTGTGGAGCCGTGGTAGCTTAGTGGTTAGCGCACTCGCATGCACGACCTTGAGTCCACCTTCATTATGCGCACCGCAAAGGAGTGGAATACATTGCCGGAGTCTGTTTTTCCCGAAACCTACAACCTGGGTGTCTTCAAGTCTCGTCAGAATAGGTACCTTCTAGGTAAGCGTGCTCGATCTTAGACCATGTCTCCGCTCAAATCGAGCGAGATAGTGGTCAAACGCGAACACGTTTAGGGTGTTTTTAAAAAAACTCAGGAAGTGTTCTGATCTTATTTTCATATTGTTACAGAACCTACAACATGCTAACGGTACAATAAAATAACGTGACATAAACTACATATCGATATAACCGATGTCTGAAACCCGCCAATTCGTCTCATAGCCGGTTCCTATATCTTACCGATCCTTCATTCATTTGCACGATTATCGATTATTTGACATAAGCTCCGTACAAGTAATGACAAAATAATAAATAATAAATTGATAGACAAACACACACTGTATATTCCCAAATTAAACAAGCTACGCTTGTGTTATGGGTAATATACAACGGACCACTCCGGGGTGGATCCCAGACACCCAGACCATAGTAAATAACAGGAATCGAACCCGAAGCCTCTGCGTTGCAGTGAAGTAGGCCGGCAAAAGCCCGTTCAACCACAGAGGCCGTCAACCGTCAAAATACAATCGATAGTAGGGCAAGTGAATGAAGAAGATATACCAGCCATTAGTTAAGCGTGGCGGGTATACTGTCCATTCCCATATAAATAGGAGGCTCAGCCCAGCAGTGGGACGCTAATTAACTTAATATAATTAATTGTTGCACTTTACGTATAATTCAGTTATAATGCATATAATATAATGCGCATTGAATAATGTATGCTCTTTGTCCATATATAAATTGACTTTCGAAGTTCCGGTTTATTGTGTTTATAGTATCATAATAGGTCTAGTAGGAAATCAATAATATTATAAAATTCTAAACATGCCTTGTTTGTACATTGACGCTATAAAAAAACAACTGAAATCTATCTAATATATAAAATTCTCGTGTCACATTTTTCGTTGCCATACTCCTCCGAAACGGCTTGACCGATTTTGATTATCCGGTATCTATGAGAATCGGCCAACTTCTATTTTTCATCCCCCTAAATGTTAGGGGTAGTCCACCCCTAAATTTTTTTTAAATTTTTTAGACAAAATTTTTAATTTCTATATTTTATGATACAGCATTAAAAGATACATACAACCCTAAATTTTCAACCCTCTACGATCAACCCCTATTTTTTACCGGGCAGGACGACGTCTGCCGGGACAGCTAGTAGGTGTACATATAATAAAAACTGCAGAGGTCGGATTTCTGTACAATGAAAAGAAATGCTTAAAACCGAATCGGGGGATGTAAGAAATGAAATAGAACGAATTTAGATTTTTTTCTCTGTTTGTAAGGGATTATCTCCGAAACGACTGTCCCGATTTGAATGACATTTTGTATGGTAGGTTATATCCCTGGTCAACATATAGGATATTTTTGAAAAATAAAAGAGATCGCGTGGGATAGTTAAACGGGAATTTTTCTAGAAATTATTTAAAGATTGAACTTACATAGATACATACATACATAACTTCACGCCAGGTTCCTTTGGGGGTAGGCACGAACAACAGAGCGCCATTTAGGCTTATTCATACACACCTCACTTGCTTCTTTGACATTCATAGTTCTTGTCATGCACGCTCGTCTGTTCTTAAGGCTCATAACATCACCTTCTGCTAACACATGATCAATTTGATCGTGAAAGGTGTGTCGTGGCCTTCCGCGACTTCTGCATCCATCCACTTTTGCATTGTATATCTGTTTAGTCATTCTTTCATCACACATTCTTTCCACATGCCTGAACCACCGGAGCATTCCTTTCCTTACCTTCACCCTGACACTCTTTCAGACCAACTCTCTTTCTTACTTCGGTATTGCGAACGCGGTCCGCGAGCGTCACTCCGCAGATTTTTCGCAGTGCTCGCATCTCGACCGCGTTTACTCTACTTTCGTGCTCTCTATTCCATACCCAACTCTCGCTTCCATACGTCAGCGTAGGTACCGCGTTGTGTATGGCAAGCTGGGCCTTCTGGCTGAGGTTCTTAGCGCCTAGAAGTTTACCTAACGCTCCATTCACACTTTTCCCCAAATTCACTCTTCTTTCTATATCAGCGGTGTACCTTCCATCCCTGCTAAAAGCACATCCAAGATTGAACTATTTTAGATTGAAACAGAATCGGACTCGCAATGCACATTTTTAAGAGGGTGGAGGTCGAAAAGGGTAACATTATTATTAAGTACCTTATATCTATGCACATTTTTATTCTTGTTTCTTTGTATAATCTTCTTTATTTTTCTATTCCCTTTTTAGTTTTACTGTTATCTGTGGAAGCTTATTAATAGCTTCTCTGAATCTATCTTATTTTTAGTTATTATTGATAGCTGTTAGCCCCCCAATAAAATAAAATAATGTGAAAATCGGAGGGAAGGGTAATAAATGTTACGAGGTCACATTTCGGTCCATTATTTAAGCTTTAAAACACAAAATCTGAACAATTAACGAGTCCTTCAAAATATTTCGTACACTGTTTGAAGTCTAATTTTTAAATTTTAATAAAATGTAAAAATGATAATTTAAATGGAAGTCACACTGATTACGTACCTGCTGTTTCTATTTAATAATTTCTTATTACAAACTTGCAAAATATTTGATGTGACACTAGGAGGGAAGGAGTCTTATAGCTGTGTTGTGACACGTTTGCTGTTATATATGTAAATGAAGAGTAACTTCATTTAATTTGAATTTGGCGCATTATCGTAATATTCAATATAGTCTTTGGTAATACACGTGAAGTGTCAATGTAATGTCACTCGCACATCACACGTGTCAGAGCTTTTGCCAGTTACAAAAATAGAACAGTTTATGCTATTTTAAATTCATTAAATTGAAATTGTAAATTAATTAGCTTGTCTTCCGGTGATCACTGCTACTGAGAAGTAGCCGAAACGTCGGAATAATAAAAATCAACTAAATTAACGCGTTTCAAACCGTTGATACGTATTTTTGTTATATAACATGGGCATCAAATAAAAATCTATTTGTTAACATTAACAACGAGTAACTTGTTTCTAACCGTGCAGGAGCGGAGAAGGAATACAATTTGCCGGGCGGCCTGTCGTAAGAGGCGACAAAACAACTCACAGCCAGGAGGAAGGGCATTTACCCGACTGGGTGGCTACCACCCCTGGTCTAAAGTATGTCACCATAACAACCTTGGCTTGTGTTCCGGCATTAGTGACCAGGTTCCAGTTTCCCTTAAGGGAGCAGCAGCGCATTTGTAGTACCTTTGTTGTTGCAAATGTCCATAGGCCATGGTAACCGCTTTCCATCAAGTGGGCCGTCTGCCTGTCTGCTGAACTCCTGGAATAAAATAATGTGGTCGTGTACTAGTGTACACACGTAACAAGTGAAACTTTTTTATGACCTTATTTTTCGAAAAATGATCTAATATATGCAACTTTACAGAAATTTGTTAAATAAAGGTAGGGGCAAGAAAAAGATGACGTTTAATGGAAAAAATTGACGGTAAATTTTTTCCAATGCCAAGAAGTTTCACTTTAAAAAAAAAGTAACACTACGCTTCAATTATCGTATTTGCTTAGTTTTGCGCATGCGTGTGTTAACTAATGTTTGATTTGAGACTTGTTTATTCACAGTTTACATCGGCCATGATGTCACACGTATGCTAATATCAAAGCGAAGAGTAGGGTTGGTCAACTTTTGCCATGGCCGTGACGAGAATTGGAATTTCAAGAAGGCCTAAAGCGGTCCACTTTCGGGAATCGCTTATGGTGTGGCTTCATCTGGGTTAATAATAAATATATATAAATAACTAGTTGTCCCGGCTAAAATAAAATTTAGAACCCGACCGCAGCGCCATCTGCTGGGCTTATTTGGGAATATAAACCATCATCGAATCAACTTGAACACACACAAAAAGTTCATTGAAATCGGTCCAGCCGTTTAGGAGGACTTCACTGTCAACACACGCACAGAAGAATTATATATATAAAGATCGGCAAACAAACACATATGGTATATCACTAAGTTAAGCAAGTTACGCTTGTGTTATGGGACTACTCTATGGCCAATCCCAGACACCCAGACCATAGTAAATAACGGATAAAATACGTTTCCAAAATTTGCTGTAGCAGGAATCGAACCCGGAGCTTCAGCGTTGCAGTGAGGTAGGCCAGGAAAGGATTAGCCCGTTCATCCAGAGGCCGTTATGTTAAAGATATACTTGCAGGCCGCTGTCTGTTATAGCATTACATGAAAACTACTAAACAGATTTAAATGAAACTCAAGAGTTGGATTATATCCCGGGTTAGAACTGTAGATACTTTTATGCCGATAAATGATATCGGTTCTCTGGGATAGATAACGTCGTCATGGTTAACGCGGACGAAGTTCCCATGGCAATATTATTGGCACAACTAGGTAATATAGGTGGTAGGGCATTTGCTCGTCTGTATGGCTACAACCCCTGGTCTAGAGTATGCCGCTATAACAACGTTGAGTTCCGGCATTAGAGACCAGGTTCCAGTCTCACTTCAGAGAGCAGCAGCGTATTTATAAGGCCTTTAGTATTGCAAATGTCCATAGGCCATGGTAACCGCTTTCCATCAGGTGGACTGCCTGTCAAAAAAATTTAGTCAAGTTATATACTAAGTATCAACCCTACAACGGAAAACCTCTTTAAGTAATCAACTTAAACTTTACATAAAACATCATGATTTTACACTTATTTACGTCCTAGAAACTCAGCACTACATCATACTCGATTAAAATCCCAGTTGGGTATTGACTACTCGCATGTATTACAGATATATGTTTCACTATGAAGTTTTTGTAAGTTTAGTCATCCTTTTTTTGTAATCTTCAGAAAGCTTCAACTTCAACTAAATTATTTGGGGCTCGGTATACATATATTTTTTAATTGAATCCATCTAAGCCTCCTTCCTTGTTCTCGGCTCGGGAAGTACCACAAATTTGTGGTCGAATACAGGTAATCGAAACGAACGTTGAAACTCATGCTTCTTTCCTCTAACTGCAAAGAATTTATATTAGAAGAAAAGAGACGATATAATTTTCTTGAATTTGATATATAAAAAATGTTACGCTTAACAACCGAACAAGGCCGACTTTGACATGGAAAATGTCGTCTCCCTGCGATGGTTTGAAAATTAAATAAATTCATTTAATTATAATGTTTATATTACATTACAGTAAAATAAAACTACTAAGGTAGTATTGGTAACTACCTTTTCATAACTATAAAGGGCATGTATTACTTCAAACTTGTGTTTACATTTTTTTATGATGTTCTAAGTGAACGTGTGTGAATTTTTTCCTTGTGTGTTTTTCTTACAAGAATTTGAAACACAGGTACATTATAGTCTGATTGGATTTGTTATTATTATTTAGATTTTGGCTTGGCAGCAAGGCCTTTAAGCCAGATCTTAGATTACAATAAGGTTCTTCACTTTCTTAAGCCTATGTATTGCTCAACTGAACTGTAGGTTATCAACTGACGTCATTCAACGGAATTCTTGTGACAACTCGAAAGATCACATTTGACTATACAGTTCACGTTTCTCACAAAAACACATAATTGCTACTCAAAAACTATAAATATCTTAAAACTATCGTACATTTAAGAGTAATTTTACACATTTTTACGAAATAAAACTGCACAGCACAACACAACATCTCCCTTTAGTTCCCGCCAAAAACTCCATGATTGGATTTGTAATTTTGTATTCAATATAACCATAGATTATCACAGAATCGATTACTTTTTAATTGAAGTATATTCATTGGATATTATGGCATTATTTGTATTTTTGTTGAACTTGGCAAAAAAATTTATAGCGCGGCCATTTTGACGGTGGTTGTGGAAAAAAAATATATTAACATTTTTCAATCAAACGAGTTAAAACATATTATTATTCCCTTTCAAGAAGCCTCCTTTCTCTTTGTTTTTGGAAATATCTGCATATTATGAACGTAAGTAACTGTCAAACCGCTCCGCTTTCGGTCGAGTCGTCGCTGTGGTCGGAAACACAGCCTTATAGATATAAACGTAATTTCATAAGGAAAATAGTTAATTAGGCAATATTGACAATCAAATACTTTAGATGTAAGTAAAACGGAAGGCTAAGATTCAATGATACAACCTTCAAATAAACCAAGTCTTTATATACTTGTATATATAAATAAATCGGCAGACAAACACACAACACAGAGAAACGTATTTAGCAGGAGTTTTTGGCGGGAACTGAAAGGATATGTTGTGCTGTGCAGTTTTATTTTCTAAAAATTTGTAAAATTACTCTAAAATTAACAATAGTTTTTGGGTACTGATTATGTGTATTTTGAGAAATGGGAACTATATAGTCAAATATGGCCTTTCGAGTTGTTACAAGAACTCCGTTGAATGGCACTAGCTGATTACCTACAGTTCAGCTGTGCTACATATAGGCTTAAGAAAATGAAGAAACTATATTGTAAACTAAGATCTGGCTTAAAGGCCCAGCTGCCAAGCCATAAAACTAAACAAAAAAAAAATATTTAGCAGAAAAGTGTATTACTGACTATGTACTATGTTTTTATTCGTTAAATGAATATTTCGACTTCTAATAATTACGCAAGAAACTGGGATTTGCCCGCGACTTCGCCCACGCTTGACTTGAAATTCCCGCGGGATTCCCGGGACACAAAGTATTGCAGAATTAAAAAAAAATACATGCTATTGTTTTATTGGCAACTGTGTCAAATTTTATTCACCCGAACAATTACAAACCGCTCCCGGAAAAATACCCGCGGGATTCCCGGGACAAAAATGTCACACATTTTATTACATTAAATTTGATATCGATCAGTACAAAAATCACTTTGAAATTAGATTTTTTTATGGGCCCACTTTAAATAATTCCCAGAAAAACTCCCGAGGTATTGCCAGGAGAAAAAGTAGCACAGATTTGAAGTCTAAGAATTAATAAGCTGTTGATGAGTGAAAACCGCATCGAAATCAGCCCAGTAGTTTTTACGTGAATACCAAACAAACAGGAAATCTAAAAAATAATATTATCGTATCTCCATCGTTTATATAGTCTATACCACTTGTTTTTTTTAAATAGCTCTAATGTACAGACACATGTTTATGATTTTATAATATTACAGTTTATTTAAATTTCGAATTTAGACTGTATTATTAAGTTATCTATAATTTTTAATATTTAAATTTTAATAAGCCCGTTGCCTTAATGAACATGCTTTGCTCCGACTTTAGTCTCAAGACTACCCTCACATATTATAAATAATTCTCTAAATGCACTCGGAAACAAAATGTTTTAAATATTACAATAATAAATGGATAGATGCGCTAATAGGGGTTAATGTTAATTAAATGTAACTAATTATTTCTCTGTAAGTGAATTGTAAATTCTTTTGAGAAATAAATGTTTTAAACCTTAAACCTTAGAATATGTTACACTCATTTTAAAAACGTTTATTTAACTTGCAATGGATGTATGTATGAAAGTTCGGGTGGACTTGCAAGTTAAATGTGACCAACTTCCCGGTTTCCGATTGAGCTGAAATTTTGTAAGCATATGTATATCGCGTGAAAATGCAATAATATAGCACCATGGAGCGGATCTCGACAATGTCGGAGTCGGAAGGTGGCCAAAGGAACTCCTGTACTAAACAAGATAGCCCCGTCGTGTTTGGGCTCGTTTTACTTGCCTTGGCTAGCACTCTGCTGCTACATGATATGCAGGATCTCAAAAGCGTGTATTTGTAAACCTATTCAAAAAACAAGTTATTTAAATTGTGACTTAAGACTAATTATCTTTTACATTAAAATTTTACATAGAAACTAATAAATATTATTGATGGCAGTTGCTTTTTTTAAAAATGTAACTCGATATAGACTGGACTGTATGATAATTATTAAACTATTTACATAAATTAAATTATACATAAAAGAAGTACGTATTTGAATGACTAAGCAATTGTCCGAGAGAATCGAGTCATAATGGTTTAATGCCTTTTATCCGTTTTTTTTTTTTTTAGGAGCTAATTAAGCTGAATAGCCGCAGATGGCTGTTTCAGCGATACCGGGCTTTGGGGGCTTCCCGACTCCGTGGGAGCGGAGGCGTGTTCAGCCCGGAAGCAGCACGCTCGAGGAGGCACCTCCTGTGAGGTTCGACCTCGGCTCGACCGCTGCGGGGGATTGACTCTTTATTGGAAACAGGCCGCAAAGGGCTGAATGAGCTAGGCCAACAGGCTGAAGTGAAAATTTGGGGACTTGTTATCGACTCCGCCGGCGGAGCCGATCCTAGTCTATCGTTACTACCGCTTCGCAACGTGTTATAGCTGGAGGAGAAGAAGTGGCGGATTTTCCGGCCTCCAAGGCCACTTATACATCCCGCATCCCGTCCGACGCCTAGCTGCTAATTGTGCGAGCTGGCGTCAACAGTATGCGGGTCGCAGAGAGGTGTGCTCCGAAGGGTCAAGGGGTGTTCTCTGTCCGCAAAAAAATATTTTAGATTGTATTTATCGAATTTTTTTCTTTATGTATAGGTACTAAATTTATTTATCTTTAAATCTAAATGTATCATAGTCTATACATATAAATAAAATTGGAGTGTCTGTTTGTAATATTGAAATAACCGCTTTTTACTACATGCATATGAATATAATATATACGGTACATACACAAAAATATTTTTTTTTTTAATTTTTGTCTGTCTGTTTGTTCCGGCTAACCTCTGAAATGGCTGAACCGATTTTGACGGGACTTTTATTGGCAGGTAGCTGATGTAATATGAAGTAACTTAGACTACTTTTATTTTAGAAAAATTCTCGTATTTTTTGGGAATTATGACGATTTTCAATCACCACGCGGGAGAGACCGCGGGGCGCAGCTAATAAAAATATAATTTAAAATGTAAAAATTATGTATAATTCATACATAAATTTAAATATTTATACGATATAGGTTTTACCAACTATTGTCGATATACCACCTAAACCTGTATCTCGGCAAATAAACATTAATTTAATCATTCACATAAATATTCCTATGTTGAGTTACGTTTGCGTTATGGGTAATATACAAAGGACTACTCTGGAGCCGATTGTATTGCTTGGAATCGAACCTACAGCGGTTCGTGGCATGGAAAATTTCGTAAACAAACTTTCCGTTATTTACTGGATTTACTTGACTGGGTGTCTGGGATCGGTTTCGGTGGTCTGTTAATTAATATACAATTGCATATTGTACAGACGCGTAATGAAAATGTTCGTCACCTTAAAGTCGGCTTTTGCTTGCACGACTACAATAAGCAATACTGCCAACATTTTAATAAACGTTACTTTAATGAAACACATGACAGTAAAAAAAGGAAATTGCTACGTTGACAATAACAGACGCTGAAATTAATAATTAGACGCAAAGAGGACATAATCACTACGCTAAACATAAATATTAAAACCAATAAAAAGGGTTTACATGTCTAAAACAATGTTCTTAGGCAAGATAGAAAATCGAACAAATTTGTTATAATATAATTTTATTATTGTCAAACAATTAAACACAATTCTCTGCAGAACAGTCTGTTCTGTGACTTAGTTTGAAAAGATAACACTAATTCGCGGAACGTTAAATTAATTAATTTGAAAACTGGCGAACATTTTCAGCCCATGACTGTACAATTGTCTGTCAATTAAAAGATGTACTCCGTATTTTTTGTTTAAGCCCCTTTTTAAGTTACTTTAGTAAAAAACCGATAAATTGCACATTCTTCAACATTTTACTCCAAATCCTTCGCTGTGCAGTCTGTTTGCCTTTGGAGCTCTTTACCCGTGGATGTCAGAAGAAGCTAAATCACTTGCCATATTTAAAAGATCTGTCAAAAACCATTATCTTACTTTATAATAAATCTAATATATAAAATTCTCGTGTCACAGTTTTCGTTGCCATACTCCTCCGAAACGGCTTGACCGATTCTCATGAAATTTTGTATGCATATCGGGTAGGTCTGAGAATCGGCCACCATCTATTTTTGATCTCCCTAAATGTTAAGGGTAGTCCACCCCTAAATTTTTTTATTTATTTTTTAGACAAAATTTTTAATTTCTATTTTTTTATGATACAACATACAAAAATACATACAACCCTAATTTATCAACCCTCTGCGACAAACCCCTATTTTTACCGGGCAGGACTACGTCTGCCGGGACAGCTAGTAAAATATATATTTTTCTATTCTTCTTAACTTGGCTAGTTACCGTTCTTCCTTTTTTATTTCACTTCTTTTTAATTTAATTACATCTAGAGATAAGTTGTTGATAGTATCCTCTCAGTCAGGTTGCCTGGAAGAGATCGCTTGAAACGATAAGGTCGCCTTTTGTTTTATCGTCAAATTGTTGTGATTATTCATTCTGTAATTGTTTGTTTGGTGAACAATAGAGTGTTTTCTATTCTATTCTTGATGCATAGAACCAACCCTTCACACTCATTCTACTACTAGACACTGGAGTATTAAAAAACTTCTTTTAACAACTCGTTTTTAAATCTATTAATTGTTTTGAAAGTTTTTACGATCTGTTCTGTAAATAGTGGAAATGTTTTGCATAAAATAATTTCCGTTCAATGAATAACCAACAGCGGCCTTGGACTTCGAGTTATTAGGCTTCGTTAGAATGGAATAGGATATATTTTAATGTACAAAGATGTTGTATAATATTGTTACTATACGGGGGACTCGAATTAAAATGCCGTTAGAATTACTATAGAGTTTGTTAGAACTAAACACGTATAACAGAGGTACAAATATCACCGAATATACACAAGTCTTACTTCTCTCGTGGTTATCGCTCGACTACCTCGTCCTCACCCTCAATTGGGGAATTGCTTTTTGCATAGCACAGATGCAATATGTCTTCCCGGCCGCGTGGACCGAATTTCCTAAAATCAGTTTGTACTTTAAACCCGAGACACCGGGCTATAATGATTCCAATACAACAATAAGTCTTAAAAGATTACAATACACAATGGGCTGGGCTGTTTTTATAATTACAATTTTTAAACACAAACTAAATAAAAGAAGTCCAAAAGCCGAAAGGTAATATAATGTGTTTCTACACGTATGCAGGTATGAAATTGTCTTTTTCGGCGTCTAGGTCGTAACAATATCAAAAACATTAATATTCCACTACGTACATTCCGCCAGTTTTGTTGGCCATGGCACTTTCTTCCAGAGAACCTTTGGATGGAGTACAAGAAGGATAACAGAAGTCGGTATTTGACCAAAACTCTTAGGGCTATTTAGTTTATCTGTACTAATATTATCTCCGGTGTTATTGATCCGATTTTGAAAATTCTTTCACCCCATAGCCCAGATCCATAGTTGCACTAGCAGTTCATTCCAGCCTCATACCATCTGTCTCATTTCCTACACTAATCCTACGCTGATCGGGCTTATCCTTGGGTGCAAGGCGAAATTGTTGTTTTTAGAATATTCCAAGCATTTTTTTCATATTTGCTCACCTTTTAAACCTTCTCTGGACGTCCACAAATAATTCAAAACTAAAATTAGTCAAATCAGTCCAGCCCTTCTCGAGTTTTAGCGAGACTAACAAACAGCAATTGAATTTTATATATACAGATTCAATTGACGCAAGAAATTTGATTTACGTGCTTTTTGCGGTTTTTACACAAAGAAAAACACGTTTCCTTGTTGTGTATTTCTATTATGAACTCCATGTAGTTAATACATTAGTAATTTTATTTGCAAATAGTCTGACATATTACGCAGCACAAGGTGAAGGCTAAGTTGATACGCATGTTCTTTAGAGTTCCGCAATAATTCTAGCAAAAACACAACCTTTATGTTTTTGTATAGAAGTCCTGCCTAGTGGTTACCGCATTTGCGATCCAATCTCAAATAACGTGGGTTTGAATCCCGGCCGGAAAAACACTACTTAGAAAACGTACTCAAACCACGTGACCCGCTTCAGGTGAGGGGCTTAGATTTCCGTTATTTTCCGATTTCATTTAATAGCTTTTGATTTTTAAAGTTTGTGTTGTAATTTTAGAAGAATATTTTATTGCCGAAAATGTTATTTATCTTTTTTATGTTTTTTAATACATATATCAAAAAATAGACACATATATTAAAATTATAAAAAGATGACGTCCGTCGGCAGCGGGGTCTTCAGTCCAGGCTACCAGTGGTAAGGGCTCTCGAGTCAGGAACTTCCTTACAATACGTGCCGTTATTATTATTACATTATAGATATATGTCTTTTAAGACCACGGGCCATATAAATGCCCCGGACTTTGGGAGGGCTTGCGTGGGGCCATGAGGCCAACACGTAGTATGTCCCTTGACAAATTTAATCTAAATGTGGCGTGACACTGACCGGCGATTATCCCCGTCTACACCATTAATAATGTACCCAAGGACAAGCCCCGGACAGTGTAGGACTATTGTGGGAAATAAGAACAAAAAGTACTGGGCTATTGGGGTGAACTGCTAGTGGTACTATGGGCCTGGGAATATAGTGACTCGCCACTCTGCGCACGTTTTATACTCAAATATAGTAGTGTAGTTAGTTATCGTTAGTATATCAGTAGTTAGTTATAGTTATGTTATAGTGTTTCAAAATCAGGGGTTTTTTTAACTTTATTTTTTGATGGTATGATTTTATCCCGAAAATGGGATCGTTTCCAGGATAAAAACTTCAACTTAATAAGGGTGAATAGTAACAAAACCGAGTAATTTAATTAAAAAATATTTTCGAGTTCTTGAAAGTACAATTACGGGACGAAAAGTAGAACCTTGAAACGACCATTAAAATAATTTTCTTTAAAAAACTTGCAATAAAATATTTAATAGCTACATTGCTCGATATAATGTGTAACAAAAAGCCCGTACCTCCTAGTCTATAAGAGCGTACCAAGCTGTGGGTACTATAGCCTATAATTACTTTAAAACTAGAGTTTTTACGTATGTTTGTTTATAGCAATAAAATTCGAATAACATTAGAAATCGAATAATAACAAATGCCATTGGAATTATCACAAAAGTTTATTCAAAAAACACACACGGTTTCTAATAAGCGCAACCAAAAAAAAATTTACTACTAATACGTAAGGTAGAAATCATAATAACATCGATATGAGATTTCCGTTCCGAATTTACTCGTAATCTATCCTTCGTCGCAGTTGAAACTCAACTAATTCTGTCTCAACAGGCTGACCTTATACATTTGCAAAATAGATATGGTCCCCAGCAAAATACACAGCATTCTTTGGAATTCTCAAACTTGTACGCTAAATGGCTTCTAAAAATGTGTCTTACTGGTAAGTAACACAAAGGGATTAGCCATTGACAATAGCGGGTTAATTTCAATAATTAAAAGATTAACGGAAACAAGGGATAGTAAACCCATTAAGACAAACATTAAAAGAATTACAGATAATTGAAATTCCAAGGGATAATAAAATACGTGGTGCAAATAATGATTATCGGTTCGCAACATAATAATGACAGCCAACAAAAGTCCCACTGCTGGGCTCAGGGTTCCCATTATTTTTACAGATTTTGGCAAGTACATGGACTACTCAATTTTAACCTTGCTTTGATGTAGTAATAAATTGTTCTATGCACGTGATGTAACACTCCATCTATGTATGTATGGTATATACCAATTAACGCAATAAATTAAATTTCCTTATAATAACAAAATATACCCGGTGGTAGGGTATTTTCTCACCTGGATTGCTACCACCCATAGTCTAGTGTATGTTGTCACAGCAACCTTGACTTGTGTTTCGGCATTAGTGGCCAGGTTCCAGAATCCCTTTAGAGAGCGGTAGCACATTAGCAGCACCTTTGGTGTTATAAATGGCCATAGGCGATGGCAACCGCTTTCCATCAGGTGTGTCGTCTGTCTGCTGAACTCATGCATTTAAAAATATAAAATAGAAATTGAACACAACAGGTTTTCTGTTGCATATTGTAAATTTTAACTTTTTTAAAGCGATACAGCCGTAAATACTATATTCTCAACGATACTTAACCACAATTCATCGAAACGACCTCAATAAGTTCATTGCCATTTTTTTTTATGTCTTAAAATGTCAACAGGCATTAAGTGAATAAACCCGAATATCTGATGGCAAAAAATAATAATTTATATGTCAAGGACGTAAAGCCCGGCTTTTTAATTTTAAAAATTTTCAAATTCCAAAATTTGATTCAACAAGTTTCACTGGAGAACAAGTTTTTGAATGTCACACATGTAAGTCTAAATTTGATTTTATTTTCTATTATTTTTACACCACGTCGCAACGTGTTATTGCTGTTAAGGAGAAGAAGCAGAACAACACGTCTAGCTAAAAATTGTTTTTCTTTATATTTCTTATCCCCGGAACGGAAGTCGTTTAATTAATCGAAAAACTTTTCATTTACCACAAGTAAGTACTAATATAGGTCAACATTCTCCCCTATACAGTATTATGAACTATAATAATTGGGATTGTTCACCTTTTTTCACGATCACGATACGTAAAGAGAATGACAGTGACATTTAAATAGTAGAAGCACAGATTACTATGACTAGTAAGTTTTATTATTTTTGTTTTCTAGGCAAAGACATCAATGTATACTTGTCCCTTATGACGTCATCGGAGAAATAATTTCAAAATTGAATTATAAAAAAACTAACATTTAAAATACAAGAATATTCAAATTAGTCTTAAAATACCCTATTTTACGTAATAAAAATATAAAATCAGAGTGTATTTTTTTGTGAACAATCGCCATTCCGTGCGTCGACATATTCGCCGACTCTGCTACATCTATTTAAAAAAATCAATGTTTTGTTTCAATCTTCTTCTTAACTTTGTACTTTCCTTTGCATTTCCTACCTTTACTATATATTGTTTTTGTTAAAATGAAGTCGTGTAACTTGGCACTGGCACCTCAGAAGTCATGTTACATTTGAATTGTTTTGACACCATGTTTTTTTTATACATTCTTCTGTCCTCTTATGTCGATATTTTTTCAGTCGTGTATTACTTACATTATAGTATATTAATATCCTTGTGTGCTTATTTAAATAACATACCACTACCGATCCTAATTTATCTACAGTTTTTTTAACTGTAAAATCATACATTCATAGTGCGTAAATAACCAATTGTTTTCTTTTTTAAATTTACCATTAATATATTCTGCAGCTTATTTTTTTTATGATAATATTAAATAACTATATAGTTATAATTAATAGATATAATATAGAATAGTAATAATAAATAAATAGTTGTAATTATACTAGGCATGCCGTGTTTGCATAAACCGAATATAGTTTAATCTATTATTATTTATTTATTTAGGTTTATGGCTTGGCAGCTAGGCCTTTAAGCCAGATCTTAGTTTACAATATAGTTTCTTAAGCCTATGTGTAGCTCAGCTAAATTAAAGCCATTCAACGGAGTTCTTGACAACTCAAAAGGCCACATTTTACTATACAGTTCACATTTCTCACAAAACAAATAATTACTACTCAAAAACTATCAATATCCTACAACTATTGTTCATTTTAAAGTAATTTTACACATTTCTAGAAAATAAAACTGCACAGCACAACATCTACTTTCAGTTCCCGCGAAAAAACTCCAATAGTTTAAGCTATGATCGGTTTAATGAAGATAAAAAAAATGACTATAAACTATATTCAATTTTGCAGACCAATACAAAAAAAATCTCAATCTCTTTTTTTATAAGTTTTATACAGAAGTATGTCACAGAATTGCTTTTCGAAAAATTAATAGAGTAGTTAACATTGCGTATACACTAAGACAAAGACACTGTAAGAGAAAAGAAGAACATTATTATTGTTATAACAACGACGAGAGATACTAAAGGTTTGTACTGCAAAATAACTCAATAAATTCATTACAAGCTTGCTAAGATAATAACGTTATACAAACCATAGAATTGTATGTACACAGTTAAATAACAAAATATTCTAACTAACTGTGTACATATTAAGAACGTATTCATTAGACATGGCACTAAATTATCTAGACGATAATTTATTCGGCTTATAAATTTAATTAACCGGTAGAAAATGGTAATTTAATATTTTTTTTACAATTTTAAATCGAATCATGTGACAAATCGACTAAAAATGTTATCTATGACGAATGGTTCTCGTGACTACTGTGGTGGACATCTTGTAGCATTTGTCGACCACACCACCTATTTAGAAGAAAGAAATAATTTATTTGCTAGGAAAGCGATACAATGATACAGAATTTTTTATACATACTTTTTTATGACATTATATATATTTTACACCGCATTTCCCACAAATGAGGTCGGCACCTCAGCTTAATGCTGTGTTGGAGTTTCCTCCAGCACAGCGCTGATATTCTGTGCCGACCCCGCCTCTTTTATTTTAAAAATATTTGACCCAACCCACAGTATATGAAACATAAAAAAACATAAGACAAACACGCACACACAAAATAAAAGAATCGGTATCCTATATACTAATAAAAAATAATAGTTTAAGAGACAGTGATCGGCTCATCATCATCCGAGCGTTAAATCCCGGTTGCGTTCGGAGCGATCACTTCGACGCCCAGGGTCCGCTTTCCTACTTTTTCTTCTCCACTTCGCGCAATCTTCGGCATCCCTTGTGTTGAGACCGTTGGTACGCATGTCATGCCTCACAACGTCAAGCCAGCATTTCTTGGGCCTACCCCTTCGACCGGGACCTGGCGGAGGCGGCATGGCTAGACATTTGTTCCCCACGTAACTAGCCGGTTTCCGTAAAACGTGGCCGTACCAGCGCAGGCGACTCTCCTGCAGTTTGTCTGCTATGTCACGGACGTGAAGAGCCAGTGATCGGCTACCTGTATGTATTTGACCAGACCTGAGGTTTTGTAGATTGAGGCCTCTATACCTACCATGTATGGTACGGGGACTCACTAAGCTCAAATATCAAAACGGCAGCCCTGGTCAAATGGATTTAAAATTCGTCAAAAATCGATACTGTCTTGCCTCAGCGCTCGTCGCGTCCACCACTTAGAGCTTAGTGAGTCCCCGTACCATGCATGGTAGGTATAGGTGCTTCAATGTACAAAACCTCAGGTCTGGTCAAATACATACAGGTAGTCGATCACTGGCTCTTTAACTATTAAAAAAATTAAAATGAAAAGAATAGATTTCAAAAGATTTTAACAAATGAGAATGGAATTTTTGGCGGGAACTGAAAGAAGTTGTTGTGCTGTGCAGTTTTATTTTCTAAAAATGTGAAAATTACTCTAGAATGAACAATAGTTGTAGAATATCAATAGTTTTTGAGTAGTGATTTATGTGTTTTGTAAGAAATGTGAACTGTATAGTCAAATGTGGCCTTTTGAGTTGTCACAAGAACTTCGTTGAATGGCACTAGCTGATTACCTACAGTTCAGCTGTGCTACACATAGGCTTGAGTTTTCTCAAGCCTATGTGTAGCACAGCTACATTTAGTTTCTTCATTTTTGAAGAAACTAAATGTATATTATAAACTAAGATCTGGCTTAAAGGCCTAGCTGCCAAGCCATAAACCTAAATAAAATAAACAAACCAGAATGACTAAAAGTATTTCCCCTTACGGGCGAAGCTAATCAAAGATAAATATTAGTGTATATGCTAACACGATTTTTTGTTTGATATTTAAACTTGCAATATACGTATTTAGCACGTGTATGCGACAGAAAAACATCACGACATTATGTGGTGGTGATCTTAGTAAATATACTTGAACGTTTCGAATTAAAGTCAATTGCTTAATACAGTCATATTTGGCATAAATTTACTATCGCTAAGCATTACAAGTAATAATAAAAGCCCACATTCATGTTTGCTTTAGCCGGCCAGGACGGAGTGGAATCGCTAGAGCTAAGACTCGAGCTCCAGGGTTGAAAGCGATAAATGGCATCACGTCAAAAGTAGCTTCGGTGAACCTGCAGCCCACATCTCTACACTCCTTATCCACTCTCAACCATGTTGCTCCTGCCTTCTAAGGCATTTTTTGGGGCCCATACAAGGAGTGGAGTCTCACAATCTGCCCATTTTTTCATGTTCCCCAAACATTGCGACGGGCTGTCGCCATAGTCCCCATATTCCCAGACCCCTAGTGCCACTAGCAGTTCACCCCAATAACTCGCTACTTTTTGTTCTCATTTCCCACATTAGCCCTACAATGGCTGGGGCTTGTCCTTGCGTGCATTATTATATGTTGTACAGGGACAATCGCCGGTCAGTGTCACATGATGTCCTACGACAATAACGACCGCGGTCGCTATGTGGAACGGCTGAAGGAGCATTTTGGTCTTTGTGAGCTACCAAACGAACGCGCTCATTGTGTTGCGCTCATGACTAGTTAGTTCCTCTTTCGCTAGATGGAGTTACGGTTAAGTCCTGTGCATTAAAAAATTAAATCCGACATTTCTAAAAATTATAGTATATCTACTTCACGACATATAAATCTTTATTTTAGTGTTGGAGAATACGCAGGGAAATACTAGATATCTTACAGTAAGTGCCAGATAAGTAATTTGCTTTTTACGTGTTACTAGATTAAAAAGATAATATCCTATTGTTTCAAATATATTCGTGTTACAACGCGTTCATATTTGGATATAGTTATGCAAAGTGGAACCAATTGATTAATATACTAGCTGAGCCGGCAAATTTCGTACCGACTCAGAATCAACAAATAAAAAACGTTGATTTTTGAAAGACAGGACGGAACTTTAAACGATTGTCATTCAAAACCAAAAAATTAAAAAAAAATTCACTTTTAAATTTAATTTTATTTCTAAACGACGCGATGAACATCAAATATTTGACAGGTGGGAATAGTATCTAAGGGAAAGCGAAATTTTGTTTTTCTGTAGCCCAAGCATTTTTTTCATATTTACCCACTTTAAACCTTCCCTGGACTTTGACAAATAATTCAAAACCAAAATTAGCCAAATCAGTCCAGCAGTTCTCAAGTCTTAGCTAGAACAACGAACAGCAATTGATTTATACATGTATAGATTTGGAAAAATGAACGTCTGCTGTTGGACCCGTCTTTGTCTTTAAAGACATATTATATAAGAAATACTGAGATCCTACCTTTGATCATAAGTTGGCTCATATTTCGCCCAAGTATGGTCTAGATACAAAGAATAGTTCAAAATCACTGCAAAGCTTTTTAAATCAAGCAAGTTCCATGATTTATATCCGTTACGGTCTAATTTTGTGGGCTCCGCGTTTCTATAGTTTCCTAAGTTACAGTAGATTTTGTGGGAAAATGTTGCTCATCCGAATTTAAATCCCGTGTAGAATCTTTTTAATAGTCGGTAGACAAACACAGACATTTAAAAGGTCCAGAAATGAGAAGCAGCATTACAATCCATAAATGACTTGCTTATTCTTCCATTTTACACAGAAAACTTGCACAGAACCTATCGTCCTCGCCTCAGATTTAGGCTATGGGATCGAAAAAGACAATTTTTTTAGTCGGAAATGTCGTTCACATCAGTATTTTAGTAAACAGTCTCATAATTTGATTTAATCAACGGGAGTGACAAGGAAACTGGTTAAACGGAAGTATCGCACACATCAGTATTTCATTAATTAAATTATTTACACTATCTCTAAAATCACACAATCATTATTATTAATTACGTTTTAACAGCTGTAAGCTACAGGCGAAATTACTATGTATTTAATTGACGTTTATCAATAGTTAAATAAGTTCTTACAAGTAAGTTAAACTTGTGGTCAATACAAGCGGCCACTCCGGGGACTATCCTAGACACAAAGACTATAACAGAAAGTTCGTTTATAAAATTTATGTTGTAAACTTTTAAAAAAACTGGTATTTTTTTTGAAGTGATAACTATTTATGGAAGTGTAAACCGCTTCGTTACGTAACACGTTATGGCGCCAGTCTGTCTGGCTTCCCTTTCTCTCACGCTTACCCACAGCTCTAGCCCTATTTCGGCAATTAGATTAAACAATGATACTAACAATGTGGATACACAAAATTCTAAAGTACATATTGCACTGTACATGTTAGAAAAAGTGGCAAACAAAGAGGCACTTATAAGTGCTTATCATGCTTATGTAGGTTCCACACTAAAATACGGAATATTGTATTGGGCAAACTCGACAGATAAAGAACGTGCATTCAAAGCTCAAAAAAAATGTATACGTGCAATCTGCAAAATCAAACAAACAGATTCATGTAACGCCCATTTTACTAACCTAAAAATCATGACACTCCCTTCGCTATATATTTATGAATTAGCTTTATTTATTAAAAAGGACATTAATAATTACGAAACCAGTCAAACTATTAGGCATCATAATAAACTTAAAAATGTTAACTGTAAAACGACTTTGTTCAAAAAAAGTATTTTTGCCATGGGTATATTAATTTTTAATAAATTATCAAATGATTTAAAAATGATTAAAAACATTAATTCATTTAAAAATAAACTGCGAGAACTCTTGATCCTAAAAGCATATTACACAATAGACGAATACATCTATGACATATTGTAAATAATATATATTTAAAAAAAAGTGTTGCGGTGCTTTATATCCTGTTAAGTGATCTTTTGTTATTATTTCTCTTGACATTAATTACTTGTATTTTATCGATAATTGACTTTTTTTAATTAGAATATTTATGTTGATTTAATGTTAAATTTGATTTCATTAATTTTGTACACCACTATGTGGTAGAATGTACTGTGCATCTACAATCATGTAACACCTGTATAAACTACATTCTCACAAATAAAGATTGGTTGATTGATATTCAAGAATTGGAACCAATAATAAAATATATTTTATAAACAATAAAAGATTTTATTAATAAATAACCTTTTCTTGCATTATCATATTAATATAGCTAAATTTTAAGTGATAACCTTAGTTCTACTTAGGTTAGTTTAAGTTATCACTTCTGTCGGGCGTCCCGAGACGCACACGTTTTTTTTAAACAGTTGTTTTTATTTAGATATTTGTGGGATATTTTCGGTTAAATGCTCTTATGGTTTCATAGCGAAAGGACGTATATACAGTGGT
Source organism: Dendrolimus punctatus (assembly GCA_012273795.1). Classification (NCBI taxonomy): domain Eukaryota; kingdom Metazoa; phylum Arthropoda; class Insecta; order Lepidoptera; family Lasiocampidae; genus Dendrolimus; species Dendrolimus punctatus. Next base: position 26,992,704 of record CM022527.1, read on the forward strand.
CATTTGTCACCTTTTTCTAGTGCTCGGACTTCCAAGCCGAAAACAGTATCAGCTAAAAACTTCACCACTTCACCAGCTTGAACACCAACCAGTTAAAAACGTCTTCAGCCAAAAACATCACCAGCCATAAACATCACCAGCCAAAAATATCACCAGCCAAAAACAACACCAGCCAAATATATCACCAGCCAAAACCATTGATGAATGTCTTAATTATATTAAGCCGCCTGTGTTTTAGTTCCATCTTGCATAACTACGTTCTAATACTACTTGCATTAATTAGCAATTTTAGCAAAATTTACGACATACGTGTTGGCTGTATTGTGTAAGGTTAACTTTATCTCTTTACTAGCTTTTGCACGCGGCTTTGCTCGCTTTAATGTGAATTTTGTTCGTGAATTCAGCTTCAGCTTTCTTCTTTCGGGAAAAGTAACTTTTTCCGAGGAAAATTCCTGAAAATTCCTGAGATCTATATATTTTTACAAAGAGTTTTACGAAAACGACTTGAACATATTGTATTATTAGCATTTAATAAAAATATCTCTATTTACCTAATGCGCGTTGATGTCTTTTATTTAATCAATGATATTCGCCGAAAAATAAGGGTTGATTATTCTTTATAATATATGTTTTAGTTCACGATGACTTCAAGATGTTGTAGAAAATATTGATTTTTGGTTTTAATTACTTTGGAAGTCGGTTTATTTGTTGTTAGATTTTTTAAATTTCATATTCAAGTTACGTATATCGGATCCATTGACAAAAATATCTATATGAAACTATTCTGAAGCTTTAATGAATGCAACAGAAAAATAGAATAATCGGTCTAGAAACATAATAATATTTACATGGCTGGTTGAGCACCTCCTCCTTCTTTTGAAGTCGGTTAAAATATTCCAAGCAACAAGTGCTTGCACTGTCATATTGTCAAGGTTTCAAGTTGTTACAAGTATTGCACATAATATTATTCGATCGGTGCAGTGAAAATGCTATTTTGGGCCATATACTACGAAAGTAACATACATTGGTGTTATTTTGAATTTATTTAATTATTAATTCAAAAGCAAGTATACCTTCAGCGAAATTTTGGACCTAGATATATTTTTTTCGGTCGGAAAAGTCACGTTAAACTATTATTTTGATTTATGATTCGGGTTTTGATTCAGTAGGGTCTAGTAAAACCAAACTGTCTTCAAACAAAACTATATTACATATAATAAAACTGTAGAGGTCGAATTTCTGTACAATGAAAATAAATTCGGAAACCGACTCAGGGGGATGTAAAAAGTGAAATAAAATTAATTTTGATTTTTTTCAATTTTTTTGTTTCTCTGGCTGTCTATTTGTACTGGCTAATCTCCGAAATGACTGGACCGATTTAACTGCAATTTTGTAGGGTGGTAACTTATATCCCTGGTCAACATATAGGATACTTTTGATCCCAAAAATTTTAAGAGTACCCGTGGGATAATTAAAAAACTGCACCACGCGGAGAAGTTGCGGGCATCAGTTATAATACTACATATTGCAACAATAAATGTACTTAGGTCCAATAGTATAAATAGAGAAAGAATACAATATCTTGTGGTGAGGCGGGCTGTCGTAAGAGACGACAAAACAACCCACAGCCAGGAGGTAGGTTTTATCCATCTGGATGGCTACCACCCTGGTGTAGAGTATGCCGGCATAACAACCTTGAGTTGTGTTCCGGCATTAGTGACCAGTCTCCAGTCTCCCTTTGAAGAGCTTGGGTGTTGCTACTTCCCATCAGGTGGGCCTGTCTGCTTTACTCATGCAATAAAAATCCTGTAAAACATCCCATTTTCTGGGATAAAAACTATCCTATATTCACTCTCATTTTTCCTATTGCTTTCCTTAGTTTGCAGCTTGACATTTCTTTACAGAAATTGATTTTTATAAGCTTCTGTTATTTGGTATAATAATAAAGAATATGTTTTTAATCTTAAAGTATGCAGATTTAATTCCTTACAAGAGTGATTTTTCAAAAATCTAATTCTCGAGACTCCTTTGTGTACACACACCCATAACTTCACGCCAGGTCCCTTGCGGGGTAGGCACGAACAACAGAGCGCCATACAGGCTTATTCTTACACACCTCACTTGCTTCTTTGACATTCATAGCTCTTGTCATGCACGCTCGTCTGCTCTTAAGGGTCCTGACATCACCTTCTGCTAGTACACGATCAATTTGATTATGGAAGGTGTGTCGTGGCCTTCCGCGACTTCTGTATCCATCCACTTTTGCATTGTATATCTGTTTAGTCATTCTTTCATCGTACATTCTTTCCACGTGTATTTTTCGTTATTTCATATAGCGCTATTTTGCCAGGTGGTAGGGCATTTTCCTGACTGGATGGCGACTACCTCTGGTGAAGAGTATGCCGCTGTAACAACTTTGAGTTGTGTTCCAGCATTAGTGGCCAGATTCCAGACTCCCTCAAGAGACCAGCAGCGTATTGGTAGCACCTTTGGTGTTACAAATTTCCATAGGCGATGGTAACCGCTTCCCATCAAGTGGGCCGTCTCCCTGTCTGCTGAACTCGTGCTATAAAAAAATATATAGTTTAGGAATTGGCGCTGAAGGCCCACTAGAATAATTCACCCGTATACCTTTCAGCATAATCTGAACCGTGATTCGTGCGTGACTTATTTTCGCATTTATAATTTTAGTTTTGATTACAGCGGTCAGTCTAGTTTTGTACGTCATAGTTATGTTTCTCAGAAACGATTAGATCTTTGAATGAAAGTATATAAGATTGAGATAAATATGTATGGCTATATATCTATAACATTATAAAAAAATCGTAGGTCAAGTACAACCGACAGGCTGACGGCCCACCTGATGGAAAACGGTTCCCGTCGCCTATGGACGTTTGCAACACTAGAGATGTTGCCAACTCGCTGCAGGCCTTGAAGAAATTTTAAGACCCCTTTTTTGCAAAACTCCATATCGTAGCGCTGTGGGGAACCTCAGCTGGGAGCTCATTTCAAATCCCCACGGTACTCAAGAGAAACGTTCTACAGAACCGTTGCGTACATGAGCGAAGCGGCTCGAGGAAGTGGGGGTGAGCTCTCAAGCGATGGCGAGCGGTGCGATGGTGGAAAGAGGATGAAGGCACCATTCTAAATAGTTCTTTGGAACACTCCCCGTTACACAGTCGGTAGAGAAATGAATTCGAAAATTCTAAGCATAACATGTGAGTACACATCATAGCTATTTAAAAAAAAACAAACTTTTGGTCGCGTAGTGGCTAGTGCACGCGTCCTAACCTCAAAGGGCGTGGGTTCGAATCCTAACGGAAATGCATGCACCAATTAGGCAGTTTTTTGACTTAATATTGTTCCAATTACCACGCGCTATGGTGAAGGAAAACATCGTGATGCTACTTGCATATCGAGATAACCGATGTGTGAAACCTGCCAAGCCGCTCTGGACAAGCGTGGTGTGTATACTGTCCTTTCCCCTATAATGAGACGCCCGAGCCTAACAATAGGACATTTACACGCTTGTCTAAGGCGGCTTGGCGGGTTTGACACATCGGTTATCTTGATGTGCAGGTTTCAATCACGATATTTTTAGCATTAGCACGTGGTGATTGTAACAATATGCATATTAGGTCAGAAAATTGTGTCTGTCTAGACACTATGCTTATTATCACCTTTAAGAACTGCCATTTATATTGAAATTGACATGTATATAGTATGAGACCGTTGTATATCTGTAACACAACCTGTTGCATTTGCATATATTAAACATACTGTCTTTCTCCCTGACTAGGCAGACGCGCCATTGATAACAACTCGGGCAATACAAACAACTGATTCAAAATTGTTAATGTCAATTGAAATACAATACAACACATGAATATCAGCCCATAAATGTCCCGATCCTGGGCTCTGGCCTCCCATTGTAGGGCGAACGGACAGTACATCCGCTACGATTGTTTAAGGTGGCTTGGCAGGTATGACACATCGGTCATCTCGTTGTGCACGTTATTCTCTAAAATTGTAAGTCCACATTTTTTTGTGGTTTCATTTTTTCAGTTTTTATGGTAATTTTTCGATTTTTCAGAAATTTCCTTTCCTTTCCAAATTTCTTTTCCTTTCCTTTAAATGCACTGCGTGTCCCAAAAAATATAAGTATATATATATATATATATATATATATATTGGAGGGAAGTTATAATTGGATGTATTATTGACTGGATGTATAACGCACAATATCATTTGTTAACATTTTAATTACTTCTAAAATTCTTAATTTAATTTAATTAGATTTGTTAAATGTTTCTATAACTTAAAGATCGTTCTAACCTAATAAAAGTTATGAATATTGTAATTTAATAAACGACCAATGAGAGCAGAGCATGTGTAGAGCGGGGTCAGCGCCCTCTACACTTTCAGTAATATCTACTTGGGTAGACTGAGGAGTTATTGTAGCACATTCGGTTGATAGCAATAGGTCGAGTTGGACCATGGAGTATTTTAAAGAAAGTATTTAGTTGGAAGTATGAGCGGTGCCCTGAACCCGCTGCTCGGTCTAAACTATGTTAAAATGTCTTTTAAATCTAAATTAAAAGTATATAAACCGTTGGTCTTGTGTTTTATGCTCGCATTTTATCCTGATGACGCCCACTAAAGCTGCAATAACTAAAGGAGATGTCGTGAGAACGAGGCCGTTCTGCGACATATATATATATATATATATATATATATATATATATATATATATATATATATATATATATATATACTCCGCACCAACGTCACACAGGCCCCAAACCACCATCAGTTTAGCGGTGCCCTGCTACCCTACCTTACATCAAGGGGTCACAGAGAGAATTAGTTACATCCTCAATCCTCAGGCGAGCTTCGATCAAAACATATTTCAAGCCGCATAAAATGATAACCCAATTTTTGAGATATCCCACTCCAGGATGCAGGTGTTTACAAGCTCGATTGTGAATGTGGATTATCATACATTGGGCAAACAAAGAGGAGCATAAAAACACGGGTAAAAGAACACATTGCTTTCATGAAACACACAAGGTCTATGAAGTCTGCAATCAGTGAACACACACTGGATAAACCCAACCATTACATCAGATTCGATAACCCACAAACCCTCGCGAAAGAGAATCGTTTCATACCTAAAATGATGCGTGAGGCTATTGAAATCAAAAAACAACCAAATTTCAATCGAGAAGGTGGTTGGCAAGAACCACCTCTTTGGGATCCGATCATCAAAACTATTGAGACCCAAACCCAGCAAAAACCAATTGCCAGACGTCAAGACACTGTGAGCTCTTTGTGCGTTCCACGGAACACAAACCAACTCACTGATAATTTCTTTTATTTTTCCTTCCACCCATTTTAATATTATATAAAAAAATAGAACTAGGCATGTTTGCTGAAGAGTTTCTTGCGCCGCTTCTTCTCTTCAAGCCACAACATGTTGTGAAGCTTGTCTTCATGCGTAGACTGACATTACATTGGGTTTATTTTTTTATATGTAGAGGATTCGATCTTGCACAATGCATTTAAAAGTGAAAAAAAAACAGGGGTGCTATTTTGGAACGGCAGATTCCAAATATACAATTTTTAGAATTTTTGATTATCCGTCTGTCTGTTGAGCACCACGTGAAAACTACTGAACACATTTATATGAAACTCTCCATAAAGCTGTTTTATATTCCAGGTTAAGTAAGGTCTTAGGTTACTTTTTATCCTGATGAATGACGTAGTTTCCGTTTGACGAAAGCCAAAAAATAAGCGCCGTGGTTATATTTTCTTTTTTGGTGCTGCCGTTGCAATTTACTAATAAACGTTATCACGGCAATGCCAACGAAGTTTCGCTGTTACATTCTACTGTAAAGTATTTTTGTATATATTATTTATGTTTTTAAAAAACTTACCAATAAAATAATAAAAAAACACATACACTTTTAACTATTTAAAAAAGCCACTATAACACTACGCAAATGAGAAATAAATTCACGTTTTTAAAAAAGTTTTTTTTTTGAAATAGCAATTTTCGTAGTCCCTTTATACAAAGTGGGAAAGGCACGTCCTGTCCCTTCCACCGATCAGAACGCACTGACCAACTGCCTCTAAAGGATGTCATAATAGTACGTGTAAAAGTGTACTATGGCCACAATACAAGCTAAGGAAGGACACATTGCGCATACGCCGATGGAGTTATGTAGTCTTTGTCGATGTAAGAGCACGATTACCATCCAATAAATGTCCCACTGCTGGGCTTGAGGCACCCAATCTTTAACAGAACCGACAGTATACCCGCCACGCTTGTCCAAACCGGCTTGCCAGGTTTGACATATGAAAAAATATAAAAAACAGGTTATTTTTAGGACAAACATATACAGCTAAAACAAGCATGTTTATAGGTGCGTCTCCATTGAGATAAATTCAAGATTTAGGCCGGTTCTCATAGATGTGGCCATAGGCTTAAAGCGTTACTCTATTAATATATAACGTAGAATGGAATAGAATAGAAACACTTTATTGTTCACCAAACAAACAATTACAGAATGAATAATTAATAATTTAACGGCAAAACAATAAGCGGCCTTATCGCTTAAAGCGATCTCTTCCAGGCAACCTGACTGAGAGGACACTCTTATCAATTTTGGTCTACGTATAGTTAAATAAAAAAGAAGTAAAATTAATAAAGAAGAACAGTACAACGTGCATAGAAAACAGCAAAGTTAAGAAGAATATAAAAATATATACGTTATTATTAACTATGGCTTATAGGCTATATGATTTAGCTTTTCTGACATCTAGAGGTTAAGAGTTCCAAAGTCAAAACAGTCAAAGCCCGCACAGCGGAAGATTTGGAGTAAAATGTTGAAGAATGTGCAGTTGCCTTTAACAGGATGTTATTGGAGGATCGCAAATCGAAAGTGTGAGACGTGTGAAGGAAGTAGAAACATTCCTTAAGGGATGGAGTGTAGGGTATAAAATTATAAATAGTATACGATATAATAAATGTGGAAGAGGAGCATTCCGACGAAGTGAGATTGGCAGTCACTTGAGCAACGTAGTATGTAGTTACACTAATGTGGCTATACATTAGCGGCGTTATTATTAATGCCTTAAATAAAGATTTTTATATAACAGGAAAATTTAACACTAACAAAATAAAATGATAACTAGAAAAACAACCACAAACTAGAACGTCATGTTAATAACGATATTACAACAGCCCATAAATGTGCCACTGCTGGGCCCGAGCCCCTCAGCTTATAGCAGAATGGTCAATATACCCGCTACGCTTATCGCTTGTTTTTTTTTTAAATTATAAACAGGTTTGCGTCTGACCGCAATCACGTCCAATGTCGGACGATGATGCGGTCGAAGATAGTACGGATTCACGCGAGACTTGAAGATACTCGGACTGTACTTTTCGGGGGACTCTGGTATTGCATTCCACAACTCCGTCGTAGGAGGAAACGATAGCGTAGACCAGAGCGCCTTGTGGCCCGAAGATGAATGGTGTAGGCGGAATCAGGTCAAACAGTTCAACCGCACACTCTCCGAAATGAATCTTATAAAAAAACCGATAGACTAGCAACTCAGCATCGATGCTCTAGGCTTTGAAGCCTTGTATTGACAAGCTGGTCGCTACCAATCAACCTCTTGGATATTCTTTCAATTGACTCTAGCGCTTTAAGCTGGTATTTAGATGAGCCGTCCCAAAGATGAGAACAGTTCTCTATGTAAGATCTTACTTGAGCACAGTAAAGATGAACCAGTTACTCCGCAGCTTGTCATCTTTATAATCTATTATCGGGATGTACAGATTTCATCGCGTTGTTTTCCATCACCGTTAGCACGTGGTGATTGTAACAACATGCACAGATCAGAAAACGAGTTGCATGATTTTTTAGGGTCACGGTTGAGACCTGCGCCCTTTGAATTTGGGACACAAGTACGTTAATGACTAAGTTACCACGGCTTCACGGTGCATGGTTATATGTATATCCTACATTATGGATATACTGAAAGAAGAATAACGATAAAAAACTTATGATGCCTGCACACATTCATCCTATTATGATAATTCTTTTACAGTACAAACTGTCAAATTTTGGCAAATGCTGCCTCATACTGTCAACATGAGGCCAAAAGTCAGAGGCCAAATCGTTACCCGCATTTAGAAATTTTCTCAGAAAACACTAACCACAAATAGCTATGTCTGGTTAACAGCATATAATCGTGCTAATACACTAATTATAATAAATTATGGATTTTGAAATGTGTTCTTGTATATATACAACTATGTATATATGTTACGAGTTGAGACTCGAATTAAAATGCCGTTGGAATTATTATAGAGTGTATTAGAACTATACAAACACATACAACACAGGTACATATATAACTGAACACAACAAATCCAAACGTAATGCAGAAGGTCATAATTGGTGGTCCTCGCTCTCCCCCAATCAGGCCACCGTTTTATACTGCACAAATGCAATGTGTCCGTCCGGCAACGTTGACCGAATTTCCTAGAATCAGCTTGTACTTTGAAATCCGTACCACCTGGCTAATGATTACAATACAACAATAGGCTTTTCTCTAGAAACGTGTGCTAATAAATAAGTAAACAAAAGAAGACGAATTACAATGTTATTAGTATTAGTTCAAATGCCGACGGGTAATAAATGTGCTTCTACAAATCTGTACGTGGAATTTTTCTTTGTTGGTACCTAGGTTATAACAATATGTATGTTTGCTTGTTTATTCTTCAACAAGTTTCGACTATTTATGAATCGATTGCCTTTTTTCGTACATCGCATTCCACATTCTTTGATTTAGGTTGCCGAAATGATAGCTTTGAGCGATAAGGCCGCCTATTGTATTGCTTAGAAAATATTGTAAATGCGGTCTGGTTTTGTAATTGTATATTTTGGTGTGCATCAAAGCGTTACTTCTCTCTCTCTCTCTAATAAAAAAATTCTAGCAAAACCTTGGAATGTTCTTGAAATTGTTTAATCAAGTGCCAACGTCTCGCTTTTACAAGGACACCCCTCGCCAGCGATGGAATGTTCACCCCCATTTCCATGAGCTCTCACACTCCACAGTGGTTCTGCATTTATCCCGCGTGCAGCAGTGATCTGAAAGGAACTTCCCGCTGCGGTTTTCCCTTTACCCTACGACATGGGAGTTTCTGTGCAACTATACTATACTCCTGACAACGTTTATACAAAATTCGTGACGATTTGTTTCAATAAATGCATACAAACCGACATTCTTATGTATAATATTATGCTTAGTTGAACAGTCTTGTAACCTTAGTAAACATTCTGTATAAGTAACCAAAATATTTGAAAGTGTCAAGAGAAATAAAATATGGTATAATCAGGACGATATAAAAAACTATAACATTGTTACATCTTAGGGTCCGAAAAAAACAAATTCCACCTGCATATCTGTAAAAGCACATTTTATTACCTGTCGGCATTTGAACTAATTGTAATTCTTTTATGATCGTCTGCTTTTGTTTACTTATTTATTGGCATACGTTTCTAGGGAACATCCCATTGTTTTCTCGTTTATGGTCGCTTGCGGCCGAATCATTAGCCTGGTGTTACGGATTATATAGTATAAGCTGTTTTTATAAAATTCGGTCTATGTTGCCAGGCGGGCACATTGCATTTGTGCAGTATAAAACGATGGCTAGATTGAGGGGAGGGCAGAAGTCAAGCGACGATTACGATACGGGCGTGACGGAATTTTTATTTTACGTTTTATTGAATTACGACCTTCTGCATTACGTTTGAACTTGTTGTGTTCGGTTATATTTGTACCTGTGTTATAGGTGTTTGTATAGTTCTAATAAACTCTAATAATTCCAACGGCATTTTAATTCGAGTCCCGCAACTCGTAACAATATTAATTGATCAGAACACCCGTGAGCAGAAGGCTGGCTCATATTTCGCCCAACAAATAAGCACCGCCATACAGCGCGGCAATGCAGCCAGCCTTCTGGGCACGCTTCTATCTGACATCATCACTTGTACTATTCATAACTTAGTTTATTTTTAATTTTTAATTTTAAAGTACATAGGTACATGATATATAATATAAAAAATGTTTTTTTAATAATATATGACTTTACACTTATTAATCTTACGCCTGTTTAACTTGACCCATGTTTGTCATGGCTACTGAGCATGTTGCGATATTCACTTGTTAAATAAGAGTAAACGTATACTGGGAAATATGCTATGCTATAGCTAAGCTACGTTCATAGATGGATATTTTGTATACTTATAAAAGAAATGCAGATTGCGTATTTAACAGTCCTAGTGTTAAATAAGGTCTCGAATATGGTTGAAAAGCACAAAACTAAAAGGACGCGACGGTATTCCATTGAATGAGCGTTAAACTTATATAATGTGTCTTACTTTTGATATATAAATAAAAAAATAATGGTTGCTCTAAGAAGAGAAACAACATTTAAAGCTACTAATTCACAATTTCAATCAATCTATTATCTTTTTAACAATTTTAAAATAGCACTTAATTTGTTTATGTTTTCTAACTGCTAAAACTCTGACAAGTGTGTTGTACAAGTGACATAACACTGACACTTGACGTATACAATGACCATGCGCGCCAAATTCAAACTAAATGAAGTTAATCTTCATTTACACTTATATTAAATGATTCATTTCTGTGTCAATTTAAATGAAATAACCAAAGTGATCCATTTAAAAAACTTGTATCATTTAATGTCATTACATTAAATGACTAATTTTATTTTTTACCTAATAATTTATTTTATTGCGCAAACACCTGAATCACTCAAGCGGCGCAAATATGCAAACCTCAGTGAGAGTTTGTGCCGATTTCTGTCGAGACGCTTGAACCGTGGGGTCCTAAGGCCATGAGCCTCCGCCAAAATTTATCAAAACGACTCATTGACTATTTAGGTGATCAGAAGACTGGTGTTTACATAGCCAACCTTCAGGGCACCTTACTCATAGAAGACTGTAATCTAGGCTCAGTAGGTATTTTACTTATAGTCTTGGGGTATGGGTAGAATACAATATAAATAAGTTAATTTTTCCTTTGTTATATAAATTTCTTCATTGTACTAGCTTATAATTTACGTATAATATTTAGATCAAATTTGTTTCATTTAAAATCATTACATTAAGTGATTCAAGTTTATGATTGTATGTATGTATCTCTTCGACTGCTTCATGCAAATTTAAAGATAGATATGAACTGTTTCGAATAAGTTTAACGCATTAATTTCTTATACTCGTATTTTAATCCTGACTGGGTACCATACAGCACATACGTATTCTTTTTAACTAATTTTGTCAGTGCAGGATCAAAGAAAGAATATAATTTCCTACGGCCGAGCAGCCTATCATAAGAGGCGACAAAACAACCCACAGCTAAGTAGTAGGGTTATTACCCATTTAGATGGTTATCATCACTAGTCCAGCGTATGCCGCTATCTTGAGTTGAATATATTTTCAGAGTTACACCGACAAATAACAGAAACAATTAATACTCGTCATCTGTATGGATACCTTCATTGTGCTCGGACCAATATGTTCAATTTTAAAACTTATCACAAGACCAGAAATAATACCATCTTGTATTTTTCACTTCATAATTCAAACGTCAGGGACACCATTTTTAAAGACTTTGGAAGCAAATATCGTTCTATTAACGTACATAACAACGGCCAGTATCCAGGAATTCACTTTGTTTGCACTTTTGAACAAAATAATACTTAACAGTTTTTATAAAAAATAGTATAGTTTCATTAATTAAATGGTTTACAATCCTAACTCTCTAGCGTTCGGCCTTCATGAAATACCGGAAAGAAGGCGCTTTTACGAAATTTGGTTCCGTGCATAAATTAGATTTAAAAAACAGATTACCCTTATTTCGAAGTGTTCGCTTAATTTTTTTAATAGAAAACCAGTGGCCGAAATTTGCCTTAATTATCTACACCCTGGAGTGAAGTATTAAATTTTACAGGTCTCAAAAAGTACGTTATTTCTTTTATGTGGCTTGAAATACGTTTTTACTGAAGCTCGCCTGAGGATATTGTTACGAGTCGCGAGATTTGAATTAAAATGCTGTTAGAATTACTATAGCGTTTATTAGTACTATACAAACACGTATGAAACAGGCACAAAGATAACCGAACACAACAAGTCCAAACGTGATGCAGAAGGTCGTAATTCAATAAAACGCGGAGAGTCCGTCACTATTAGATTCCCGATTGTAGTACACACGTTTCACTTTGATCGTGGTTCTGGCTCTGCCCCAATCAAGCCATCGTTTTATACTGAACAAATGCAATGTGTCCGTCCGGCAACGTTGATCGAACTTCCTAATCAGAAAAATCTTGTACTAAAGCTACTAAAGCTTGTACTTTGAAATCTGTAACACCTAGCTAATGATTACATTACAACAATAGGCTGCTCTCTAGAAACGTGTAGGGGAAAGCAGGTAGGATTCGTACATTTTTTGTTCTGAGCCTTATAAAAAAGAAACTACTAGCTATTACAAAATTATTTTAATAGCGGTATATTACCCATATATGTGGCTTTAATATTATGGAAGTTCAGTTTTCATATAAAGCAACACGGAGAAGTTACGACCGTTTTCCTAAAAAATGGAAAACGCACGAAAGCACCCCATGCATGGGGTAGCTTCGTGCATAGCGTGGGGCACATTCGTACATAGTGGGGAACCTCCGTACAATCAAAGAAAATGCCATTTATTCAATGTAGTAAAGTCCTTTAATGAGGTCAAAGTTAAAACAACGTCAGCCGTCATATAGTAAACTAGTAATTATTGTATTCAGAGTACCTATGTAACGAAAAGAACACAAATGTATTTTTTTCTTCTCTAATAATTATGAAACTAATGATCTTCATCTAGTAATGATCAAAAGTATTGTTTTAATTACTTTAATACTTAATAATAAGTCCTGAAAATATTCATATAACATAATACTTTTTCCATTAATAAAAGAACTAAAAATCAACATTATAAATTTTATCACATGTCTCAACATACATAAATACATAACTTCACGCCAGTTTCCTTGCGGAGTAGGCACGAACAACAGAGCGCCATTTAGGCTTATTCCTACACACCTCATTTGCTTCTTTGGCATTCATAGCTCTTGTCATACATGGTACCAGCACTGCGTTGTGTATGGCAAGCTGGGCTTTCTGGCTGAGTTCTTAGTAAAGCTCCATTCATACTACTCCTCAAATTTACTCTTCTTTCTATGTCAGCGCTGTACCTTCCATCCCTGCTAAAAGCACATCCAAGATATACAAACTCATTCACTTGTTCCAGCATAACATCATCGACCATTATCCTTGCATTCGTTCTGGTTTCTTCTCTTTCAAACACCATAACCAATGTTTTCTTCGCATTCAAATATAAGCCTCTCGCATGACAGTCATCTTTCATCATTGTAACTAGTGTTTTCAGTTCTGATGGCGATTAGGCTAAAAGCACGGCATCATCCGCATAAAGCAAAGTGCTAACAACTAAATATTTTTTTTTTGCAGAGACTTAAAACATAAATTCGAGTTGTATTTATCGTGAAATTAGAACAAAATTGCCCATATGTACAATATCTACCGGTACCTATTATACTAGAGGAGGATTCGTACAGTACGAATCTACCCCACATGTAACTGCATGAAGGTACCCCATCCAGATAATTCAACAAATTAATTTGAAATAAACATAACCGTTATAGTTGAGCTAAAATATCTATTTAAATATTAAAGTAATATTTTAAGGCATAAACTATAATAAATCACTTTTATAATTTGAGCATTACTTATACCAGCCAAGCGAATTAAAAGATGACAACGAAAAATACTTACGCAGAGCGAATTCACGTATCGACTTACATCATCGAAGCCAATGGCCGTATTGTGGCCCCATCCCGCAGGTACCCGTATCCTACAAACGGCAATCACGCACACAAATGCAAACATTTCAATGTTGCATAATGGCGGAGATATCTCCACTGTACGAATGCTCCCTGTGTACGAATCCTACCTGCTTTCCCCTACCAATAAATAAATAAACAAAAGAAGGCAATCATAAAAAAATTACAATAGTTTCAATGTTATTAGTATTAGTTCAAATTCCGACGGGTAATAAACGTGCTTCTACAAATCTGTACGTGGAATTTGTCTTTGTCGGCGCCTAGGTTGCAACAATATGACTAATTATGTATATGGCTTCCTTGGTGTAAGGCAGGGTAGCAGGACACATTATATTAAATAACATAGAGTAAATAATAACCATAAACAAAAATTAAAACTAAATAATTAAAATGAACAACTTGGCGGTAGGCTTAACAATACTCATTGACACTTGGAAAGTATGTTACAAGCTTTTATTTAACTTGCAATAGATGTATGTATGTATGTAAGTTCGGGTGGAATATTGCAAGTTAAATTAGACCAACCGTCCGATTTCCGATTGAGCTGAAAGTTTGTATATCGCGTGACAATGCAGTTATATAGTATCATGTAGTTGATCTGATGAAGAAGTCTGAAGGTGGCCATAGGAAGAGTTCCAGTACTAAAAAAATAGACCCCTTGTTTTACTTGGCTAGCACTCTGCTGCTACATGACATCAAGGATCTCAAAAGCTTGTATTTAAAAACCTTTTTTTAACTACTTTCTTTATTCGGTGATCAGTTCAACTATCTCCGACTGTTTGACCAGACTTAAAATCCCTTTATTCGCAAGCTGGCGGCGAGTAAACTACTCTATAAAAACCCGCTGCTCGCTGATTCATATACAGACCTAGTACCAGTTTCTCACTACACAGCAATTTGTGGATTACACGACGGTAACTCGTTTACCTTGCGATGTTTACTAGTTGACAACGCGGCGTCCTCTCGAGGAAAGCGGTGGTTGTCAGGTACACGGTGGCCCTAATAAGTTATTATTACATTTGATATTGACAGTATATCTATGTACCAGTGGGATAGATGAATATAGGTAAAATATGACGCTGCGATCGTATTTTTTTTGGTCCTCATGGTAACACGAACGAAGTTTCGCTGGGACATGCTTTTGTCATTTCATCTCCACATATGAAAAAGTTAAGACTTCATTTGCACGAGTTTAACAGGCAGAAGGCCCACTTAATGGAATGATGGAGGCGACTAAATAACCTATCTGCCCATCAGTATACGACCCCTGGTCTAGAGTATGTATTATCCGTACAGTAACGGAGAAATAATACAATTTCCTGCTGCTGGACGGCCTGCAAAACAACTCACAGCCAGGTAGTAGGGCATTTGGCCGACTGGATGGCTACCACCCCAGGTCTAAAGGATGTCGCACAAAACAAGCTTCTCCCTTTAAAGAGCAGCAGCGCATCTGTAGCACCTTTGGTGTTGCAAATGTCCATAGGCGATGGTAACCGCTTTCCATCAAGTGGGCTGTCTACCTGTCTGCGGAACCCCTGCAATAAAAAAAACCTGTACTAAAAAAAAATAAAAAACAATCCATTTTGAAATAAATATATTTTCACTTTTCTGGTTCTATGGTCTAGAATCGGTTGCCTACTTTACCGATCATTATGAAACCCAAGCAGAATCCAAATTAACATTGTAGAACAAAATGACATACATACAACTGTTATGATTATATAAAACGGAGGTTTCAAACTTTCTCCCGTAATAACTCATTACGAAGAACTAGTTTTACAACCTTACGTTACCTGATTATTATACGCCATAATATATATACTACATCAAGCGTTTTTACTGCGAAGCTCGTAATCAGACAGGCAACCCACTTATGGCTTAGTGTTGGCTATATTATAACCAATGGCTCCCAGCCTTAAGTACGATTCCATTGCGAAAATATCAAGAACTCGTAATCTCTTCCACAATATCTTCTAGATTTCGTCGCGGCCTCGGGACACTCGACAGGAGTGGTACCTAATCTAGGTTGAACTATTTAATATCGAAACCGTTTAACTTGAGAAAAGCTTAGGTTCTTACTTAAATTTTATTTATGTTAATATGGTAATAAAAGGAAAAGTTAAATATGCTTAGTTACTACTCTTGACTATTTATACCATTATTTAATCTAATTACCGAAATATGGCTTTATTATATTTCCTGTCTCCGGACGAACTGGATACTCCGGGCTATTTGCTTTATTTTTGTTTTCTGTTTTCTTAAATTAACAGAAATTCCTAACCTTCTAATACATTATTCTGAGCTAATTATACAATAATGCTTGTTTATGAGTTACATATTTCCTTAAAATTTATTTGATTTCTTTAAATGGTTTGGCGCACGAGTGTAGCGGGGGCGCTAATTGTTTGAGTGCCTAAATAGACATTTCACCCGAGGTTAACACTCTGCTTTCCATTTGAAAAACGAGTCAAATAAATAAATAGTGATTAATTAAACAAGCAAGTACTTTCCGTGAAGGAACGGAGAAAGAATACAATTTTCAGCGGCCGGACGACCTGTCATAAGACGCAACAAAACAACACACAGCCAGGTGGTAGGGTATCTCCCCGTCTGTATAGCTACCAGCCCTGGTTTAGTTTTTCGGCATAAGTGACCAGATTCCAGACTCCCTTAAGAAAGAAAACCACAATTGTAACGCTTTTGGTGTTGCAAATGTCCATAGGCGATGGTAACCGCTCACCATTAGGTGAGCCGTCTACCTGTCTGTTGAACTCGTGCAATAAAAAAAACTTTTCGAAATGAAATCATGCATTATATCCATATTTTAATCTGATGAAACCATTAATTGTGTGTCATATGAAATATCAAGTAAATTTAGTTTTCTGTGTCATTCTACCAGACAATATTTTTATGTCAATGTTGATAGTAAAAATTTAGTTCAAATTTACATAAATAAAATAATAATTTAGTGAATGATGTTAAAAGAAAAGAAACCGTTAGAGTTAGCAAATTCATAAGAGACCTTTTGTAGCTCAACAAAAAAGGTTAAATTTTCCATTAGAATTATTGTTTTTCGACATGATTTGTTCATACGTTCATGACGTAAAAAAATCCAAAGTAATAACAAATTTTTCCCCTGTTATTTCCATTTAAAAGTTTGGTTATGGGGGGGGGGCGGGTTAAAATTAAAATTAAGAGCTATAACTTCGCATGAATTTTTAAAATAGATTTGGAACCGATTTAGGACTATCGTGAAAAAAAAATCGGACAAACCCTAAATAAGGACCACCTTGAGGTGTATATATATCATTTATGCATTTAATATTAAAAAATAAGTCGTTCGTAGTATACTCGTATGTTCGTACACCACAATCGCCATTGTCATCTCAATTCATTCCTGGAGTGGTCTGGTAGAGAGCGCTTTCTAGGGATAAGACAGTCCTTTGTGCATAACTAGATATAATTTTAGTCTAAGTTCATATAAATGTGTGTGACAAGTGTTATCTATCTTTCTATGTAGTTAAATATATAAATGAAAATGGACAGAAATTAATGTTCTACTACACAATAGTATAGTAAAACAGTGAAATATCTAAAAATAGCGGTGATCTTCATACATGTATAAAAACTAAAGAATTTTTTACCTTGAAGCCTTCGTTTTATAAAAACAATAAAACAGTACAGACCACTATTTATAGCAATAACTGCAAATGGGTATTTCCCCATCTAAAAGTTCGACGCACTTAATATTCTTGAATATAACACAGTCGGGTGATAAGTTCTGTCACAAACATGTTAAATGGATTGTACGACGAATTATTATCTAGACGTGTTGCTGAGGAATTTCTTACCGCTTCTTCGCGTTTAAACAATGATAACGTTGTGCATAGAATAGGAAGTAGATTTAAATTTTAACTTATCTTAAAAAACTTTTCAAAAATAATTTTAAAAACAAGTATTTTGACATGTCTTATTATTTGTATAAAATATACATAAATATTAACACAAAAGTAGCTGTGCAATTTGAAAACTTAGAAAATAATTCCAAGAAATTTATACCTCGGAAAAAAATAACATTAATATTATTTGACGCTATATTATACTTTGACACACTGTCTATATATTTTAGCAATCACAATACATCAGCAAATGCGCAATAAGACAATAAATGCAAACATTTATCTAAAAAACAATATTAGTTACTAAGTTTTGAAATTCACAGCAAATAGATAGTTAGAAAACACTTCATTGCTCACCACAATAAACAAAAAGCAAATGCATTACAATATCACTTGGCAAAACTACAGGCGGCATTATATAAAAGCGATCTCTTCCAGGCAGCTTTACTTAAAATATTTTTAACTAATCTGGCGACGTAGGTGGAGCAGAAAGAAGATACGCCTATACAATTTAAATATACATAACACTAATTTGGAAATTTATTAATGTATTAAATAAATAAATCCAGACACATTTATAGAATGCCAATATATATGGAAAGGCTATTAGGCAATCTCCGCGGGTGGGGGCGTTATATGCTCAATGTATGACGATATCTTGTTCCCCAATTAAGAACTGGTGCCCGGAGAATACAGAACCTTGCACTTACAACAGGGCGCTTAGGGAGCCATTGGGTGCAGTTGAAAACCAGCGCCAGGCAAACGTTTGGTGCCATTGTGAGACATAATATTATTTGATTTATACCTATATATTTAACACCTATTTCACTTTTTTGTTTTCATTTTGTCTCGCAATGTGATAACCACATGAGCGTTTTGCATACGAAATAATTTAAATAAATATATTTATTAACATTATATATGACAAGCATTTTATATAAACATATGTTACAAACGTGTATGGGCTAAAAAGATGGGCAATCAACCCTGTTAGAATCACTTTCGGGACAGTAATGAGCCGAGTGCGAACCTCATTTGTCCAATTGCGGCATATAACTCTAAAACTGTTTTGATTCATTAATTTTATATTTTGTGTGTTGCCTTTGGAAAATTATTAATCTTTCATTCTTTCTAAATTAGGTACAGATGTGACAGAACTTATGACCGGACCAGGTATATTCATGAGGACCTGTTAGGAGCATCAAACTTGTATGCAGCTTAATGTGGCCGAGAATAAATTCCAATCCACCATTATTGATACAATAAAATCGGCAAATGAGCAACAACTCATGAAGTATGGAGAGTTGCGTCAAGTCTTCACCGTCCAGTATTCTTTGTTTGGAACAACACTATAAAATAGCGTTTAATTTAAACTCCATAAATGCACACGCTTCAGTTCCAAGGAACTCTCCTTACCACCTCCAAGAGTATTCAGATCCTTGGTGTCGACATTGCAAGTGATGTTGGCAAGGCGACTAAAGCAAAACTTGCCTCCAAGAAGCTGGGAGTGCTAAAACAGTAGCAGTGGGACTTCACTCAACTTCTAGTGTTTTTTAAAACTCAGGTGAGGCTGCATATGAAGTACTGCTCACACCTGTGGGCTGTAGACACCGGTTACTAGCTTAATCTTCGGAACTGTATTCAACGCCGCGTTGTCAATGAATACTCACAGGTTTTGATACGATTGACCTTCGGAGAAACTTTGCTGACTGTATGTTGGCCTTCGGAGAAACTTTGCTGACTGTATGACGGATAATGTTCCGAGAATGGTGCCTTCGTCTCTATTTTACCATATCACCGCTCGCCATCGTCTGGCCATTCAAATTCAAATCAAATTCATCCCTACTATATGCAGCGTTTTCAAGAACCCTTCTCTTGAGTACCCTGGGGATTCGGAATGAGCTCTCAGCTGAGGTTTGCCTACAGCGCTACGATATGGGGTTTTTAAAAAGGGTGTTTTAATTATTTTTTAATTCAACAACGCATTGGTTGCACCTGGAGCCTAATGACTGCTATTTCAATATCACGATTTTTCTACACTATCGCACTGGACTCGTACTTTAATAACATTGCGATGATATTCAAAATTATATTCTACTAAATCCACAATCGCTTACCGATATCGTCGCAGCGAAATAATATTATAAAAAAATTGGTCTTACCATTATCAGGAATTTTGCTAGCCGAAACATAACATTTATTTCACGAGTTTTCGCTTTGTAAAGATACAATTGCATGCCACGGGCACACCAATGGTATTATTTTTTTTATGAATGGGTTCGCGCTTGACCGATATCGCGCCTGATGTCAGGTGGAAAGTCTAAGGTGGAGCACGCTTACCTAGAAGGTACCTGTTCACGCGAGACTTGAAGACACCTAGATCGTACTCTTCAGGAAAAACAGACGACGGTAAAGAGTTCCACTCTTCAGCGGTGCGTATGATAAAAGTGGAAGCATAACGTTTCGTCCGCTTCATTGGTATTTCGACCATATATCGGTAGCGTGAGTGCGTACGTCTGCTTGTCTTGGTATACAGAATACTGAAATCAGTCAAACCTGCGATTGAGACGGTAATATTCGGCGATTTAACGTAATATTAACATCAGAATTAGGCCCTTGGCGTTGCAAATGTGCTTAGACTACAGTAACCGATTACCATCAGGTGAACCGTCAGCTTCTCTGCTGTACTTCTCTTCTTCGCATCTCTTTCGCAAAAGCTCATAAATATATAAAACATTTTATTAATAAAGTTTTTGAAGCTTTATTTACACTTTACTTTTTACATTATTTCACTACGTAACCTTACAGTGCGATACACACTAAGTACTCTCATAATATCATCTATACAAACTTTGTAGTTTCCGATGCAAACGACTATAACATATAGACAGACGCAACTACGAACAAACATAACGATGTAATGATTTGCCAAAATTGTTAATGAATCCTATAAAGTTGACTATCGGACCCCAGGCTCCGAGCAGCCTATTGCCAGTTTTTATATCCTACTATACATTCATGGCTTACCATCGGTTAAATTTTAGCATTGATTATAAGGAACTTTTCGTAAGATATAGAATCCGGCCATCAATCATATCGGTTAAACAGATTACATAGACAAATCTATTTACCGCCTCTGATAGATGATGTTATCTAAAGATCAAGAGGTGCAAGGTTGTTTTATTATATTTGTACTTAGAATTCAAGTAGAACTTAAGGTCAAAACTGTAATCCTAATTGAACACAGCTATGTTACCAATATTTCAAAAACTATGAGCTGCGCCTAAATGCCTTTTTATGGTTCCGTAACCACATAACGGAAACAATACATGTTACGGAACCATTCGATAAACGTATAATTCAAAACAACTTATACTTAAACTAATAATAATTGAAGACATGAGTGGATGAAGGTGATATGTCGCATATTCGGTTTTTTGCTTTTTTTGGCGTAGATGAAGGTTATAAGTCGATACCAAATGACTACAGACCTTAGACCATAGATATAAGGCATATTTAAAAAATAAAAAAAATAAAAGTAAAACTTTTATCTCGATTTACTCACAATTGGAATTATGCGACTTAGCACCTTCATCCACTCATGTCTTCATACAGCACATACATTCATTAAATGTTATACACAATGTACTACCAGCATGTAACAGATACACTCTCCATTAGTATAAGTTTAGTATTAAAATTAAAATAAATTAATATAATATAAATTATTCCTAAGGTAATATACACTTCAACAAAAAAATCACTAAATTAATGTCACACACAAGAACCAAAATAAGCGTGTTAAATTCTAAAAAATAAATTTAGGAATTAAGTTGTAAAAAGGGTACGGAATTCGAGTCCGTAGAGTTGTTAAAAAAGAAAAAAAATGTCACGCACTATACGAAAAGTAACAAATAAGCGTGTTCAACTTTTAAATTTTTTCTTAAATTTAATTTTACGAAAGGGTACGGAACTAAAGTCCGTAGAGTAGTTAATCATAAAATCCAAAAGAAAAAATACTACAGAGGCTCTCGCTCAGTAAATGGTTGAAGGGCTCGATACAGAAGATACAGCGATTCTCCTGAACACTGTTAAAAATACATAACAATGAATAACTAAATATACATGTGAAATTAACACTAATTATAATCCGCAGGGGGGTTTTGTGGCGAAAGCTTAGGTGAGTAGCGACACCTCGGATCCGACTCCAGGAGACAAAGGCCAGCCTGCGACTCTGTTCTTAGCCAGCCGCTAGAGCTAAGACTCAAACTCCAGGAGTGGAAGTGATAATTGACCTAACGTCGGAAGTAGCTTCGGTGAACCTGCAGCTCACCTCTCGTCACCCCTTAGCGTTGTAAGTTGAACCGTACAACCACCCTTCAAGCAACCGCCCAAACCTCCAAAAAATCCCACACAATACTTACACACATATATACATACGTGCAGGTAATGAGAAAGAATACAACTTCCTGCGGCCGGACGGCCTGTCGTAAGAGGCGACAAAACAACCCACAGCCAGGTGATAAGGCATTTGCCCGACTGGATGGCTACCACCCCTGGTCTAGAGTATGTCGCCATAACAACATTGAGTTGTGTTCAGGTAGTAGTGACCAGATTCCAGTCTCCCCTAAGACAGCAGCAGCGCATTTGGTGTTGCAAATGTCCATAGGCGATGGTAACCGCTTTCCATCAAATGGGCCGTCTGCCTGCCTGCTGAACTAATGCAACAAAAGCAAATATTTGTAATAAGTACTTATAATGTAATTTTCCAAAATCAAACTAATCGAAATTATTTTGCGGGAAGCCTATCTTCTTGGTTGCGCCATGCCAGTTGCCACTACAAGCAATGTATTGACGTCATTAAAAAACCTGCGTTATAAATAATAGATCTCCTTTCAAATAAACATGCAGCAAAAACCTTCAACATTTTTTTAGATACCACTACTGTGGAGCACTAATACGTATTGGAATATTCCCAAATTTAAGGATTGTTGCCCAGTATCTCTATTTAGACAAAAATTAAATTAATTAAATAATTAATTATATTAAAATTTTATTTTCTTATTTTTTTTTATCGTTTTACTTTTTGTTCTTTATTTTCAAAAACACGATTCTATTACAAATAGTCCTTAGTGGTAAGAGCGTTACTTGAAAACGA
Source organism: Dendrolimus punctatus (assembly GCA_012273795.1). Lineage (NCBI taxonomy): Eukaryota > Metazoa > Arthropoda > Insecta > Lepidoptera > Lasiocampidae > Dendrolimus > Dendrolimus punctatus. The sequence continues at coordinate 27,015,760 of CM022527.1, forward strand.
CTACACTGATTTAATAATTTGTTTCTAAGCTGGTATTCACTCACGAGTTGGCCAGATAGCTAAAGAACATGCTGGAAAGTTTCTTGCCGATTCTTCTGCTTTAAACAGCGATAACACGTAGCAAAGCTGTGTATATAGCAAAGGAAGTAGACCAACTGAGACCACTTGATAACAAGTGGTTATCGTCGCCCATGAAAATTTGCAACATCAAGGGAGCCGATGTATAGCTTACCACGTTGATACTTTAAATATCTGTTTACGCCCTTTTCATTCTATAGCTTGCCAGAAAAAATACCGGATTACCAGGACCTATTGTACCTACCACAGTATTTAAAAGGAACTTAAGCTATCGGCCTATTAACAATCATAGCGAAACCAAGCAATCACTTTAAACTACTTCTGGGAATACCGCGGAATTCCAGTGATATAAAGTTGCAAAGCCTTGTAAAACTAACAATTTTCCATCGATCAATGGAAAAAAACCACATCGGATTTAGATCTATTTTCCCCCTAACCACGTTAAATAACTCCTAGGAAATATGTCGCAGAATTCTCGGGATATAAAGTAGCTAACAATTTGTTATCAATCAGCGAAAACTGCACCGAAATTTCACCCACTTATTTTTATGTGAATTCCGAATAATAAGAAAACTTAAAATGTTTCTATATTGAAAATGATAATATTTATTTAAAAATGGATTCTTATACATCACTTATTGAAAGTCGTGAATCGGTCAAAGCTTCCAATTTTAGTTACTGTTAAAGAAGCGGAGAAAGAGAAGCAATGAACTCCCCCAGCGACACATCATTATTTTGTATACACTACTATAATACATTCGTAGACTTCTCAACCTTTTGATGGATAATTACTGAAAAAAATTAAGATTGTTCATATATTTCATCTCAGTTGTTTTTTGGGGATATTCAGTATACGGTTACGCATGTAAAAACAGAAAAACATCCAAACGAACAGAATGATATTATAGTGATTTGTTATTGTACGTTATGTATTTTGTTAGCATAAATATAGTATAGCTTCAAGTGTATTGTCACAATAAATCAAGCTTGCTTACGTCAGAGCAGCATATATATTTACCCGTTATTAAATATCTAAAGCTGTATTCATCATACTTTTAAATTGATGCAATCACCGGTGTTTTTCCTCTAGATGGCCGATGAACCGTTTTTCATGAAACTGGAAATACCTGTTACAAAGTATTTGTTTATTTACCGACTTATTTTTTATGCCAGGGTAGCCAATAGAAAAAGTGAAAATCGTTTATATAATTTATTATATGTAAAACCAAAACACGTTACACACGAAACGCTGTTACTAATAAAACAAATAAAGTTACTAAATTACAATAATTCAAACGAATGCATGGAACGTTACCAACTGTAATAAATGTGCCACATTTTAAAAATGTATTGAGAAATGTTTAAAAAATCTTAAGTTTTAATGATTCTTTAGTCTCTATAGGCTAATTTTTTGTCAAGTAACGAACTGAGAATTATTTTTACATGTTATAATTTTGGAAAAAAAGAAATGATGTCTGATCTTGTGCAGAAATTACCTTGGTGCGACCGAGGGTAGAACTTTCTGGCAGCGTATTCCGGTCAACTCATCAACACTTTTAGAAAAAAGTATTGTCGGTTTTGAAGGAAAAAGACAAGGACTGATATATTTTTGAAAGGGATAGATGATAAACAAAAAATCTAGAATAGAAGGTTCAGTAAGAAAAAGACAGAGATAGATGTTTATAAAGCGATAGATAGTAAATAAAATAATAACGAAAAGAAGATCGAAATTATTGGTTTCGGAAGATTCTTCCAAGTAAATAAACAGCGTAAGGCGCGCCTACCAGAGAGTTCAGTTCAAGACATCGCAGCGTCAAGTGCGATACGAGCGAGTTTGAAGAAGAGTTAAGTAGAAGACAGACCAGTTCAGTGAAGGAGGAGTGTAGCGTAGTTTAAGAGAAGATCCAGAAGCGAGACCCACGCGGTAAATTCGGAGTTCAGAAACTGCAGCAGCAGAGGGTGGTCTACGCAACATCAGCAACGGTATTGTGAGCGGGACGTCTTATCGCCGGAACAATGCGTCGTTTGTTGTGCGTGTAGGGGCAACCCTGCGGTGAGGAATCACGTACGGCTGTGTAAGTTTACAAAACCGTTTAGTTGTCCTAATTGCGTACCCCGCTCGCACGTAACAGTATATTAACATATATAATAACATCAAAAGCCAGATAAGAGCGTGGCGCCATCTATCCGTATGGGCTTTAGGAAGATTGGTAACCCTGCATGCTCTTCTTGAACCAACTAAAAGCGATTTATTACAAATTACAAACGAGTCTACGGTAATGTGTAACCCTAGCGTGTAAGATTTTTTTAATACACATTATTTAAAAAAATGACATCCAAAAATCTTTTAAAGTATCAATTTTCATTCCCCCAAAGTCAAATTCACTGTTCATTACCCTGGCAACCTAAACTCTAATTATCATAAACTTGTTTGACTTTATTTATTGACATTAATTTTAAAGCCAGACTGAGAATAGCTCCGATGTTTTTAGGCTCCATACCCTTTCCAAGTATTTGTTTTACTTCTGACAGCTCGATGACGGACGAATTAGTAATCTCATAATGCATTAGCAAATCTATCAGGGCGTTCCGTTTGCAGTTTACAACGCCCAAAATGCTCCGTTAGCCGTTCCACAAGGCGATCGAGGTCGTGGCAAAACGTCAACACGTCATCATTTTTGATCGCAGCGACCCATGTCACGAGATGGGTCGAATATACGTTCCACTTGAGTTTACGATTGTAACGCCGGCAAGCAAGCGGAACGGGAAATATCGCGGTCGTGAACGTAGTCGTTGTTAGTACCTAATTATCCGTATATTTTTGCTAAAAATACTATATCGTGTAATAAAAATAGTCACATTTCAATTAATATATTTTACATAATATTAAATAAGCCATTTTTGTAATAAAGTAAAAAAAAACCTTTAGTAAATTACTTTCATTATTTTTTACGTCTGTAGTCGATAGTTTAATAGTCGGTGCGTTACATGACCCACAGGACATCACTATTACGTCACCCACAACAATAAAGCATGACAATTATGTCATCTGATTCATGTAGGCTTTACTATCAAGAAATATATAACTTAATAGACGAGCAAAAGTAAAATAAACGCTTGGAAACCATATAGAACTTTAAATACGATTTCTAGGGCTTCAATGTTCCAAGGCAACATCGAGCCGTAAAAAACAAAATGGCCTATAACTTTGTTATATGCTTTGTCTATCGTTCATGCTTGTTCAATCTCCGTAGACTTGTGACGTCCATTCCGTATATCGCGAATGAAGCAGGCTCCTCAAAGCGTACCTGTTAAATTGGTCATGTTATTAAAATTGAAACATTTCAAGACATATGACCAGGTGCCATTCACGCGACGTCGAGTGTCTTAATTTTCATTTCTTTATTTATTTATATTAATTCATTAAAAAAATCATTTGTGTTCGAAGCATAAATACGTAGTCATAATTACAATTACAAAAATTTCAATTTACAATAAATTTATTAATTTTACAAAAATATGTCACTAGGAAGGCGTTTTTATGTAATCATATTATTTAAGCACAAAAATAATCATCAATTGAATAAAATGTTTGTTTAACGAGGAATGCTTTAACATTACGCTTAAAATATTGAATTTTGTATATATTTAGCTTTAGGAAAGTAGGTAGTTTGTTGAAAATTTCAATAGCCTGATACGTGATACTGTGGCTCTAAAACATTTAAAGACGGATTTTTGAAGTTATACTTCTTTAGGCGTGTTAGGGAAAATGATAAGAGTAAATTTTTACGATGCGCGCGCACACCGTCACACGAAAAAGCTACACCATGAAGTTAGACATAGTCAATCGACACCCTGAAGTTAGCTATAGTCAACATTTTAGTTTTGAAGTTATACTTTTACGATGCTCGCGCACACTGTCACGAAAAACCGACACCCTGAAGTTAGCTGTAGTCAACCGACACCTTGAAGTTAGCTATAGTCAACATTTTAATTTTTCTATTGTTAGTGTCGTTTTTTCTACAAACGTAGAATAAGGCAAAAGATAAAATTTTTGAAAACGTTTTTATCTTGATACGCCACGTTTAACTTCTAACGCGTGTATATAAGTACACACACACACACACACAATTTTTCTTATTGCCTCGATTTGACGCGACACGCGACGTTGCGTGTTAATTCGTGGCTGAATATTCTACAACTTTATCAAAACAACGTTTCAATATGTGACGCGTTGCCAAGTGCCCGCAATAAGTTACAATCTGAATCAGCTCACGACTTCACGTGATAATCTTGTATTTTAATACAAATTGGCAATTCTAAGAAAACTAGTTTATTAACGTTACGTATTATTAACGATTTACGTATGTCTTTAATTTGTTTTTACATTATTAAATCGATGCTTTGATTACTTTGTTGTTGTAAAAATTGGCATAAATGTGTTTTTTTTACATATTATATACATACCTCCTTTTCGTCTTTACTCGTTCCAGCTTTGTCAAAATCATCTTTTGTCTTGTCAGCTATTATTTTAACCTAAAAAATGATAAGTAAATACACTCATGGTTAAAAATAATTGCTATTAACGAAAATATTATTAATTCTATCATATAATTATTTAATTTATTGCATGTTTCCCAAAGAAATAAAATAATCATAGGGTAAATTTTATATAATAAAAAAACACTAAAACACGCGATCGTACGACCAATGGCATTTAGATACAGAATTTAAACTTAGCTGTTTTTACTAGAGTATCGTTTCACGGGGCGATTTTACTTTGATTTTCTTCTTCCGTGGTTATGGATACATACATACATAATGAACAACTCGACTATACCTAGACTAGAGTAAATAAGGGAACATGCGTTTTAGAAAATTTGTCTTTCCAGGAACCAAATGACCATTCGTGTAAGTGTCCAATTTCGAAACAATGTTTAATAAAATAAAAGGGATTTCCGAAAGTTTCGAACACAACACAGCAGCAAACTGACTGCAAACGTAATTGCTGCAAATGCGACGTACAAACTTACAAATTTCATATTCTTTCATACCATTTCAATCGTTAGTCGTTACACGGAATAGTACTTTTAATTAATTATTATTTATCAATTATTTAATAATAGGTTTAAATAATTATACGATTATTTACTTGTTTCAATTTAAAGGTAACCAACAATATTTGATTGTTGGTTTTTCTTACTTATATTTATTTGATTGAGTAATGAAATACTTCATAAGTAAAATTACTTTAACAAAATTAGGTCGTTTTAGTCTCACACCAAAAAGAAGGTTTGCACTGTACAACAACATTGTATCTGATATAATTATCTGCTGGGCGAAAACCTCGTTTGCTGAAAATGCAGCCTACAAACTCTCAAAACATACTCCATATATAAAAATATGTAAGCAACGTAAGTGCGTGGCCACTTCTTCAAATAAAGTTTGTCTTTCTAAAATTTTCGTCACCAAATACCTCTTTGCTGCCAGCGTCGTCGGCTTCTCTGACCACGGGCGGAATGTTGGGGCCCAATTTCTCTGCTAGTGTTTGTACCTATATAATAACATTCCGTTAATATTACAAACGAAAAAGTTGAGAGGCGAATAAACTGGGTGTTTCTTTTACTCTTTAGGTACACTCGTATAGGATGGAGGAGCGAGACGGAATTATACTCAAAAGTAAGAGGAGGGACGGAAAGAGGTTTATGCTACAACAGTACAATAACGCCCCTACGGATATTCACATGACAAAGAGGGACAATATGACAATGTCATAGTACGACTGTTAGTAAGTAAGGTCCTCACATAATATCACATGTTTCTTTTATTTCTGTTAATACACTTGCATCTGTCATAATATTTTCTTAATAGCTATCTATTATTATTATTACACAATGAAAGCAAAACCGTCCGAAGCTATATCGAAAGGGACAAAAGATGAATATATTCAACTCACATTAGGATATTGACTGAAGCAAGCCCTCGCCCTCCCTCTGCAAGGGAGCGCCACCGCCCTGCCATAGCGGTCCCTATCGGCCGGATCGAACATGTAGTATCCTGCCATACAAACAAACATACAAGTGTTATTTGCCATAGGTTATTTGCGAGGAGCTTAATGTCGTCCTTAAGGTCCCGTAAGCCTCTTTACGGGATCCTAAGGACGGCATCGTCCATTGAGTTCAAGGGGATGTGGGGGTCAAGGCGAATATCGCGAAATTTTAACCGCAAGAAAATGTGTGAAATATGAAGGGAATTGAGTTAAATAAAGTATTTGTGGTTTTCTGAATGTCGCAAAGTAGTAGTAGCAGCAAACTATATTTTTTTGTATACATAGTTCATACCTCTGGGCGTCCTGAATAGAGCCACAGCAAAGTCGCCTTTCCCAGCGACCAACACACCAGACCTCTCCTCGCGGAAGAACTCTGATACCTGATGAAATATTGTATATACTTAGGCTAATATATTACAATTAGGCTGATATGATATATTATAATTAACCATCACATAAAAAGCAGTTTTCACTATAACAAATTCTTGCATTTATTTTAAAACCACAGATAAGACAATTTTGTTTTATTTATTATTATTTGTTTATGGCAAGAGTTTAGCAGGCAGGCAGACGGCCCACTTGATGGAAAGCGGTTACCATCGCCTATGAACATTTGCAACACCAAAGGTACTACAAATGCGCTGCTGCCCTCTTAAGGGAGACTGGAACCTGGTCACTAATGCCGGAACACGACACAAGGTTGTTATATCGGCATACTCTAGACCAGGGGTGGTCGACATCCAGTCAAACAAATTGGTTGTGGGTTGTTTTGTCACCTCTTACGACAGGCTGCCCCAACATAGGAAATTTTATTTTTTCTCTGTTCCTATACGGATATTTATTAATAAAATTAATTTTGATACCTGTTGCACTAAATCGGTGTCTACGGATCCCTTCTGGCGGGCCTTGTAGACGACGACGCGACACACACAGTTGCCCGGTGTATAGAACTTGCGCAAGATCTAGACAGAAAAATATTATAATAACCTGTATGTACTATGTTTATAGCTGCAGAACTCGAACAGTAGTCGATTAATCAATTAATTTGAAATCTTTAATTGTTGTATTGTTGTAGCCAATCTAATGTATTTAATTATGAAATATAAGATATCAAAATTAAATTAATTAAAGCAAAAAAATTCAAACAAGCGAAAATTTGAACATATATTTTATAAAAATATTAGCGGTGTAAAAAACAGATTTAGTTTATTTATATACAAAAAGAGTCAAAAATGCATCGAGTGTTGACAGGGAAGAAAAAGATCATGGTGAAACCATCGAGATAAACGATGTGTCAATACCGCCAATCCACCTGAATGCGTGGCGGGTATACTATATCCATTTACCCTACTAATGGAGAACCTTGAGTGGGACGTCTGTAGGGGGGGGGGCTATTATTATCCTTATTATTTATAAGTCATCAAAACCACCTGTTCGATAGTCAATATCTTGGTGTCAGGTCTAAAGTGCAGGTAGCTGTCTTGATAAAGCTGATCACCGCTTTCCAGTATCTCGTCCAGGGTCGACGAGCACCACCGGCACACGTCTTCGACCCTCGACATAGCCACGGCCATCACGGAACACGCTAGAGCCTGGTGGACCACACGTGGGGGGTTGATACAACATCAATAGGAATTATTCACTCAAACCGACTCCAGATATTACTCGTTGGACAAACCTAGAAGGATATTTTCGTTTAGGATGTTTGTCACTTCTACAGAACCCTTTATAATTCGTGGACAGCCCGGCAATCACCCAAAATATACTTTTAGATATTGGAACTATACAGAATAATTTAGCAAGTATCATGTAGAGATAACCCGTCGTCAAGGCCTCTAAATTGAACTGATTCCTTCTCATGTTGTTTTTGAGGTAGTCAGCTGTGAGACACTGGCGTGAGGTTAAATTCTTCCTTTTTACTTTTACATACAGAAAGCTTTAAGGATAAAGTCGAAAGCAAGTGCACCGGACTCTCAGTTAAGAGATCTAATTTTATCTGATTCCTTTCAAAATAATTTCCTTAAATCCTTGAGACAGACACTAGAAAGATTCCTTTTTACATTAAGGAATTGGAACACTGAAATAACCTGCTCTAACGGCCTCCAAACTCACCTGATTCCCTCTCGAAGCGAACGGGAACTTCCTGCAGGCCATCGAATGTTGTGCCGACAAGAACTGAGTGCCATCGTTCAACACCAACCAGCCGCTTGTATTCCTTTGCCCTTCAAATAAAATTACTCACATAAGTGCTAGTTGCGTCCGTTTTTGAATGTTAGACCCCTTATAAAATGATCAAGTCCGTCCCTCTCTGATAGGTCTATAGGGATACCTAAACAGGATGTAGTAATATAATTTCCTGGCCTAATTGTGAATATTGTTTCAATTGCCACACGCTGAAAATATTCTGTGGATACGTCCACATGTACGTCGATCTTGAACAAACATGGCAGGCATAAGGTATCCTCAAGCTACGACTGGTAGCCCACGGGGACACCAAACCACCGAGAAGGGGAAGTATTGGTGTTTTGGATACTGAGGGGAACCTGGGTTGTGACTCCTGCATATGGCAACAGGAGGAACACACGAGAAGTTTTACTGGGTATCCCAACGACCGTAAGACCAGCTAGTCCCAAACTACCACCGCTGCCAGCCCCGACCAACGGGGTGTCCGAAAACAGATTTCTCCTCATAGCAAAAAAAGTATAACGTCTGCTACTCAAAAATGTCTAGCCTCCAGACGCCATGGGATCTTTATAATCTGTGACTACATACCTTTAAGTTTCTTCTCCTCTTTGTCCTTCTTGTCGGCTGCGCGCTGCGCGTCCAGGCAGGTGGCGCTGCCCGGCGGATGCTTGCGATCCTTTTCGTCCGCTCGGCGCTTGCTGCCATCGATTGCAACCTATATACAACACATTGGGACAATAATCACCTATCAAGGTTTCATCAAGAATTATAACAAACTAATAATTAAAAAGCTAATAATAAAAATAAGGAGGATTTGTATGTAGGCCTAACAAAGTGTTCAACGTTGAGAAGAAATAAAATGGTTGAAAGACCCATCAAAATAGTGCTAGTATACGCAAACATCGTCCACAACATAGCAGTTGTAGAGGGAGTGAATGATTGTGGATTTTTGTAAAGACATTCTTTTGTGGTCTTTATATATAAAATGAATGTCTGTCTGTATGTCCTTTATAGAATCGTAAATTATACATTTGATCATGTGATGATCCTTAGCCAAGTGTGTGTGCATGAGCCAAGGAAGGTTTCTGAGTTGGTTCACAATTGGATCCGATAGCTGGCGCTGCTGTCGGCATATCGATTAAAGCTTTTCCGGACAGTACGAAGTCGGTCGGGAGAGCTAGTTTTATATAAACATTCCATTTGATAATTCACTTCTAGCTATATTAGCCCCAGTAATTTAATTTATTTTGATGAATAACACATTTTTGTTAAAGAATTGATGGGGTAAACAAAAATTACATTACAATGAGTGCAACGCCTTAAATGATCGCAAACTATTTATCCGAGCAGTAGTTTTAAACCAACACATTTCTGTTACAAAATAGATCATAGAAGAATTTAAATCGAAGCGTAGACAAGATTTAGTTTTCCAACAACCTACAACGTTTGGTACTAAATCTGTGAAATATCTTGGTACAAAACTATACAGCACTAAGTAGGAATTTAAATCTAGTAACGATAACACGTAAGAATTTAAGAAAAGCTCTGAATAGTCTCATGTAGCCTATCATATACAAAAACACTGTAGAAGCTTTACATGATAAAACGAATACTCTAGTGCATATAATCACAAACATACGCATACATATTATTATCACACACACACACATACAAGCAAGCTTGCATACACATCATTAATTCATACTCACACTCCTATAAACATCATTGTAATTCTTACTTATCTAGACGTTATTATTGATATAGCATTTAGTTATTGGTATGATAATACCACACAATGAAAAAGAAAGACGCTAATAATCGAAGCGAATTCCGCTGTCGGCCCGCTACACAGGCTCTATAGAGACCCATTAACTTTGAACACTCCTATAAAATAGTCCTCGTATTGTTAAATAATCTTATGTGCCCTGTAGGTACTTAAATTTCATTTCATCACACTTAAATGATATCTGAATAAAATTTATAATTAGGCATTATATCAACAAGTAGCAAACTTGGTATAGACCACAACTTTACCTTACTGGTGGCCGGAACCAGCTTCGCCCCCGGGGGCGCCCTCACCAGCGGAGGCTCGACGCCCCCCAGCCTCTTGATCGGTTGCACGACCACCGACATGGCGTACAGTTGGAACTCGTGCTTAATACGTTCCACGACCGGAACGTTCTGCAGGTACCTGTTGTTTAACAACTGCCATTTCATAGCCGTTTTCAATAACGACATGCCGTAACACGGTCACAAACTAACAGTCACGCACCAGGTTATGGAGCGAGCTGTATCGATGTATTCCTATGGATTAAATCATAAACGAAGATACCCGTAAGAGGAACAGGGTTACAGAAATAGCAAAATTCGTAAGCTAAAGTGGCAATGAGCGAGCCACTTTTGTCGCAGAACTGATAGCCGATGGACCATACAATACCTGAAGTGAGATATCTCGGCAAACGAAAGAAGCCGGATGAGCAAAGGACAGGACCGGTATGTGTGGCGCAAATTAGGGGAGTCCTTCATCTAGCGTTGGACATCAATTAGCTGAAGAATATCTAATAAGACTATGCAAAAGACCTAATTATTACAACTACTCGAGTGATTTATGAATAATATGAAAATGTACACTTACGAAAAGGCCATCAATTTTGCTGATGAAAATGTCATCACACAAGGTGCGCCGTCATCCTGAAATTATCCACGGATAATTTGGATTATTTGGGGGATGTGGCTAGGGAGGAGTGTTGGGGAAAGTAGAGAGAGGCGAGCAAAGGGGAGGAAAAAGAGAAAGAAGAAGAAAAAATCTATTTGTTGGAACCTCGCAGCCTTAGAATCTAGTTATGAAAATGGCCACGAAACCCTAAATAACTAAAATACATGTACCCAACCTGAGCATCGATCCTCAGACCGGTGGGTCCGCAGGCGTGCGGCTCCATCATATAAAAGGCGGGCGCACCCGCCACGCGCCACACGGCCACAGCGTGCGGCACCGACCACAGTATCCCGTGGGTGTGCGTCTCGAAGAAACGCTCCAACGCACATCTGGATGGATATCGGTCAAGTTCAATAATAATAACAATACGCAAGAGGGCATTCTGGTCAAGTCTTAAGACGTTGACATAACCAGTCGGTACGGAGTAGAATTCGCAAGGACTAAAGTTTATTAACCTTCAAGGGCGAGTGTTAAGGTATTTTGCACGGCCTCTTGTCGGTCCAGTTTTCTGACATCTAGCTACCGTAGAAAAAACATCGTTTATTTGTTGGTCTCAGCTTTCGAGAATTGTCAAATTATTATGAAATGTTTGTTATTGCTTTTCATGTAAGAGATCAATATAGTTTCCATCGAGTATTAATTCAAGATTAATGCGATCAAAGCAGTTTAGGATACGTCGCAAATTGTTATGTAATAACATTTAATTGACCTGACAGTCATTCCGGTGGGGTCCTTCTGTTCCAGCCTCCCAGAGAAGACAGATTCAAGATCATAGCGGACATAGTTGACACCAAGGACGAACCTCTTCAACACCTGGTTATTAGTAGACTTACATAGAAAGCGAAACATGTTTTTGTGTAACATTTTTTTTGTGAATCATTTAATCAGATTTGTGGTACGACACTGGACATATGCTAGACAGAAAGAAGAAAATATTTGATATAAATTAACAGAATCTTAATTAAATATGGCAAAGAGATCGATTGTATCCTGATGAAGAATATAAACCTCTTAATTTAAGGATATAAGAAATAAAGAAGTAGTACATTTTCAACCAGCGTCACTGTTCTGTTTCGACCTCATTCAAAAAGCAAACATCGCAGCAGGTAACTACTGGAATTATCTATTTTATACACAATCTCACCTGAAGTGGCAAAAGGACGTCTTCTCCAGGCCTAAACTCATATCCCAAAGAGCCCAAAGACGCCGCGAATAACTGGCACGCCACTGACATCACCTCATCCACGGTTTTTCTGGAATAGCATACATATTTCAAATCGCTTTTTACTCGCCATATTGATGAACTATTTATGCACAGAATACAAACTTGTGTTTGTCGGAGTCCTTAATATTTATATATATTTTAATTCCGTAGACAGGTGAAATGAAATGAAGATTTATTGTCTTGAAAAGATAAGAAAGACAGATAGATAACAATTTATTACTCATCAAAATAAACGTAGATAATTTTGATGTGCACAACTCTGCTGTCATTTCGCTAAGAAATACTAAAACATTCAATCCAAATTACCCTTATATCAAACCACCGAGTTCATTTTGTTTAAACTAATTTTCCTTTTCAGTAATTTTAACCTCTTTGTCAAAACTTTCCACCTCGTACTTCAAACAGGCAAAGTTAGCCTTTGGAGTAACGGGCTCATCCAGTGATTCAACATAAACTAGGGTGCCGGTTTTAGCAGGAGAATATTAATTAACAATTTTCCAAATTTCAAGTTGTTTACCTAGTCCACAGTTGTGGTCTTCGCACGTGGGACATGCAAGCACCTACTATAGCGCCGCAGGACGACTGCAACAGAGCGTCTCGAGTGAACCTGAACAAACATATCTAAATTATTAATAATTAAAACTTTACGTTTATTGCAATTGCTTTAGCAAAAAATGTTCCCGAGCAGGTTAGATTCGCGTTTGACGACTGTCTCAACAAATATTAAGTGAAGACGTGATCTAGGACGCTTACCTAGAAAATACCTATTCACTCGTCACTTGAAGACTCCTAGATTGTATTTGTCAAGAAAAACAATTGATTTAGATCCCTAAATATCACACAAAACTGACTCTCGACAGATCCAGTGGTTGATGAACAAACAAGAAACAAAAATACTCACTTAATAACTCCAAGTGCCCTAAATCCCGTTAACAGTATTGAAAAACACTCACTTGACCAGATCAGGTGGTCTGGATCCCCTCAATATGGTGCGCCCCCTCGCAGTCTCCACGTATGCCGTAAGCACTTTCCACTCGTAACCTTCGTCAGGAACCGCCCCCTGCGGTGACACAGCATTGGTAATTTTCGAAAACTCCCAAAACACCTTCACCGCTGCCATTGAAAATCTGAAATCATGAACTGATTTTACAAAAAGCTAAATGTAAAAATATATTTCCTTACATACATGAAATTCAATTAAAGTGAATTCAAGGTGGTGGACGTTTTCAAATTAAAAGACTAAGCGTCTAATCTTGATAACATATTCCTTAGTAACTTCTATGAGTCAACAGTTAGTAAGTAAAATAAAATAAGTAGGCAAATCATTTCCAAAAAAATCAAGATAATCGAGCAAATTACTGGTAGAAAAAAAATTGTTTCAACGAAACTCTATTGAAACAAGATCCGATAAGTAAATTTAAGTCATTTTCAATTAATTACTTTATGGTTCCGAAACAAAATAAAGAAAACCATAGACATTTATGTTCTATATAAAACCATAACGTATTGATAGCTTTGCACTTCTTTTAATTTTAGATAAGAAGTCAGCATATTGTTATACGGTGAACCATACAGTCTTCATTCACCTGTAGTTCCTCCTCTAGCCAGCCCTTCTACTTTGCTCCTGAAGACATCAGCCACTTATTTTAAAGATAAGTACAGGATATAGGCCGCACTGCCCACCAAAGAACTCTCACTATGTCCCACTGAATGTGGCTCCCATAGCACACACAATTTAATACACCAGCTGCCTTCCAAACAGCAATACAATAGCTCTTAGAGCAAAGCACACCATATTTGTTAAAAATGGGATTAGGTATACTAAATTTCTTCACTCACCTATTAGTACCTCCTCTGGCCAGTCCTTCTACATTACTTCTGAAGACATCAGCCACCTCTTCTATTGTAGAATAGAGCACACAAGCAGCACTTCCCACTGGGGAACTCTTCCCACCAGGTCCCACCGAATGTGGCTCCCATAACACAAACGACTTGTCATCAGCTGCCTTCCAAACAGCCACACAATAGTTCTTAGAGCAGAGCACGCCGTACTTGTCCTAAATGGGATCATACAAGTAAGTCAGTTCAGGGTATCTTTGAATGGAACTGGCAACTGCATCTTAGTAAACACAGTGTATGATTCATTCCAGCCCGATAGACTGATGACTTTAAGCAGGTCACCAAAGGGTGCTAAATGAGGAAAACAGCGGACATATATGACGCAGACATGAGGAGGGCTACATGCAGCAGTGGACTGCAATAGGGTGACAGCAATCTTTGAATGTAACACCACCAGAAATAATTTTTACATCAAATCAAAGTTCAGTGGTAATTTTTTCCTTGTAATTTTATATTTAGGCTAGCTGTGCTTGCGACTTCGTCCGCGTTGTTTTTTTTTTTTCGCTGAACCCTAAAAACAGTAGCCTAAGTTACTCTTTGTAACATCAGCTATCTGCCAGTGGTAGTCCCGTTAAAATCGGTTGCATTTTCGAAATCTCCTGGTAGGATTTTTCACTCTGATTATTTCCACGTTTTTATTTTTACATTATAAACAGACACTTAAATTTTATTTATCTGTATAGATAGAGTATTTTGGGTGCATATGAGGGTTTAAAAGAGGTTAAAGGTTTCAAATTGGCCAACGTGAATCGTTGTGTAGACACCAGTATTCGGAAGTCTCCAACGACCTCTAGTCCACATCACTGATGAGCTCTTACTCTGTAAGTTCGGAGGGAAAGACTATCAACTCGACTCCACAACCAACTCCACTCATGGGAGCTGAAGACTAATGGTAATATCGACTAAAGAGAATAAACTCTAAAGCAAATCACTCACAGATTCAAAGAACTTGAGCAATCCCCTCCTCACATTGAGAACTCCCCCACTTTCTCCGGCTTTTATGTCCCCATCTACTGTGTCTGCTACGATTTCCAAACGAACCTGAAATTTATTTTTGCACGTTTTTAGAATGCATCGTCAGTAATATCTGGTGCTTGTTTTATGTTCTGAGTGCAATATAATAGAAACATTAAGTTAAAACCTCGATGACATTCTTGCTGCATTTACGGCTGCGAGTTTTAAGTTAAAAAAATCGAATCGCTCGTACATACTTACATTGAAATTGGTGACGTGGAACTCGGTGGTGATTTCCATCGGAGTGACGACAGGTGGCGCTGCAGCCTTCGGCAACGACATGGTGTACAGTCTGTCGCCGTACTTCAATATCGCGTCTATCAACTGGGGTTTCCAGTAAATGTAGGGCTCGACGTGTTCCACCACTATGCCCATTATCGCGTTGGCAGCGTCCTGTCATACACATAGACTAGTAAACAAGTGCCTTTTGGGCCAATTTTTTTTCAGCAGTCTCCGAAAATTATAAATGAGGTGTCATTCGATTCGGAATGGCATCTAGATGATTTTTGAAAAAAATGAAGTACCGCTTGCAAAAATTGTAAAAATGATTAACAATTAATTTAAAAGGGGGGGGGGTTAGTTTTTGCAAATATCTCAAAAAGTAATAAAGATTTTTCGAAATTGAAAAAAGATTCGAAAAAGGAAGAAATTTCCTAAAAAAAGTCCTGACTCCCGAAACTGTAAGATCAATATTTATAATTTTCCAAGAGGGATGAAAATACGGTCGAAAAAGGGGACTCTGGCTTACGCAAGCCACACCCACATCGGCCCTTTAATGAATAAATATTATTTAAACATACTAAATATGAAAATAAAAAAAATAAAAAATTCAGGCACTAACTGAATAGATGAATGAATAAGAATGATGAATACAAAGTTACAAAAAAGAAGAAAGTTACAAAATTAAAAGGTTAAGTTTAAGCAGATTATTGTTCATTCATCTATTCAGTTAGTGCCTGAATTTTTTCAATTTTTTATTTTCATATTTAGTATGTTTAAATAATATTATTCATTAAAGGGCCGATGTGGGTGTGGCTTGCGTAAGCCAGAGTACCCGTTTTCGGTCGTATTTTCATCCCTCTGGGAAAATTATAAATATTGATCTTACAGTTTCGGGAGTCAGGACTTTTTTTAGGATATTTCTTCCTTTTTCGAATCTTTTTTCAAATTTGAAAAATCTTTATTACTTTTTGAGATATTTGCAAAAAAACTAACCCCCCCCCCCTTTTTTTTTGTTAATTGTTAATAACTTTTACAATTTTTGCAAGCGGAACTTCATTTTTTTCAAAAATCATCTAGATGCCATTCCGAATCGAATGACACCTCATTTATAATTTTCGGAGACTGCTGAATAAAGTTGGTCCAAAAGGCACTTGTTTACCAGTCTACACAGAATGTTAGAACTTCACCCGTCTCATGGCCTTCCTCTCACACACATACAAGTGATATCAAAATTTAGCCGATACTAAGGCAACAGTCCGCCATCAGAGGCTTCATTTTCAAACGTTTTTATCGGATGTATAAAAACATATTAAATTATATTTTAGAAGGAAAAAATACGTTTTTTCTTATAATACATAGATAGATAGATAGATAACACTTTATTGCACACCAAAATATATAATTACAGAAACAGACCATAACATTTACAATATTTTCTAGGCAATACAATAGGCGGCCTTATCGCTCAAAGCGATCTCTTCCAGGCAACCTAAATGAGAAAAATTTGAATCAGGCGAAATAGGTGGTGCAGAAGAATGGCAATAGAAACATAAATATTCATAACTAATATTATATATATATATATATATATATATATATATATATATATATATATATATATATATATATATATATATATATATATATATATATATATATATATATATATACACAAATACATACATATATACACGATTATGTATACAATAATACACAAGTTATTATAATTAAAGTATTAGCATGATTATATTCTGTTAATCAGACAGCTATTTGTGGACAAATAGTGTTTTCTGAGCAAATTTCTAAATGTTGGTAAGGATTTGGCCTCTTTGACAGTAAGAGGCAGCATATTCCAAAGTTTGACAGCCTGCACCGTAAAATAATTACCATAATAGGATGAAGTGTGTACAGGCGTCATAAGTTTTCGGTACGTATCATGGCGCAAATTGTGGGCAGTGGAAAGGCGAAGGCATATTTACACCGTAACATGTAATTAAATATAAAAGAACAAGTAAAAACGTACTAAACCACTTTGTCAAAGGTCTTTTTATTAGACGAGTGGGTCCATAAAATATAACGCACTAGGGTTTTAGGTTATTAGAAGAAAACTTGTTTATTTTGATAGCAATCATTCACACAAGATACATTGCATTAAATGATTGTCTAGGCCTGCGCCTAGATTTCGCCAAAATTCCGACTGTCCCAATAAATAAACCATGCCATTTTGCGTGACAAAAAGAATTATATACATATTTATACATAATATTATACACCCAGTGATATTACTTGCAACGATTTGTTAATACCTGTCGATCCCTAGCTTGGTCCATGAAGTAATTCTCGTGCTGAGCGACTCTCCCTCTGACGGAAGCCGATCCTCTGCCGAGCCGTGTGAAGTATTTGCCAATGGCGGAATCTTCTAGAGGCTCGATCAGTACTTCCTCCTCTGATGAATATGCATTTTTTTTATATCGGCAGGCAAATTAAGACCAGTTATGCTTGTGTTATGGATAATATACAACAAACTACTCTAAGGCCGATCCCAGATACCCAGACATTAGTAAATAATGGAAAAAATACGTTTCCGAAATTTACCATACCAGGATTCGAGCCCGGAGCCTCTGCGTTGCAGTTAGGTAAGCCGTCAAAAGCCAAGAGACCCGGAATTTAAACTACTTCGGTGTCAAATTTACATTTAAATCCGTTAAATAGTTTTCACGTGATGCATTTACAAATAGGCAAGCAGGTCAAAATTCTATTATAAAAATCAACAATCAGGACCAAACTCTATAGTTGTAATTTCCAAATTTAGTAGTCCGGATAGGTCACATTAATTTTTTTGTCTTGTTCTTAATGCATTATACAAACTTGATAAACCCTCTACATCCCTTACAGATGTTACTGTAGATACATGTTGGCAAACAATGAATTGTTCTGTATTATTTTGTGCTGTGTTTTACCTATTGTATAAGATTTTTCAAGATCTATCTCTGCCTTCTATCTATCTCCTCTTCTGTCTATCTACTTACCTTCTTCGGCTGCAGCTCCCTCGTCGCCTTCTGCCTTTGCAGGCGGTGCCTTTCTTTCCTTCAACACAGAGGTGAGCTCGTTGGTCACCTTGACCGGGTACAATTTGTACGGAGCGAGGCATTGCTTCTTGTCTAGAGGACCTTGGAGAGCTATAAGAGACAAACGAGTTAATCTAATAACTCTTGTATATATTTTATTTCATGTATCTCAAGTTGCTTTAGCGCTTAGATTATTTAGGATTTTGGTACGTTTTTGCTTTTTAAGTTTACCTACAAAACCTCTTCACTGAAAAATACACGATAATAGAGCAAAAAATATATCTAACTAATTATGGTAATTTATTGAGGCATTTGGATTGTTGATAATGGGTAAGCTAGTGATGCCACAAAATTGTGTGAGAGGGCACTAAATAACATTGTTGTAATGAAAACAATTAAAGTCATGTGACAGAAGAGTGTTGAGCTGCAAGATTGTTGGATACAAGTGCAGAGGTAGACAAAAAAGAGACGGATGAATTGTTTGAAGGATAACTTGATGAATTGTGGTGTGACAGAAGGCTAATACCAGAATAAAAAAGTAAGGAAAGAAGAGACATTATTATCGTGCCGACGCCAAATGTAGATGGTGGAAATAAAGAAACTAAATAATCCGCATCGGCTATTACTGTTGCATAAAAGTATTGATCAAATAACTCACTAAGTCTATCAATGAACTCTCCGGGACTGGAGAAAACCATTAACGCCGGACAAGCCTCAGGAGGCACAAACTCCGGCTCAGGCTCCGGTTGCTCCTCGCCTTCTGCCAAAAGTAAACGCTCGTCAAATAAATTTCACTAAGCGGTGCTTAACCACATCGTAACTAAGAAGCTCTTAAATTCCTAACAATACTTATCTTTAATTCGCTTATAAACTTGGTTTAGTTGTTCATTTTCTACATTTAAAAGGCGTACAGATAAATGAATTCTGTATAATAAACAGGCTATAACCAATAGAATTGATTATAGCCCGAAAATAAGAAATATTGACTTAAACCACAATTTTTGAATTTGTATCTCGTGAGCTTGACAGCTGATATTCAGAACATGTAATTTTTGACAAAACAGCATGATAATTAGATGATTAAGGTAAAAACCGCAGACTTACTTCTTAGTCATTGCTCAAACTGAATACTGGGAATGTTTATTTTTACACGTATTTAAGTGTTACTTAGTCACCTTAAGAGACGTTAATAAGTAAGATCATGAAACTTAGTACATTTTATTCGCATCTAAGTATAACTACTTCTTCCATATACCTAATACTTTGTCAAAACTAGCGGCATTCTGGTCGACTCGCACTTTTACTTGGCGGGACATTTCTTCACTTTGAATTAATTGTTTTTAACTGAACTATAGTTAATCCTATTATTATAGTACTCCCATAATTATAACTTAGTCATATAATATTCTCATAAAATAACTCTTATCACATGAAACAAATAAGTTGATGAGAATTCTTACCGCCTCCGGCTTCTTCGTCCTCCTCCTCTTCGCCGCCGCCACCCTCGCCGGCCATCTCATCCTTGATGCGCTGAAGGCGAATCTCATCCCCTTGAATTAAAAAAAAAATATATCAGCGACAAAAGTCGAAAATGCAAGTTATATCCAAACTAAATTACACTAGAAGAGTATGGAAGGAAAAGACATATTGTGCCAACCTCAAATAATTGGGATATGGTAAAAGAAAAGAGGGACCGTCTGTCTCTTGTTGTTGCATCTGGATCACGGTTAAAAATGTTATCAGGTGCGTTTTCAACAATATCGACCCTTTGCTTAAGATTAAGTTTATGAGTAATATCTTTTTGTTTTTTAAAATTGCTGTCAACAAAGCTTGTTTTCTTTCAGCCGACATTTGATCAAACCCTCCTACATACATATATGTAACAATACCTTTTTTAATCCTCTGCGGAGTCAGCATGCCCTTCGCAAGAGTAGGGGCTGGATCGAAGACCACGACCTTCCCACCAGGTGACAACCAAACGCCGAGCTGGTGGTAATCGCCAACCAGCAATGAGATGTGACTCGACTTGCTCTGATCGTACCACATTTTGAATAGCGCGTCTTTGATTTCTGTAAAACAAAAATGTCTCAACATTAAGTTCCATTTCAAGTTGAGAACATTTTTGAAAGTTTA
The DNA here is from genome assembly GCA_012273795.1 of Dendrolimus punctatus. NCBI lineage: Eukaryota > Metazoa > Arthropoda > Insecta > Lepidoptera > Lasiocampidae > Dendrolimus > Dendrolimus punctatus. The sequence goes on from CM022527.1 coordinate 27,036,348, forward strand.
AATTAAAAATTAAGTCAACGACCTATCCTATATATTTATATACTTCGCAACGTACAAGTCTAATGAGTTGCTCCATACTTTTCACATCTTTAAACACCATACTCACCTTTGAGTTTCTCCTCTTCTTCTTCGGCACCTTCTTCCATCTCTTTCTCCCCACCGCCTTCTCCTTCCTATATAAAAATACAGTAATATAATTAATCATAACTTTTTGTCTCTCAGTTTTTGATTTTGTTTGTAACCTCAATTATAATGCAAGCCCTACAATAATGTTTTTTTCACTACGCGATTAAAAAAAATCGCTGTAGCTTTAAATCTCTCTTCGGAAGAGGTTTCAAATTTAAGTTAGTTTTTCAACTTAACACTAAATAATATACATTATTAATACAATTAGCACCTACTAACGCCGAAGCAAAATATGTCGAAACCTACACATCAAAATTGCAAACCTGTGCATCCCGCCAACTCAAAACAGAGTAACGAGAATACACTATGCATTGTCAAAATGAGAAAGCCAGTAGCAACTCACCGCTTCAGGTGCGTCAGGAAGTCGCAACGGAAGTCTCATTGGTTCCTCCAGCTCTATGGAGAAAGTGTTTGCGCCCATCTCAAACTTCTGGGTCAGGTCTTCGGGCGTCACTTCCTTTTTGCCCGTTTTTCTGACTAAGTTTATGTAATAGTCAGTTCCAGCCTCTGAAAGGTTAAAAATTCTTATCAATAAATTAAAAAGTTCTTACATCTCATCACCCAATTCCTGTCCACTGCTGGGCTCTTTATCCGTCTATGTGTGTTGACGTTTTCTGATATTCCACTTCCAGTGTTTTCGTCATTATCAGTATAAATGTGGCCGGTGTCACTGAATGTCGGAGAAAATTCGACAACCGAATTTGTTTCCCGTACATTAGAGATGACAATGTCCAAACTTTAAATAATATTTTCAACACATTTGCTCAAAAAATGATTTTACAAAGCCTATATATATTGTTCGAAAGTTAAAAAACGCACACTGCAACGGAACATGTGGTAAAATAGGTACTTATATGAAAAAAAAATGAGAATTCCCCCAACCCAAACAGTTTCACATTACGAAAGTGAGTAAGCTGAGTAATCGAACTTCCTTGGAAGTGCTTTTGATCAATACACTGGTCTCACTTCAACGCAATAGAAAAATGGCGACGAAAGATGTAGTCCTATTTTCCAACACGCGTATGTGACGCCATTTTGCAAAAGTGCGCCATTTTCATATCGGAAACGTCAACGATTGTTGCTGCTTTCCGACTGATATTTATGTTTATTTCATTACCTATTGTACTGTTTTCACGAAAATGTATTGGCCCTCCACTTGTTTGTAAAAACATACTGCACTATTGTCGTAAATAACTATTTTTATAAACTGATTATGTTGCCAAGGTTACGGCGTTAATATTGTAACGAATTTGTAGGAGATTTTTAGGATGTAAGTCCGAAAATGCCGAGGAATCCCATCACAAAGTTTATTTGAAGTACACACACGTAATTCATAGTTCATACAAGTATAACCAAATACGACAAAACCAAACCGTAGGGCAGATAATCGTTATCACATAAATCACAGCAAAGTTCATCGTTATAAAATACTCACTGTGGCTGTGCACTAGGCAACGCCTCGTTCGCAGTCAGAATACGACTGGCGCTCTACCCGACTGACGGACCCTCATCCATTTGTAAATTAGACATGGCCTCTTACCAACATGCCACCCACTGGTTCTTGAAATCGTTATATGGTCAGCTTAACGGCTTCCAAGAATTCGCATGAAATACCAACAGAGGAAAGAAAGTTTGGTGATGTCAAAACAATAGATCGCTCAAATTCAAAGGGTGTAATAAAAAAACACCTGTAAGGGCTAGTTTGCATCAGTATTATATGCGAGTGCTAACCCAAAAAGTTGTACATATGGTCCTGGTGCATGTGAGGCGGCGGCACAGACTCAGCCGCGGCCACGAACGCCGCTGCCGCCGGCAACGCCAGCCTGCGACCGGCCTGATCTTCGTCCTGAGACATTTATTAAACATGTGTTGAAGTCGCATCATATCATGTTGATTTCATACTAACAAATCCTTCATACATACACCAACAATATAAACCTAGTATAAACAGCTAGGGCACCTTTCCACTAGACTATCAAAACCTGATGCAAACCCATTTAAATAAATAAGTAAATCATGTCATAGCAACAGCAACTTATGAAATTGCATATGATAGATAGATAGATAACACTTTATTGTACACCAATACAATCATGAACTTAAAGACTAAAATTATATCTACTTAAGTACAAAGGGCGGTCTTATCGCTAAAAAGCGATCTCTTCCAGACAACCCCATATGTTGAATTGTAATACTATACACGGAGGAGTATGAAATTTTGCGCACTTGTAGTTTATATAGAGAAAGTTAATTATGTATAAAAATACATTAAACCAATGAAAAAAAACATTACACACACTACCATGTATTTAACACATACACGCATATATACTCTTGTTGGTTATTGTTAAAGTCAAATTAACCGTGTAGCCTTGAGAAAATCTGTGATAATCTAATATATAAAATTCTCCTGTCACAGTTTTCGTTGCCATACACCTCCGAAACAGCTTGACCGATTTTGATGAAATTTTTTGTGCTTATCCGGTATCTATGAGAATCGGCCAACATCTATTTTTCATCCCCTTAAATGTTAGGGGTCGTCCACCCCTAAATTTTTTTTTATATTTTTTAGACAAAATTTTTAATTTCTATTTTTTTATGATACAGCATTAAAAGATACATACAACCCTAAATTTTCAACCCTCTACGATCAACCCCTATTTTTTACCGGGCAGGACGACATCTGCCGGGACAGCTAGTAAAAATATAAGTCGGATGTCTTTTACAACAGAATCTTAGTAATGTTCAAACTTATAATTTAAATTGATTATGGTCGAATTTCGTCCACTAGTAATTACGAAATATATATTTTTTTCAATAATCAGCAATTGGTTGTAAATAGCCTATATGGTGCCACCATATTGATGTTACTTGGTTTGGTATTTTCTCCGTGCAGAAACGGAACAAGAATACCAATTCCTGGTGGTGGGCTGCCTGCCGCAAGAGGCGAGAAAACAACCCACAGCCAGGTGGTAGCATATTTGCCCGTCTGTATGGCTACCACCCCTGGTCTAAAGTTTGCCACCATAACAACTGAGTTGCGTTCCGGCATCAGTAGCCAGGTTCCAGTTTCTCGTTCCAAGTTGGCAACACATTGGCAGCACTTCTGGCATTGCTAATGTGTATAGGCGATGGTCACCACTTTCCATCACAGTTGGGCTGTCAGCCTGTCTGCTGTGCTTCAGCAATAAAAAAAATTGGCTTAAATATTATAATGTTCCCGACTGATATTTACCCCGATGCCAGCTTTTCTTGCAGATTTTCCAATAGCTGTGTTTTCGCCTCTAGGTCCCATCAAAATGGCGGCCGTTTTCTTAGCTATCCACTCAAAAGCTTTATTCTGAAAATAAACGAATAACAATATTCCGCCGATAGGTAGCGCACTTTGAGGAACAAACCCTTTTTTATTATCCGCAAGAGTTAACTTGAGACCTCCTCCCAACACCCGCTTTCTTACCTCCCTCGCCATCAACGCGTCAGTACCTCGCGTTTACGTCGTCCGAGCGAAGTCTCAAGTTAACTCTTGCGGGTTGTACTACTGCCTTTTGTTAGTAATTAGATTCTAAGGAATTTCTTTACAATACGTCCAGGCCGATTAAATAATCAAAATCCTGTTTTATTATTCTGTGTGCAAGCGACATTCCAGAAGTTCTCGTTGCTGCTCTTTAAAGCTTTACATTTCCTTGTTTCTATAGATAAGTGTTGATAAATGCGATCATCATGAAGAATTGCGGACAGTTGTATTTCGGTTGTGATTTAAATAGTAGGGGAGGTCAAGCGGGGATTTTGGGATTTACTCGAGAGTGGCAGAATAACAAGGGGAGAAACTTTGCACCCTATTATGTACCCCCACCATATACGAACACTTCATATAGGGTATTTCTTATTCTTCAATTTTTTTTCAAACCGTCAGATTAAGGAAATTCCTCCACGTAATTGTCAGATTATGGTCAGCACGACAAGGACGTCAAGCTGGACCGTCTGTATATTAATCTGACGCGGCCGAGTATTTCATTGTTAAGATTTTTATTTTTCAAAAACTTTTGGTCGCGTCCAAATCGTCAGTCTTTTGAATAGGAGTTCCTTTTAGGGTTTTCTTAATATCCCTTTTGAATATCTGACGCGCTTGAGTATTTTTGCGCGACTCCCTTTTTTAACCTATACACGCTCCCCCCACCAGTTAAAGGGCATACTTCAAATAACCTTTTTTCTTTTAGCACCTAATGTTCACAATCCAAAAGGTACCCGCGACGTTCGAGTAATTCCACATTTAGCATCTTGGGCTCCCCTACTAAAAAAAGCAGACTGAAAGAGATGCAAACAAACTTCGTGATGTTTCAATCGACATACGATTCAATCTATGTGCAACATATTACAAAATATGAACCCCAAAGTCTGTCGAGTAGAAGTTTGAGAAAACTCATCGATAAATTGACTATTGAAAATATCCACCTCCAACTTAGTTTCGGGGGCTCCCAACTCAGCTATCAACTTGGACGCCGTGACAGCGACTGGCGAGATGTTGAAACTGTCGTCGACGCCGGGCGGCAGATTCGCCAGAATCGAGTCCGCTAGGGCTTCGGCGCGACCGCTTATGCGTACCAGGCATGCGGCCGCACGCGGCTCATCGGACGGATAACCTAGATTTCATAAACGATAAACAAAGGGATCAGCTTCGTTAAGCCCCCGCGTATTCTCAATCAATAAACCCACGTTCTTCCTTGCGTCACAATCGGCTGGTTCATTGTAAAAACAAACGAGATACTTTATATTACAAAAGGCCCCAACCTAGTCAAATAAACTCCGCCTAAATATTTGCCTTCGATTAAAATTATTATTTAGTCGGGGGAGGCCTTCGCCGCAGAGGCGACTTCCATTATTTAATGTGAGCATTATATACTTACATATTTTAAAAACTAAACTTAAGGGTAGAAATAAAGGCTTTTTTATTTTATTAAAATTATATGTGGTTTGAAAGAAGATGTAATAACAAGAGTTGAAAAAGGAATGTTAAGGTGGTTTGGGCATGTAGAGAGGATGGATGAAAATAGAATCACAAAACAGGTATATGACAGTATTCTCAATGGTAGAGCTGTTGCCGGTAGACCGAGACGAACATACCATGAACAAATATCAGAACTGTTAAAAAAAGGTCAGGTAAAAAGCATTTCAAATAAACGCGCATCTATGAAGAGGTTAATGAAAGTAGGTGCAGCGAAAGTTGTTTGTCAGGATCGTCGCAAGCGGAGATCCATAGTCTCTGCCTACCCCCATGGGAAACAGGCGTGATTTTATGTATGTATGTATGTAAAATTATATTTATATTACGAGAATCTTACGGAAAAAGTTTAAAGTGACACCAGGTCGAATAAATTGTTTTTTTAAATCTTTATTTTTCAACAGGATTTACTCCGATAACTTGGTTCTGATGCGAAATTTACACTGATCGATAATATCTTTAGCAAAGCCATTGTGGTTGTGTATGTATGCCTTTACTAACATTACTTATCTCTTCCGGGATTCATGTATTTTCAAACTAAACATTCATTACTCTGCTGAAAATAACCTTTGATGCTCCGTCTGCCGTTCAACAAGGCGCCTGTGGTCGTTATGTTCGTGGCGAAAACGTCACTAATGACGTGATTATCACACAGCGCTCACAACGCCCTATGTCAAGAGCTGGGTCGAAGTGGGCGTGGACCACAGAGCATTAATTCTTTCGATTGAAATCAACCAATGACATTCACATCAACGCTCCATAATCCGTTCCACTAGAGTTTATGATTGTGACGCTCGTAAGCAAAGGAACGGGAAAAATCGCGGTCGTGAGCGTGGTCGTTGTGAGTCTCTTTTGGGATGGTAGCCTTAGGAAAATAACTGTAATCCTTGTTACCCGTCCAACGCGAACAAAGTCGCAGGCAAATGCTGGTAAATAAATATAAAAGTACACTCACCATTCTCATCGCAGCCATGAGGATCGAACAGGTAGTAACAGTCATCCTGCTTCCATATGGCGGTGGAGTTACCTCTTGCTGTGAGAACAGCATGCGTGTGCTCCTTGAATAGCTGATTGAGGGAGTCCTTCAGGGATAGGATCCCACTGGACTGATCCGGATTCAATTGGCCTGGAAAATATAATAACAACTCATAGTCTTCCCATTACTGGGCTTGGGTATCCCAATTACTAAAAGAACAGACAGTATACCCGCCACGCTTATAATGCAAGGTGGAATAGTAGCATTTGCGCACCGCTCATATCAATGTGTCTAATTACTATGGGATCTTTGGAAGTTGCACCCGTGACTGAAAAATTGAGTCTCCCTCGATGTCCGTGGTTCGCTTTGTCATCCATGGAATTGGACAGGAAAACTATTGTAGCTCTACTAAGACTTCGCTCCGGGCACATTCCTTCAAATAAGTTTAAATATATGATGAAGGTTTCGAGTTCACCAAATTGCTCTGAATGCCAAAAAATTGAAGATATTTATCACGTGTTGGCGGAGTGTGTCCGGGGCGAGGTGTTGCGGCGTCAGCTTCCGGTCGATTACAATGTCGGTAACTGGACGAGTATTCTCTCTTCTCCATTTTCTGGGGAGGCCAGAGTGCTCGTTCAGTTATTATATCAGTGTATTTAGAGTTTAAGGAAGGAGATATTATTGTAAGATTGGACGGGGTGACATTATCACAAAGTGACAAAACCCCATATAATAAAGATTTAAAAAAAAAAAAAAAAGATTAAGTTGATATGGGCATATAATGAGGGATGAGAGTCACGTGATATAATGTTAAACTATATATTGAATAAGTATAAATGTAAAGGTAGACCAAAAAAGATGGATGGATTGTGTGAAGGATGATGTGATAATATGTGGTGTGACAAAAGATGTATGTCAGAAAAGAGGAGTGTGAAAGGAAAAGATTTTTTTGTGCCGACCCCAAATAATTGAGAGAAAAGAGATATGAGCAATAATATTATACTACACATTCCAATGCAAACAACTTACCGCTGTAAACTCCGTCCATGACCTCAGTCTCTATACAGTCATAGTCAGAGACCTTGAACCTGTTCATGACATCGGCGGCGGCGAGGTGCCCGCTCGCAGCCGCCTCTTCCTCTTCGCCGTCGCCGCCCTCTTCCTCGTTCTTCGGCGGCTCGAGGCTGATGCCCATCTTCTCGAGGTGCTCCATCGTATTTTGGTACAGGGTGTCGCCTCGAATCACCGTCTAATTAAAGACAGATAACATTTAAATGTACACCATCACAGAAAACTTACGAACTAGTATTATTCTAATTGTGTACAAAAGGCGGTCTTTTCGTTAAAAATCAGTCTCTTCCAGACAACACGTGGCAAGAGTATTGCAGATTAAGAGTGCCGATGGTGGTGTAGTTATTGTAGGATTACTTACATAGTTCAATACATACTTTCTTTGTTAAATGAAAGTTTTTGCGACTAGTATACATAATGAAACTACGTTTTAACGATAACTTTTATTTATTATTCCGACGTTTCGGCCACCTTTCGGTAGCCGTGATCGCTGAAAACAAAGACGTCAAGTGCCAATGAGAATTGTTAGAATTTTATTTAGCCTACCGCCAACTTCTATTATTGTAACTTGTGTATTTATTTACTTTTAATTTTGTTTATGGTTATTATTTACTCTATAGGGGCCTATTCTAATTTACTATGGCTTCGCGACACGTTATGGCTTGAAGAGAAGAGGCGGCGCAAGAAACTCTTCAGCAAACATGCCTGGCTCTAATAATTTTACATTATATGGGAGGTAAAATAAATTACCAATCAAGTTGGTCTGTGTTACGTGCACGAAAACGTAATAGGTGAAAAGTGGTCGAAACGTTGGAATAATAAAGTCAAATAAATTACCACGTTTAAAACCGTTAAATAGTAGTTTCAATATGTCCAATTAAATAAATAGACCATATAGTACAGACTAAAATTACTTTCTGACCTCGTCAACATCCTCAGGAGTCCAGTCTAATGGGTTTAGGACATGTGCCATAGCGATAGCCGCGATGGAAGCCGGCGTCGCTTGCCTGTTGCGATGCTCCTCAGGGAACCTCTCATCACCCTCGTGGAAATGACCTTGGACCACCCAACGGCCAGGTGCCACCGCTTGTAATAATAAATTTGATGGTAATTAGTTACTATTTTCTCTAAAAATAATCTCCAGCCCAACTAACTATCCGATCAAACAGCGTACTTACGCTTCATCTTGTTGACAGGCTCGGGCACTTGGCCCCTCTCCGTCACCATGATATCGCTGATGCTGTACGGCTTCCGCTTCATATCAGCAGAGTTCTCCATAAAGTATTCGCAGAGGCGTGAGATCCGCGTGAAGTACAACAGACAGGCTTTACCACCGTCCTGAAGACCGACCTGATTGGTACGATTATCACACGTCAGCGTATAAACAAGATAGGACCATATACAGGCGACAGAGAATTATCCAGAATCTAATTCCTCGTACCTGATATGTCGCCAATCACCAGTGGCTCATAGGCAGCAGGGCAGTGTGTAGTGGAACACTTACCAAGCCAATAGATGGCACTGTGCAATAATTAAGGTCGCAAACGATTTCCGAAACGTACAAAGAATATTTAACAATTTACAAATAGTAGCCTCGCTGGAAGATTTTCCTTTGAGACAGAGGAGCATTCCATCTCGAGTTGGGTAGGACATGATTTTAAAATGTTTGTAAGAGTAACATGAAATTTTGTACTGAACCAGTAAAATGTACATACCACATCACAAGATTTGTATGGTTTGTACCGTAGCAGTACATTTCAAGCGATAAGGCCGTTGAGGCGGTGAGTGTCATTCCCTCATTTGTACTAGCGATGCGCAAACTAAATCACCAGTGAGATCAGTGATTTATAAATCCTTTTCCTTAAAAAATGTAAATCACTCTTTTAAATCTTTGGTTTCGAATGATATAATTTATTCAGATGACCGGTTTTAAGCTTTACAATAATGACAGAGAGTTTAATTTACTGTGTATCATCATTGTATTTCTTAGAGTGCGCATGTTATCTCTTTTCAGTTCACAATATCCTATATCTTTTGTCTCATACTACATCTAAGTATCTGATTTGTTAGTTTTCATCATTCCGTGTCACTAAAATCAATCTTAACGTCGTGAGTTGAAGATGTATTTTCCAAACCAAAGATTTAAAGAGTGATTTCGAATTTTGAAAGATTATACATCTTTTAAATCAATCACTCCTGAGTTACACATCTTTAATTTGTACCGTACAAAACTTTTAGTTCGGTAATGTTTGTTAAGAATTGAATGTAATCGATCTCGGTCACCTCATTTTACTAGCAGTCGTACATGTCATATTGTCCCTCATTGACATGTGAATACCCGTAGAAGCGTTATTGTACTACTATAGCATAAGCGTCGTTCCGTCCTTCCTCTCACATTTGACGCGCGAGTAGTACACTGAGTAGTAGCGCGACAAAATATTTGAAGCATTACTTTTATTTTTGTACCGTATGAGTACAAATGGATTTTGTACGGGACAAATATACCAGCACGTACGTGTCTGACGCAACTCTAATACAAGCAACCTGAGCAACTCTAATACGCATGCCACACCACTCATCTTTGCTCCACTCCTCTCATTTCCTTTCCCTCGACTTCACACTCCACTACACTTCGTCTAATTCCATTCCACTGTTTTCCACGCTTCACAACCCCTTCGTCACTAAAAGGCAGAGAACCCTAAGGACGAAACCGACATACCCTGTGCCCGTATCTATCCGCCGGCCACGGATGGTACAAGTAGTATTTACCGCCTTCATTCCAAATGGCCGTCTCGTACTCGCCGGGAATCTAAAATAAGACAATTTACTGAACTTATTTATAGTCTTTAATAGTAGGTAGTACTTATTCTCCTTCCATATTTAATGAGAAGGAATGAAAGTAACGTGACAACAAGAATGTCAAACTACAAGATTGAAGGGTTACAATTGGAAAGGTAGAGCAAAAGAGAGATGGAGGGTTTGTATGAAGAATGATATGATAATTTTTGGTGTGGCAGAGGATTAGAGGAATAGAGGAGAACGGAAGGAGACGACATATTGTACCGAGCCTAAATAATGGGGAGAAGGTGAAATAAAAGAAACATTCTTCTCCCATATTTACGATAATGAATGGATTTAATCGAATTGTGATAATCAATTATTTACTGTTTTGTGATTATCTCACCAAACGTATAGTAAAAATACGGCAACCGTGCAGGAACGTAGAAAGAATACAATCCTTGAGTTGGGGCAATCTATCATAAGAGGCGACAAAACAACCCACAGCCAAGTGGTACGTTTTTTGTCCGTCTGGGTGGCTATCACCTCTGGTCTAGTGTATGCCGCCATAGCAACCTTGAGTTGTGTTTCGGCATTAGTGGCATGGTTACAGTCTCCATTTAAAGAGCAAAAGTCCATAAGCGATGGTAACCGCTTTCAATCAGCTGGGCCGTCTGCCCATCTGCTGAACTCATGTAATTAAAAAAAAACACCATAACGTCTAAGGCAACGGTAGCGCAATCTCTTTGCAAACGCCACGCTCTGAATAAATATCGTTTATCAGCGAGTACCCTTTATTATTTTCCGATAATAGCTACATCGACTTGTGTTTGACTATTAAAAACATGCTTAAACTACACGTTACATTTAGCATTACCTGAAGAATACCAGAGTCCGCCTCCTTGAAGAACGTCTCGAGACCACGGCATATATCCAACACTTTTGGATTATTCGAAATCAGTTTTCCCCACACTGCTATGCCACGTTCCTGACATTAAAATATACAATCACTACGGTGAGAGACAAGACATTATTATACACTTTGGTGTAATATTACGCTCATGTTTGCTCATTAATCCATTACGGAATCATAATATGTGGAAATTCCCTTGATATTGCAAAGGTTTCTATAACCCAAAAGGCCTTCGTGCCATATTTGGAATGAAATCGTCAGAATCGTGCAAACCGGTTTTTAAATCGCAAAGTTTGTACAATTCAATGAGTCTTTCTTTGAAGAATATTACAATGTTAACGCGGGAGTTGTGGCGCTAGTAAATTAGAGATGCTTGTGCCTTCTCTGGATCTTTTCAAAAGAAAGTGCTTTATATGGCTCCTCTTATTCATAACTCTTTGCTAATGTCCCCGCAACAAAATTCACAGTAGTCTTAAAAAAGTGGTTAATCAAAGAGAGCTCTAACACTGTAGGTGAATATCTCAAAAATATGATTGTCGTTATTATCAATATGGGAAAGCTTAGACATGTTTCTGAATTATAATATTTATATAAATTTAAGTTTAGTACTCAAATCATGTTGTATACCACTACGTGGTAGAATGTACGGTCCACCTACAATTGTATACTATACGTTATAACATCTGTATAAACTACATTCTTGCAAATGAAGATATTGATTCCTTGAAAAAAAAAACACAAGTGCGCCTGGACGACCAAATCCAATACTATAAGAAACAGAAAAGTATTTCGAAGCCCATTTTAATGAAAATCTATTAATTTTGAATCATATAAGTACCGATCATAAATATATTAATAATTCATTGCCTGCTACACTGAACCAAAAAAAAGAAACACAGCTAATTCATGCTCACCTTGTGCTTATACTCTTTATCCCGAATCGTGAAGTTATCTTTCAACTCTCCGAGCACTATCCTACGGATAGGCCCTCCACGTTCCAGTAGGGACTCCTGAAATACTCCAATTATTTATCTGCTATATATCCAGGAATAAATAAGGAACTTCGTTCTAAAAATATCCTAAAATCCTTCAAATTGCATCAAGAACCCCAAGATTAACATCATCTTCATCCGTATGTTAAATCTCAGTAGCATTCGAAGCCTTCGCTTGGAGGCCTGGTATCCGCTTTCTTACTTTTTCTACTTCATCTCTATTCTCCGTCTCCATTGTAATTGGTATACATTTTATATATCATTCATCACGTTGCTAAGAATGAATTTTTTGGGCTTATCCCTTGTATCTTAGATTGATTAAATGTATATTGTGTTCATAAACCAACTGGTATAGTATTTATAGCAGGATCCGCTCTGTATTCATGGTGAAACTTGTGCATACCATTTTTTTTGAACCTGCTCAAATTCAACATCTGTTCTACAATAGTTCAAGATAATCCTACCCTGTACAAGTTATATCCTAAATCCAGCGTCTCGTCCAAGGTGTCTTCGTTCCACGCCCTCGCTCTCAGCCTCCGCAGCATCGCCAATGCAGCCACGCAACACGTAACACCCGTGAACGTTTTGAACGTTTGATATCTAAAATTCGTATTAAAATACTTGTGACCAGGGTCTCCAATCTGGAGACTGTTTTAGGAATTTCTTTATTTGATTAAGTACCGTTTCATCCAGGCCGTCGCCATTATTAGATACTTTTTAGTGCCTGGCTCGAATTATTACACTTCAGAGAAAATTTTCTCTCGATATTTGTTCCAAACTAAAGCTTCTGATTGAGCTCAGCAAAAAAGCAGACGGATCACCTGATGGAAAGCGGTTACCATCGCCTAAGGACATTTGCTACACTAAAGTTGTTACAAATGCGGTGCTACTCTCTAAAAGGAAACCGGGGCCTGGCCACTAATATCGAAACACAACTCAAGGTTGTTATGACACTTGCTAGATTAACAAATCATGCAGAGCTATATTCGAAAAGAAGATGAACAAATAAACTCGAGCTCACCTATAACTAGCCATATGCCTGGTGCCCCTCAAAATCCACTTCTCCACGTCCAACTGCTGAAACTGCGAATGGTAGTTCTGATCAGCAATCTCCACTGGACTGTGGAGTACTGTCTCTGATTTCGGACGGGGTATCATGTCGTCTCTGTAAAGACATTTATAAATATTCAAAAATTACTCATCTCTCAGAAACGATACATTATCAAGTACCGAATATGAAACCAACAGTTACATGAAGTTCCAGACATACCCTTTCAGTTACAAAGATTATTCTAGAAATGTAATTACATTGAAACCCACCTGCCAAAAGTGTGACCGTCGACCTTCGGGCAGTAGAGAAAAAAGTCTTCGCCCCTCATCGACATGATCTGCTCGTTTGTGGGACCTGGAGGAGGTCGCTCCGGAGGCACTGGGAGTTGGGGAGCCGGCTAAGGATTAGAAAGAGAGAACGAAAGAAAGGACTAAAAATATTTATTTTAAGGCAAGAATAAAAAATAAGGTTTCATAAGATCTTGAACAAGTTGACAGGGTGCCAATAATGGTACAGTTTGCTGTATACATAGAACTTATTTTGAATAAAAAGTTTTGAATTTGAATATATACAAAGTTTCGTGTCATTTAATTTTATTCCAAAAACCTGCAATATCTTTTAATTACATACATACATACATACATAACTTCACGCAAGGTCCCTTGCGGGGTAGGCACGAACAACAGAGCGCCATTTAGGCTTATTCTTAATTAGTTTTAATTAATCTTTTATTACCTTTACCGTTTACCGTTAATCTGTAATTACGAATATTTCAATTGCATCCGCAATTCGTATTCAACCTTGGATGTGAATCTCGAGATGTCCATATTCGCACCCTACCAATGTATTAATATCTCATCCAACCATCCAACATTGTCGCGATCAATCGGTTCAATTATAACAGAAACTAACCTCTTTAGGGGATTTCTGATAGAAATCCTTCACTTTCCTCTTATCGGTGGCCCTTGACGTGGCAAGGCTGACTGCGCTTAATGAACACTGCGGATATTTACCCTGTAAAAAGGTTATTTCAACGATATGTTTATCAAAAACCATTGTTAATGGCACAGAGTTGTTGTTGTTGTTGAAGACCAAAGCCGGCAACGCGTTGATCACACGTGATCACTTTCCATCAGGTGGGCAAGAAAAATAACTCCACGTCATAGGACAAAAGGAAAACCCCGGCCGTGAAGTGTCCATATGCATACAATTTCACGATTAGGGTTCTGTGGTGGCAACGACTGTCCTCTATTTACTTTAAAATAAAAGTGTCCTAACAACTTGAAACCACTGACGAGAAAAATCCCGCAGGATTCGTGGGATATAAAGTATCACAGATTTTATGACAGAGAATTTGCTATCGATCATTGAAAACCGCATTTAAATATGCCCAGTAGTTTTTACGCGAATCCCGAACAAACGACAAAACACAAACAATATAAAAGATCAAAGACTGCACTTTACAATTTTATAGATTAATCAAAAGTAATTCAACGGAGTATCTTTAAAAAAAATTATTATAAGTTTTTAAGTTCTATTAACTTGGAATACATTGAAAATTATACAGAAGGGAGTTGCAACCTTTAACAAATAGAGGGACACAAATCAGGATCTCACTGGCTTAAATAAAATAATTTTATCCGTGCAGGAACGGAGAAAGAATACAATTTCCTGCGGCCCGGCGGCCTGTCGTAAGAGGCGACAAAATAACCCACAGCCAGGTGGTAGGGCATTTGCCCGACTGGATAGCTGCCACCCCTGGTCTAGAGTATATCGCAATAACCACCTTGAGTTGTGTTCCGGCATTAGTGACCAGGTTCCAGGCTCCCTAAAGAGAGCAGCAGCGCATTCGTAGCACCTTTGGTGTTGCAAATGTCCATAGGCGATGGTAAACGCTGTCCATCAAGTGGGCCGTCTGCCTGTCTGCTGATCTCCTGCAATAAAAAAAAATCCGACATCATACATAATATACTTTTTCTTTACGCCGTAAAATTTTATTACATATACCACATTGAATATAACACCTCACCTCTTTCCTTTTCTTCTCGATTAGGGCATTCATGTTCATACTCATCCATTCACTATGACAGTGAATTTTCAGGGCCTTCAAGTCCAGCTCATAATTCGGCTCCCTGAGGAGTGGTTCTTTCTGACACACCTATAACAGATATTACAAGGGATATTCAAGCACATTCAAGACATTTGTATACCAATGCCAGATTTTTATCTGTTACCATATCAATCAAATGCGGATCGAAAAATTACTATATTCACAGGATTTATAAACAGCCAAATATACAACAAGTCCTAATTGTTAACAGTGAATAGAAAATATTGAACGCTCACTAGTCATATCAAAATTACCATTCCAATTTCACGTGATCATGCTTCTATTGCGGTTGAAACAAAGCTGACCCTCACTCTCTGAGCCGACCTGACTATTCATTCACACTATATCCAAATAGGAACACCTATTATGTAAAGCTTTCTAAACAGCAATGATAACTCCTTAAATACCACCTTTACGCATTAAAGACATATCTGATTCAGGTTTTTTACCTACTATTGCGAAGAAAGTCTTTAGAATCTTTACTGACTATTTCGTTCACTTTGGCATAGTATTTACCTAACCACCGGAAAAAAATCGTTACTTAAATAGAACTAATGTTAAATAATAATCAGTAAGGCAAATGAATGCTTTGTAAAATGAGAAATCGGCCCTAAAAGAACTAAAAAAGCAAACACAATTGGATAGTAACAAAGACAATAGAAATCTCCTAAGCAGACAATACTCACTTCGATGTTTGTCAATGTTATGGGAGGTTTAGGAGTACCCTTCCTGGCAGCGTCCAAATCCCCATAGTTTGCTAAAAAGTCCACGACGAAAGAAGACACGCCGGCGTAGCGGAGGAACGCCGCGGCACCGAACCTGGGACAGTTAGGAGAACAACCAACTAAAAAAGTAAAAGTCCCTAGCTCCTTTTCAATTTAATTCATGACATTGAAAAGGACTCGGAAGACTTCAAATTTACACGCTGATTTATTGAACTGACTGAGAAGAGGCTGGTTGATACATATATACATACATAACTTCACGCCAGGTCCCTTGCGGGGTAGGCACGTACAAAACAGCGCCATACAGGCTTATTCTTACACACCTCACTTGCTTATTTGACATTCATAGCTCTTGTCATGCACGTTCGTCTTTCTTAAGGCTCCTGACATCACCTTCTGCTAATACTCGAACGCTGGTTGTCACGTTTGCTAATAATCCTTTGTCATTCCTTATTACAGTATACCCTTCCATGCTAAGATATAGAAAGTTTGGAAAGTGTTATACTAATTTGAAGACACCATTGATGGTCATTGGATGCCAAGACTGGCTATCCATGCCACTTGCGCCATCGGATGCGACAGAATGGTTTCCTTCCCCAAACCAGTTGTCAGAAAGAAGTTATTATCTGAGCTTACGCTGAGGTAAAGATCTTACACTTCAGGCCTCTACCGATTCTATTAAAAGAAGTCAAAACAAATAAATGAACGAATGTACGTAAGAAAGAGTGACTCACAACTTGTGCGGTTCTCCCATCTCGTTCAGCATATGCGGATCGAATATGTAACATATGGTCTTGACGTTGCTACCGGCTTCGGCTTGAGGCGGGTTTCCCCATATGAGAAAATGGCGATCATCACCGACGGATAATATCATCATGTACGTCGAGCCGATGCGTTTCTCCATCAATCTGATGGGAGATGTATAGTTTAAAATAAACACATAAAGCCACTGTTACACGGTTCACTTCGAATCTTTCAAATTCGAAGCAACGAAAGAGAACCGTCAAGGATATAATTGAATCATTGATTGATATCGTTTCCTTGCATTTTAAGCATTTCTCGACCAAAATAAGCCCAAACATAACTTACGCCATCAAATCGGGCGCGGCTTGTATGTTATCGGGATGTTTCGCCAGCAGTCCCTTTTCAAGCTCTAGGAGTTTGATCGTGTAACGAGTGTCGTGAAAGTAGAACGAAGTCAGAAGTTGATTCAATTGCAGCTGTGGTTTGCCTGCGAAGAGAAGTCAAAGTTTCGTAAGGCAATGAAATAATAAAAGTTACCAGCAGACTGTTACACGCCGACAAAGTGAATGCACGCTTGCATTTTATTACCTTTCCCGCATTTGGACTTCTTTTATTTACTTTTTGTTAAAAAATTGTTATTAAGAAAATCGTCCTATTGTTACTGTACTCGTTTATGGCCGCGGGTGTGCAGATTACGTTTTCTTGGTAAATTCAGTCCACGCGGTCGATTGTTGTATAGTTTAGTATAAAACAATGCCCGAACGGAGGGATGAGGCAGTCAAGCGAGGATTACGATACGAGCAAGAGGTGTACATTCGATAAGCTATATAGTGACGGACTTTGCGCGTGTTATTGAATCGTGCAGTTTGTACTGGTTGTGTCCAGTTATATTTCTACCTGTGTTATACGTGTTAGTATGATTCTAATAAATTCTATAGTAATTCCATAGACATTGTAATTCGAGTCTCGTACTCATAATAAGACAAACACACATTCATAAATTTAATTAAAGAAAATATAAGTACTAGCCAATGTAGATTTCTTCATAAAATACGTGTAACGCGCTTTGTAGCCTTACGTCAAATCGTCATGCCTGTTCGTCTATCCCTCTACTGAAGAAACTGCTGGTTTGATGTATATAGATGAAACTAGGGCTTTTTCCTTTAACGGTAGGTATATTTAAGTTTTATCCCTAGTCTATTTCGAAGGCAAGCATTTACACAGGTTAAATTTGTTGCATTAAACTATTATCTGTAAACGAACCCATTTTCAGGTATAAAAGGTATCCAATATCCAAAATTTCATCAAAAGCAACGTGTTGATTCATAAAAGCGTGATAGACAGACGGACAGTTAGTATAACTTTTGCATTTGCTATATTAGTAAGGGTCAAGTAAATAAAGATTGAGGGTGACACCTTACATCTAAGTGAGGGAAAAGTTTCGTGTCGAGTGTACTTTGGAAGCACGATAACACAGTGAAAGTGGCGGGCAACCACAAACTAATTAATATATTCTTTGAACTGTAGATTGTTACCTTTATAGCACTTCATAGCCAGCATGCACTGCCTGTAATATCGATCGCCAGACTCGATCAATTCGTCGACATCGCTACGAATCAGTTGAGCGGGAGTCTTCTCTTCTAGAAGCGCTCGACACACGACCGCTATACAAGCAGTTTGCGAACCTAAACGTATAAGGGAATTGAGTATCGCAATAAGGCCAACCGTCATTGATTTTCGGGCGATAGCGAGGGTTCTACAGCGCCAGTCGTTTTTTAGATGCAATTATTTTGTTGTGAATAAAGTAAGGCATTATTTAAAAAACAAACCAAATCATTAATCTGTCCTTTATTTAAAAATTTTGATATTTTATTAATCCTGTTTTGTTAAATTTGAAAGAATAAAATAGTTTCATTTCAATAATGTGGAAGTCATTTGGTGATTATTTTTCTGAACTTAAAATAACTTTTTTTATTGCACGAGTTCAGCAGACAGGCAGACGGCCCACCTAATTGAAAGCTGGTCACTAATGCCGGAACACAACTCAAGGTTGTTTTGGCGACATACTTTAGACCAGGGGTGGTAGACATTCAGAAGGGCAAATGCGCTACCCCCTGGCATGGTATTCAGCCAAATCACTATTCGCGGCATCCATCACTAGTAGACTAACTCTCATTCATACTGGTGTCGGGACACTCGCTGTGTACACAGTGAACGATGTATAGTGTCGTAGTCTAGTCTCAACTATTATAATTCAACACTTACCACACGCGGTAGATGAGTAACGTTTTGAATTGCACGCTATACTCCCTTGCAGTATCATCTTGTTCTTTTCCACTTGTTGGAAGTTATGCCAGATCTAACAAAATTATTGTTTTTATTCTAAAGTTATCAACGTCTAAGATTAATGATGAGGGCTGTCACAATTTACGGCTATTTTAAAGGATTTTCTAATAATTCTTCTTCTTCGCGCTTTTACACTACTCGAGCTATGTAAGCCATATTGGCTGATGGAAAATCTTCATTACTCCATCTATATATCGAGGGTTTCATAAAATATAGGCGTGTATGCAAAAATTGCGTTTTTTTGTTTTTTTTATTGCAGGAGTTCAGCAGACAGGCAGACGGCCCACTTGATGGAAAGCGGTTACCGTCGCCTATGGACATTTGCAACACAAAAGGTGCTACAAATGCGCTGCTGCACTCTTAAAAGCGACTGGAACCTGGTCACTAATGCCGGAACAAAACTCAAGGTTGCTATGACGACATACTTTAGGCCAGGGGTAGTAGCCATTCAGTCGGGCAAATGTCCTACCACCTGGCTGTGTGTTGTTTTATCCCCTCTTACGACAGGACTTTCTCCGTTCCTGCACGGATAAAGTTGTTTAATAAAAACTGTGCATGTTACAATTTCGAAAATCTTACCAGTATGCAAGTGTACCAAAAAAGAAGGGTATTCCAAATTTCAGTCTTATACAATCAACTAGTTTTGTATTATTCACATTTTTGTACCTTTTGTAAAACTCCACTTTGTCTGTACGCCCATTTGTTATGAAGCCCTCGATATATTTGTTGCTAATTTTATTTAACATTAAATTAAGACTATACTAGAATCTTAACTATTACGTGAAAATAATTATGTAAAACCTAAACATGTTCATAGATGCATCTCTGAAGATTTTGTCTGTTTTATGTGTTGACTGATTTTGTCACGTACACGGACTGCACAGTTTTAACCTTGCTAATTATGTAGCACTAATTATTCCACGTACGTGACGTAACATCGCCTTTTACGGCAACAGCCCGGAAGCAGGAACTTATATTTGTTTCTCCGCTCCTGCACTGTGCACTGTACTAAAGATAAACAATATAACAATCGTCCATATTCACTATTGAATGTTACTAACTGTTTATTATTTAAGCGGGAATTTTGAGCATGGTTGCCAGACATACACTTTCATTCATTACATAGTATAACTCTTCTCCTTCTACTATGGTAATGTATATATATATATATCTATCTCCTTCCCCCCAAAACACCGAATACGCGCGAAATGCAGCGGCGACGGCGCGGCTGCACCACTTCTCTTCGAACCCTGGGACACTTAATTTCTAAACTACTAAATACTACTTTAAAACAAATACAATATCAAAGGCCGGCCCAGCGAACTTTCAACTTATAATTTCTGTGATTGTGTAAAGTGCAGCGTGCTAGCGAATGTAAACTACGTGCTATGTAAGTTATATGTACTCATATTTATTACTTTTTAAATACACAGCAACGGACGCACAAAGTTGAGCTAGTTGCTAACCAGCGGTTTTATGCGGATGCCCGGTTACGTTCATAAAGTATTCTTTTGAAATTCGGGCATATACACTAACCTTTTTCAACTTTGACATCTCCGTCATCGGCTGGGTCATTTCTTCTGGCGGAATCCGCTGCAGTTTGGGCCTGGGTCGCATTCGCCTTCTGTAGGGCGGTACCCATTTACGCCTTTTAATCTCGGGCATATCGACAACCTATAACAAAGGGCTACAAAGTTTTGCTTGTCCTAAAAACTCGCACACACCCGCCCTCTGGTTACGCATCCTGCGATGACGCGTGTTATTCATCTCGGTTTCCATCCCGCCGTAAACCATAGCGTAACTCATAGCGGCAGTGTTACTATTGGACCCTCCTTATATTTAGCTTATTTATATCAAAGTATTTTTTATAAATTAAGGCACATGTGTTATTCTTATGTAGGTATAAGCTATGTACAGACGCGGTATGAAAATGTTCATCACCTTAAAGTCGACTTTCGCTTGCACAAGTATAAGGAACAGTACTGCCAACGTTTTAATAAATGTTACGTTTATACAATATAGAAATGTGTAAAAAGAAATTTACAATGTTGACAATGATAGACGCTGAGATGAACAATAGTTTTAATCATCGGATACAAAAACAATGCAATCATTTCGCTTATTATAATAATTAACACCAATAAAAAGGTTTTACATCTCTCAACAATCTTTTTCATTAAATAGAAAATCAAACGACTTTGATATAAGTAAATTTAAATTTTACTGTCAACCATTAATTTTCTATGAAAGAGTCTGTTCTGTATCTTAATTTGAAAAGGTAACATGTGCTCACGGCACGTTAAATGAATCTATTTGAAAGTTGGCGAACCTTTTCATACCACGACTGTACATACGCCTAATATGCAAACAATTTGTGAAACTTTGTATCAGTACTACTACATAATGTGCGCGTTTTCAAGCATTTGCTTGAAAACTTGTTTACGACATGCCGCCCGGCCGCAGGAAATTGTATTCTTTCTCCGTTCCTGCACGGATAAAATTTTAATACTCAAATTATTACACTCGTTCTACTTGTACGTTATATGAGGTTGTCACGTTTTGTTACACAATAAACAGCAACTCAGTTGATTTCACTATTGACAGCCCCGAGAGATGTACTCACAATGGGCGGCATCCGCTGCGGCGGCGGGGGCGGATGCCAGGGTCTGGTGGCTATCCTCACTTTCGTGATCTCAGGCCAGCGCCGTTTGAACCTCTGTCTCCTCATCAAAGAACGATATTCCGCTTCCCTGATAGAGAAACAACATTTTTTTTTCTTAAGTTTTCGCGACTAGTATACCTAATAAAGCTACTTAAGCGCTTTAATTAATTTGGTTTTTATTATTCCTACATTTCGGACACTTTTAAGTAGCCGTCTTCGGTGATTACGGCTTACTATAATAAATTACTGCGCTTCAAACCGTTAAAACGTAGTTTTAGTCGCGCGCAGAAAGTGTACCGATGACTACTTACTATTATTGTATTATATTATTATTTGTTACTATTATTGTATACACTTATGTAAAGTATATACAACAATAACTTTAGTGCAAAAACTATTTAAGTATGTAACCTTTTTGTTCACCTTATTGACCAACGACGCATGACATCATGGGGCTATCAGCAAACCTTCTACGCACGGGTAGTATATACTTTCATATTGTATTTAGTAAAAAGCTGTCATTTTGACATTACAGACAGTGCAACTTTATTATTCTATATAGATACTCACTCTTGAGCAATCTGGGAGGGGGTTTTGGGAATCTCCTCGGGCTCTGGAGGTTCTTCCTTTATAGGCGACTTCCCTTTTGCCTTCACATCCTTCTTGTCGGGAGCTGGTGGAGCGTCTCCCGCAGCTGGTCTGGAAAGTGGAAACACATTGATATATAAACATCTAACCAAAGCAGATGGTGATTACAGCCTCACTCATGAACAATATTACTGTAAAGTTCAAAATAATTAAATTTATAAACTATTTAAATGAAAATAAGAATATTTTCAAATATTAAATATTGAAAAATATGTTTTTAAGAACGACATATCGAAAAAAGTCGATACATCGTTCATAAACATCGATTTTTCAATATCGATATTTAGTGACGCCCTCTAGCGATGTCGGATAATCATACGTCACAGCGGCTGCCCACTCGCCAGTAGATGGGGCTTAGACTCTTTTGAATTTTAGTACGTTACATACATACGCGTCGTCGTTGGTCACTGCTGTACTCGTTAAGCAGGCACGTCAATAAATAATAATATTTAAAATTTAACGGATAAATAAATTATATCAGGCCTTGATCAAACACAGAAAGGTTAATAAGTGTTGCATTGAGTGGAAGGACTGGGAATAGGTTATAAGCCGGTCGGTTTCCCCTTATCTCTGGTCTGGTGGTGAAGATAGTGAAAGTGTGATGAACTTATGGTGAATTGAGAAACGTACTGTGGTAAGGGCATATTTTCTTAGCTGCTCCAGTGGGTTTTGCTTTATTGCAAGAGTTCGTTTAGCGTTTATTTGAGTTGTTTTGTCGCTTTTTATGACAGGCGGCCCGGCTGCAGGAAATTGTATTATTTCTCCGTTCCTGCATAGATAGTAGTAGGATTATTTGAAAAAGAACAGTGCTATCGAATTAACTCGATTTCCAACAAACTCCAACTTTTAACAGATTTATATTTATGACTCACTTATTGGTCTGAATGTCTTTCTCCTTGCCAGGATACCTTTCTCCAGCGAATCCACTCCATTTGGACATATCGGAAGATGCTGAATAAGAAAGAAAAAGCCAGTCAACTTACTTGTCTGCGACTGTAACTCTGGATTTCTTAGGTTGGCTAGCCATATTCGTTGGTTGGGGCCTATATTAATATGTTCTGTGGATCCACCCTAAGAAACAAAAGGTTGTGTTTAATAAGACCGGAGTCACAACATTCAAAGAATTTGTACACATTAAGCCAGATTTACTTAGAATACATTTTTTCGACTAAAATCAAATAAAGAAATAATAAGAGGTAGGTAGGTATGGAGTTCCCCCACTGACGGACTTCGCCACCTTAAATATATTCTTAAAAAATTATAACAGGCGCAAACTATTTCGCAGGCGCGACTAGTATAGATAATTAAATACATAGTCATATTATAAAAACTGTACTCACAATGAAATCTCGTAAATTGTTTTTTAGTTTTTACAAGTTTTTACACGTTTTACAATTTTTTTATGACTTTTAATTAAATTATAAAAAAAATATCTTATAAAAAACGAGCCACATTTCGTTTCGCGTGTTCAGTGATTTTGTACATTTTTTATATTCGAAATTTAATTTTAAAGAGAACGATCTTGAACAAAAATTCAGCCAGTGACTAAACATTCGCGCCATCTAGTATCGAGTAGTAAAAAATATTATACTAGCAATAAAAAGGATGTGAACTCCTGTTTAATAAATTTCTTTGCCAGTGAAATAACTCACTTCGTACCAATTTATTGACACGTACTATTATAATCTCATTGTATCTTATTCTAAACTTTATAAATTAACATAAAGCTAACAGGACACCTGGTTCAGGCAATAAATCGATGGCCGCGCTGTTTGTAACTCATTGACACCTAATATTTTGTTGCCTGTGGCGAAATTTCCAGTTATTCCAAAGCCCTAGTGCTCATGGTAGTGTTCGACTTATTGAGTTACAGCAAGAAATTTTACTGAGTTATCCATGTCATACTAGTTGTCTAATTATCTAATCTATATAATATTTCATTCATGTTCTCCGGTTACGGTAATACGGTCTTTCAGTCAGTACAATTTAATCATTCATTCATTCTGTGACTTGTCATTGTCAACCAAAAGACAATTTTTATAATATAAAATTTATATTAACTCGTTTTCTTCATAATAAAGAAATAATGTCAGACAACAAAAATGACTCAAAGAAGGAAGTCGATCCAGAATTGGACGATTTATTGGACAGTAAGTCGTTATTACTCTTTAATTAAACATTTTCAGGGTCATATTACACAACCTGAACTAACCTATTTTGAAGTTGTCAATGAATTAATTAATAATTGTTCGGCGTTTCTGGTCACATGATTAATGATACATTATATATATTGACCTCTACTAAAGGCATGAAAATTTCATTTATATCAAAGCAATGTTTGCCTTTTTTCATTACATTGCTTACTCATGTGACTAAATTCCTAAGACAATGCTAGAAGATTAGGCAATTAAATTTCTTTAAACATTCCATTTTTAACCTGTGTTAATACATCTTTGAGTCCTTGATGCTTGATCCTTATTATATCACCATCTTACTTAACACACTTCTCAAAGCTCTTATTTTAACCTGGGATATCCTACTTTCATGTTTCTTCCCTGATACTCAACTTAACTGCTATACATCAGTGTTGGTACCTACATTTCTTGGTGGACTACCTGGCCGGCATGCTTTTTTAGGCACATTCTCGCTGTTCATAGAAGAAATTAGTGCCCTATTAACCTTGTTACCTGTTATTAAAGCTGAATTACACATCTCAACCAAATCTAAACAATTTAGTGGAAAGGCTCAATATGAATATGTAGGAGCCTTCTTCATTATAGAGTAACCAACTGATGGAATTAGTCAATAACTGGATATGGAGTATTCTTTTATGAAGAGAACTGATGTTGTAAGTCATACAACTGGGTATCCATGGACAGGCATTTATTATCAAGTGAATGAATGTTGAAAATGGAGTAACCATAAATTGGAAGTTGATATTCTTGCCGGAAAGTGTACCTTAAATATGTGGTGTTCCAACAGGGAAGGGATAGTCTACTGAGAGTCTTCATAGGTAGTCTACAACAGACAGTCTTAGATAAAGAGTGGATGTAATGTGGTCAATAAAAACTGCTTGATAATCAATAATATTACTGGAGGGCAATGAGCTATACTTAGTGTCGTAATTGCTATAAACTTTGATTAATAGTTCAGATTATTATTGTGTTATTCTCGTCCCTACCGTTGAGAATTAACAAATATAATATGAAAGGAAGCAGCAATATAAAATAACAGCAAATGATTTAATTCTGTATTTACATATGAGTTCAATATTAAGTTAACATGGTCCCTTTATGCCTATGACTGGTAGGAGACAGTGCTGAACAGGAAGAAGTGGACTATTCTCATTTTGGAGGCCAGGACTCATTTTGGGTTGTTGAACCACAGCAGTAGTTAGTTAGTCCCTTTATCCAAATTGAAAGAAGAAGTGAATCTTGTAAAAGCAGATACTTATTTCATGCTTGAATTCAAAATTTACACACCAGCATTTTCCAGGTGCTCTACAAGACATGACGAAGAAGGAACAAAAAGATGAAACAAAAGCAGAAGGATCTGAAGTGGCCCAGAATATGTGGAGCGAGGAGTTTATCAAAGAGGCAGCTGCACAGTTTGAAACCAATATGGCGGCCATATTGGGTAGCTTTAGTGGAGTGCCAGGTAAAGTGGGTTTGTTGACTTTCACACCATGTTACTTAATACTCAACCAAGCTATCTTGACTAACATGCAGAATTGTGGCCTTTCACCTTTGTCATTTCTATACTTAATTGTTTTGTTATAATATTTTTGTTGGTTTTTAAGTTTTTTCTAATTAACCTTTTTTTGTCAACTATCACTGTCAGAGGTAAGACTACCAATGGTACTAGTTATATTATTATTAACTCATCTGTATTATTTTCTTGTATGCATCCAGTAAAGAAAATTTTATTTTTTATTTAATTTCTTTTTGGTATCTCGTTATTGTTACATACATATATTGGTACATTTCTTTTTTCCCTCTTTTATTCTATTTTTCGGGTTAAAGAAGAATTTTATTTCTCATGAAAGAATTTTACAATTCACTTAAACTATGAGAACAATTTATAATATAAGTTGTAAAAATAAGTTGTAATTTGTAACGAGATAGAAAGCACAAATACTAAAGGTTGCTCACACCTTTGGGCAGGAGTACCTGCCTACCAACTTAATCCCCTGGACTGTATTCAACGTCGAGCCGTTCGCGTTGTTGATGATCCCATACTAACAGACGGTCTAGATACGCTTGGCCTTAGGAGAGATTTTGCTTCTCTCTGCGTATTCTACCGACTGTATAATGGGGAGTGTTCTGAAGAACTGTTTAGAATGGTGCCTTCGTCCTCTTTCTACCATCGCACCGCTCGCCATCGATTGGGAGTTCACCCCCACTTCCTTGAGCCGCTTCACTCATGTACGCAACGGTTCTGTAGAACGTTTCTCTTGCGTACCGTGGGGATTTGGAAAGAGCTCCCAGCCGAGGTTTTCCCACAGCGCTACGATATGGAGTTTTTCAAAAAGGGTGTCATAAAATTTCTTCGAGGCCAGCAGCGCGTTGGTGACATCTCTGATATTGCAAACGTCCATAGGCGACGGTAACCGCTTTCCATCCGGTGGGCCGTCAGCCTATCTGCTGTACTCCAGCTATAAAAAAAAAAAAAGGTTGCAGGTAGTTTTGATTTATTATTTTGTACATGCAAGTTACAAGTTCCTTCGAACCAAAAGCAACAAGGATATAGATTCCGTGGAAGTTTCATTGTATAATTTATTCAATTTTTATAATATATTTATTTTTGTATGAGTAGTGTTTTATATAATAATATTTGCAGTTATTGTATTTATATATATTTAGTATTGCAATTTTTTAATTTTGCTAATTTAAATGTTTTGTAACACATGATTTTTAAGGCATTTTTTGAACATGTTTATAGATTTTGCTTCTCTTATGGTTTTTGGAAGTTGATTTTTACTATCTCTTATAAGTATTTAAATATTGTTATTTCTTTATTATTATTTTTTAAATTGTTACCTGTTAATACCAGTTATTGACTAATAATTAAGTATTAGTAGCGAAAAATATAATTCGATTAATAAATTAAAATTAATGACAATAATCTTATTGGTATTTTTTTGTAATCTGCACTTGACACGATTTACTACACATCTAGCATTCATCTACTTGGCTTGGTCAAATAGTACTTACACAGAAACCATCTTCTGATGTTGATATCATTGTAATACTAGAAAATCAGTTGTGAATCAAGAATAAACAGTGTTTAATTTTTTAAAGTCTGACTTTACATCAACCAATAACATTTTGTTGCTGCATATTGTATAGTATAGCACTAGTACATACAATCGTGGTAATTTCTTGATTTACTTCAGATGAACTTGTTAATTCTTTCCCTAATTTGACCTAAAAGATATGAAAAGAATAAGATATTTATTTTATTTATTTATTTAAGGAACAACAAACAGCTACAATATAAAATATGAAATAAATAAAAAAAGTTACAATACAATGTGATAATAATACTGAAGCCAACGACTTGTCCACATGAAAGCATTTACAAAATTAATAAAAAACAAGAGGTACAAACACAATACAAAATTAATTCACAAACATATTACAAAAAAAAGAAAGAAAATGTAAGATTATTCGTTAATGAGAAGAGATGTGTCAAAGTTAGAATAATAAATAAATAAATAAAAAAAAAAAATTATTCTAGCTCAAGTGTACTATCAAAGTCAGTTAATGCAAGCAAAATAGACCTTTTAAATTTAGCAAGAGAACATGTAAAAATATCAATATTTATAAATAGAGTATATGTATCAATGATGCGACGTACTGGACAACGTAATCCTGAGTTAGTGTGACATTTGCCTAATGCAAACAGCTTCTTTGATCGGATCTCACGTTGATGGGCACTTCTAGGTACGACGTAACATAGTTTATTCACTAACTCAATACAATCAAAATGATTATTCACAATGTTGTACAATGTCACGACTTAAGTACTTACGCCTAGATGAGAGACTCAGGAGATTATATTTAGATAGTAGCTCTTTGTATGGGAGATATGATTTATGTAATTTATAATTTATGGTTCGTAAAAATTTTCGTTGCAGTTTCTCAATTGCACTAGTGTAAGTTTTATAAAAAGTATTCCAGATGGGAACGGCAAATTCGAGTTGCGAACGGACAAGAGTTTTGTATAAATATAAATAGGTGCTGGTTTGTTTAAATTCAGTTATGATGTAATATTATTTTCTCTATAATAAAATGTAGAGAAGTCATCATCATCATCCGAGCGTTAAATCCCGGTTGCGTTCACTCCGACGCCCAGGGTCCGCTTTCCTACTTTTCCTACTCCACTTCGCGCGGTCTTCAGCATCCCCCGTTTTGAGACCATTGGCACGCATGTCATCCTTCACGACGTCAAGCCAGCATTTCTTGGGCCTTCCCCTTCGACCGGGACCTGGCGGAGGCGGCATGGCTAGACATTTGTTCCCCACGTAATTAGCCGGTCTGCGTAAAACGTGGCCGTACCAGCGTAAGCGACACTCTTGCAGTTTGTCTGCTATGTCACGGACATGAAGACTGCCGCGGATGCGGGAGTTCCTGACCCGGTCTTTCCGCGTCACTCCACACATCCATCGCAGCATATTCATCTCCGTGACACGCAGCTCTTGCTCGTGTCGCTCAAGTACTGGCCACACTTCACTGCCATATAAAAGGACAGGTCTAATGATGGATTTATAGACCTGCCCTTTTAATTTGACCGGCATTTTGGGGTCACAAATGATACCTGTTACCTCACGCCACTTGGCCCAAGCTGCTGTGATACGGGCCTTGACGTCGAGATCGATATCCCCGGACGCACTAAGGACAGATCCCAAGTACTTAAATAAAATGTAGAGAAGTATGAGTTGAAATGTAGTATTGTATGACTGTAGAAATGTTTGATTTAGAGATGGTTTCAAAGCTTCAAAATGATTGATTTATGGCCAAGAAGGAACAAACATACATGAAATGTCAATATTCAAACATAATTTCTTTTTTATGTTTCTATACATTTACAGTGTATTTGAAATTGTTACATTTAATGTGTTTATAAGTTTCTTTATAACACGGTTTGTACTTTTCAGAGGACCAAATCACACAAGAGCAAATTGCACAAACTTTTTCAAAAATGGCAGGTATAGTGTATTTTTTTTTATATTATAGTCAACACTCATCTCTTTACCGATTGGAAAATCAAATTTCTTTATTCACCTTTCACATTCTAAGATTTGAAAAGATTTTAATGAACTCTTTGATCATTAGTTTGTGTCTGTCTCGAAGGACCATAAATAAAACTAAAAAAAAATCTACTGTCTCTAAGTGTACTGTCTGTACAACAAGATGCGGCATAGATATAAGAAAAAAATTTCATGTACCATTGCAAGTCATATCTCCATTTCCACTTGCTACAGTAATGACATACATTTTTTGCCTCATCTACTTTCATTAATGTCTTCATACATATACATTTATTATAGGTTATTTTTAACCTCAGAAGATGTTGAAAATTGATGATTTAAAAAACCATTCATTCAAAAAATATCACATTAGTCGGTTTTGAGATGTGTGATGTCAAATTCTTTATCTAATATATAAAATTCTCATGTCACAGTTTTCGTTGCCATACTCCTCCGAAACGACTGGACCGATTCTCATGAAATTTTGTGTGCACATTGGCTAGGTCTGAGAATCGGCCAACATCTATTTTTCATCCCCCTAAATGTTAGGGGTAGTCCACCCCTAAATTTTTTTTTAATATTTTTTAGACAAAATTTTTAATTTCTATTTTTATATGATACAACATACAAAACAACCCTAATTTATCAACCCTCTGCGACAAACCCCTATTTTTACCGGACAGGACGACGTCTGCCGGGACAGCTAGTTTATAGCTATAATTAACTAACGAAAACTGACCATTTATTAGTATGAAATAATAATAATAATAAATAATCAGATGACAAAACACATATTGTATGTCCGGAGGCCAGCCCCAGAGACCCAGACCATAGTAAATAACAGAAAAAAATCGTTTCCGAGAACCTCTGTGTTGCACTAGGTAGACCAGCAACGGCCTAACTCTCAACTACACACCACATCCTTTCATTATGTTACGACTTTCATGCACTTACTTGGTAGTGTCATCTAGTATTTCTTATTCTATTCTGTGTATTTCCTAGTTCCTAAAAATATATTGCTGGCACAGTAATCATATCTGTTTATTTACAGAAGCTGCAGCTCAAGTATTAAAGCCAGCAGGAGAACAAACCGCTGATGATCCACCAATCACCAACGACCCTGGAGTCCAGGAGAAGATTGACGAGGTAAAAGCTCAACTTTGTTTTATGTGTG
Source organism: Dendrolimus punctatus (assembly GCA_012273795.1). NCBI lineage: Eukaryota > Metazoa > Arthropoda > Insecta > Lepidoptera > Lasiocampidae > Dendrolimus > Dendrolimus punctatus. The sequence continues at coordinate 27,066,975 of CM022527.1, forward strand.
GAACCTGCCAAGCCGCCTTGGTCAAGTGGGGTGGGTATACTGCCCGTTCCCCTATAGTGGGAGTCCTGAGCCCAGCAGTGGGACATTTATGGGCTCTTCTTATGTATTTCTTATTATTACTACATTACTTAAGCTGGTCATGTTACACCTGTGTTGTGGGTGTGTTCATTGAAGGTATGATGATGTACCTTAATTTGACAAATTGTTGCCGATACGAATTCTTCTTCCCTACTTTAGCCACTTCTGAAATGTGCATACCTGTATATTTACTACTTGTCAAAAATTAATTTTACATCTTCAAATCCTAAATAATTTGAAGTATTATAGTCCATACAAATTTTCATCCCCATTCAAGATTTCTTTTTAATATTAAAAATTTACGGGATAGGATGCGGACCGCGTTCGTAATACCGAAGTAAGAAAGAGAGTTGGTCTGAAAGAGAGTGTCGGGGTGAAGGTAAGGAAAGGAATGCTTCGGTGGTTCGGGCATGTGGAAAGAATGTATGATGGAAGAATGACTAAACAGATATACAATGCAAAAGTGGATGGATGCAGAAGTCGCGGAAGGCCACGACACATCTTCCATGATCAAATTGATCGTGTACTAGCAGAAGGTGATGTCAGGAGCCTTAAGAACAGACGAGCGTGCATGACAAGAACTATGAATGTCAAAGAAGCAAGTGAGGTGTGTAAGAATAAGCCTAAATGGCGCTCTGTTGTTCGTGCCTACCCCGCAAGGGACCTGGCGTGAAGTTATGTATGTATGTATGTATGTAAAAATCTACGGTTCTTTTTACAACTTAATTACTATTACAAGTTTTTTTGAGTTTATACATGCTTATTGTTTATTTTTCTTACTGTGTGTAAAATTAATTTTGTGATTTTTATGTACCTTAACAATGACTTATATTTTTATGTCTACACCTATATAATACTATCTTAACAAGTGCCATGTATGTTGTTTTTTCTTTCTGCGCCTGGGTTATTAATTTTTAAGCTCTTTGGCTCCCCATTCAAGATTGGTTATTGAGACAAGAATTTTCGTCGAGATTATATTATCGATCTCCTTGCCGAGTTTCAATAAGATACTTTCAGACTAACATTATGTATAATATAGTGTTGTGGATAGAGGGCAGCCCCCTGACTCGCCCACCGGAGCACACTTTCTCTTCACGCCCGCATACCGCCGACGCCCATAGCTCGCACAGTTAGCAGCTAGGCGTCGGATGGACCGGTGATATAAGAAGCGGCCTTGGAGGCCGTCATTATTGCTCACATCTCATGTACATATTGTGCTCAATGGCACCAATCCGCACTACTCTAATCTCTGTCAGAGAGTAGAGTAGTGCGGATTGGTGTTGGTGGCTCATCATTATATTCTGTGTAACTTGTCCATGGTATAGTTTCAATTTAGTTGTAAATAACAAATTACACAGTCCACATCGAGTTTTATTTGGAAGAAGCGACTTACTATAAATTTCACTTATAAATTCGAGATGGCTGGCCGTTAAATAATGTACTGTAAATTCATTGTTTGTACATTTTAGGTGTCAGCGGCTATAAATCAGACTCTTCAGAACTTGAACAGCAATACAGAGAACCTGCAAACGCCGTTCTCGGAGCAAGACCTGGCGAATATGTTCAATAACTTCAACCTCAACGGCGAAGGGGGTGAACAGGTGAATACTGATCAATGTGTTTGTTCATTACAACAATTTACATGTAATATGTAACATTCAATATGTAGTATATCCTGGATAGGTTTGACATTGGTTATCTCAATGCGCAAGTTTCATCATGATGTTTTCTTTCATCAACATATGTAAATCTAGCAATCTGCATAAATTATATAAAATTGTTAATGACATTGTTTTAATTTAATCGTTTCTATAAATAATATACTAACTAAAGAACATAGTTGTATACTAAATACTTGTTTTAATTGTAACTAAGATCATCATAGTCAATAATGTAATCATAGAGCACACCTTCTATAATCATGAGGAGTTCATATCCTATAATATGATATCATTTTATTTATGACTATATAATAGGGTGGTCGTTAAAAATTAAATTTCTTGCGACGCCCCCAAAAAGCTTCTTTTTAATGAAAAAACACTGTAATTTTTTTTATAATTTTTTCGAGTCAAGACATCACGTGCCTCAAGACGATTCAAGTTAAAACTAAAAATATAAGAAAAATTGAAAGATAAGCTTGAATCACGAAGAATTTTAAACTTTTTCTGAAACTATAATTTGAAATTCATCACTGAGAATGATAATACGGAAGGTATTTCATTGTTAAAACTTTTCCAATCTTAAAATAATTATTACTTCTAAGTGTGAAGAAGTTTCCTGAAAGAACATGATATTACTCAAAAATTAACTTGAATCGTCTTGAGGCACGTGTTGTCTTGACTTGAAAAAATTATTTAAAAAAATCCCAGTGTTTTTTCATTAAAAGGAAGCTTTTTAGGGGGCGTCGCAAGAAATTTAATGTTTAACGACCACCCTACTATATAATTTTAATTTTATTATTAACTGATTTGGAAATTGACGTGTAACTTTGTTATGAATAAATGATTTCTGATTTCATAAAATCTGTGCAGTTGTAAGGACAACAAACGGCTTGTAACCGAAACTACAAAAAGTTTGTATGTATATTCCATGTTTCAAACAAATAAATTACTTTGACTTTTGCACATTAAGTCAGGGAAACTACATAAGGGCGAACAATTCCCGGCCAGAATTTGACCCCTTTATTTTGAAATGCAAGCACTACCTGCATAAAGATACTTGTCGTATTATGCCGACTGGGTTTCCCGGACCGCATAACCTAAGGTTATTATTCTCCCACAGGATGCAAATATGTTCATGCCGTTCATGCAAGGCATGATGCAATCGCTACTCTCTAAGGAAGTGTTATATCCATCATTAAAAGAGCTGGTTGACAAATATCCCACTTGGTTAGCAGAGAACAAGGGGAAAATTGACGAAAAAGAATATGAAAGGTAAGACATATTAGCTGTGCCTGCAACTTCCTTTGTATTTTACATTTTTATTACGACCAATGTAAATAATAGACTTTGTTATTATGATATATTATTAGCGGTATTCCTGTAGTTTCATCAAAATCCATTCAGCAGTTTTTGTGTGAAACCGCAAGAGACATCCACTCATCCTCATAACATTTCTCATTTATAAAACAATAGAATTTAAATCACTACCTTTCGTAGGTTTGAGAAGCAACAAGAGCTCATGTTGAAGGTATGTGCTGAATTGGAGCCAGAACAAGAGTCTGATCCTGATGACGTCAAAAGGAAGAGGTTTGAAGTAGTCTTGGACCTTATGCAAAAGGTTTGTAATACTTATTTGAAATGTACTAATAGAATTTTTCATTCACTATACATATATATACTTACAGACGCCCTTTTGTACATTAAAAAAAAATATTTACATATTTTACTACATTTTAGCAGACACGAAACTTCTACATAAATGTGCCAAATTTAATATATCTAGCTTTAGTAACCTCTTCCTTCTCATTTTGAGCTCAAATGATTATAAAATAAGTAAAACAAAAGTAGCTTTTATTTCACTGCCATATATTGATTCTATCATTTTAATTTCAGCAATCAGATTCCCATTTGGCATAGAACTTACACTATCACAAATATGTCCTTCTACTCTATATCTCCCCAATCTTTTATGAGTTATCTCTTTCAGTCTGTCTCTCGTTTACTCTTTGCATCGGTACCAATATTTAACATATTTTCTTTGTTGTCCTCACTATCTGGCCAATCCATCTCCACTTAAAAGTTATAGCTCTTCATGTTGCATAAAGTTCATATGACTACCATATTTTTTCAGATGCAAGATTTAGGCCAACCCCCCACGGAGCTGGTGGGGGATATTGGGGCCCCTCCTGCCGGGTTTGCGCCCCCCAACGCCCAGGACGCCGGACAGTGTAGTGTGATGTAGTGCAGAACAGTGTAATGTATGATCAAAAGTGCGCAATAGTGATGTGAACTTCAATGACTGCTAGTGACTGGAAATATGGAATGTTGCAAATGACAGATTTCTATATCTTATTATATACATTTAATTCCTTTTCTATTGGTAAAAATTTGACATTGACTCCATAGAAACAATACCAATTTTATACCAATGACAGTGTAAAAAAGAATGGATAGTAAGATATAGTATTCCGACCAGACATTTGAAGGTTAGAAATATCAGTTGTTATTAATTATTAGTTGTTCTTTATATTCATGTCTTGTGAATTACAATTTAATAACGATTTTAACCTTTCATGGCACGAAAACAAAATGACGAACACTGCGAAATATGCGACAGAATACCACAGAAAAAACAATTTTAAATGGCTGAATTTCATAACTTAATGTTTAAAAAATGTTCTATCTTAATGTTTATTGGTTAACTTATTGTATAGAGAAATTTGTTGGAGTTGAAATCAACACAAAACGGAAACGAATGCAAACTTCAGTTTGTATTGTTGTACAAACCTTGTATACATAACACTTTGCAAGTTGCTTAAATGTCAATTGCGTCTGTTCATATGACATTTGAGGGGTAGAATATGCTATGTCGCTCACACATTATCACATTTTTAAAGATATAAATTGACAGAATTTACTTATGCAAGATCTGTCTTATTAGGTCAGGTAATAATCATATCAAATAAATGTGCATGTATGCAGAGCTTAATGACAGTAGATGAAGCGAAAGTTGTTTGTCAGGATCGTTGCAAGTGAAGATCTATAGTCTCTGCCTACCCCCATGGGAAAAAGGCGTGATAATATGTATGCATGTATGTGAGATCTGTATTCCACAAATGTTAACAAATTATCAATGTTTCACAAAAAAGAATTCAATTCAGATGAGATTTTATATAGTATCATAATTATGAATTTGTTAGCTTATAATAATAGTAACTGATATTGGTATTTGGAATGTGATACTATGATGGAAGTATTAAATGCAAGCACTTCCTAGTATTCCCAGATGAAATAGTATTAATTTATAATTCTGGGAATCCCTGTATGCATAGATGTGGCGATGTAATAATGATCATTGACTGGTACAAATGGAGTAGTTGTTTAATATTAAATTGTTTTGTTTTTAATGTTTAATTTTGAGTATTAAAACATTTGGTGATTGTTAGTATTTTAGAATTGGAAAACATCACTTTTAACTAGAGATGGTCGTTTTTGTAAAAACGTTTTTGAGCAACGATGCCAGTAGACGATGCCAGGATCCGATGCCGATATATTGAAAAACGGATGCCCGCAATATCCGATGCGAACTTCACCGAATGCGAGCGAGCGAGAGGTACCGTTGACCACGCCACGGAAAACGCAATGATGACAAACCGAAGACTCGACGTATCGCTCGCTCGCTAACTCTCGGGTGCTCTCGGTACGATCGGTGGTTGTGCAAGGCAAACAATCAACGTAATACAACACTAGGAGCGTGCGTAACTGTTAGAAAATGTTGTAATAATATAGGTACTTATTTATTTTTAAAGTATCTCATGTATTTTTTAACAATCCCACTGAATGGTGGCTTCGTCATTCCAAAATATACTCGACGTTGGCAGAAATATACCGTTCGAGGTGCAGTATTATTATAACTTCTGTGCCATGCGAACAGATATTCTCCAAAGCCATATTTTGAATGAACGAAGAACTCGTCTTACAAGTTCCAAATTTGTTCAAAATTGGTTTTTCTTAATGTAAACTCTAATTTTGTTAAAAATAACGACTAATATTAACTAACTTATGTTTATTTTTAACTTCCACACTTTTAAAACAATATACCAGTAGAAGTCGTAATGTAGAATATCGTATCTAAATAATTTACATAACTACTAGACAACAGGCATCCAATGTTATACGAAGAGGTGCAGATACTTTAGCCGGCAACTAATTTTGGCAAATCGTATCGATGCCAGAAATAACGATGCCGGCATCGGATGCGGTTTACAATTAACGATGCGCATCGGATGACAAAATTTAACGAAAACGCCCATCGCTACTTTTAACAAAAAAAATGTGTGCCAAAGATAATAATAATATTATCTATATACTTTATTTGGATGGGATTTTTCTTAACTATGCAGTAACATTGTTTATTTGTCGAAAGTTTCGTTAAGCAGCATTGACAACATGACAATTTTTTAATTGTTTTTCAAACTGCTAAGGAGCCCAAAAAGATCTTAATTTACTTACCACAATGGTATTTAATTCCAACATTTTCTGATTAATGAAATTCTAAACATTTTATGATTTAAAGATTTAAGAAAATTCCATTGAAACATGTAAGGGAACATACCCCATACCATGTTACTCATTTAGGGGAGAGAGAGATCTTCAAAATACTTCTCTTGATTGTAGTCGCGGCCTTAGGTTTTTTCGTCACATATTCAATATCCTTAAACGAAATCTCACACTTTTTCGAGTTATATCCAAAAATGGCATGCAGCGTTTAGAACTTTTTAGCTAATGAGAACTTATGTTTACAAAAAAATATTTAAAACCATATTTATGAATTACATGAAACCTAGAGGTGGAAGGTCTTGGCATACACTAAGGCTGGTCACATTTAAGGAGGAGGGAAAAAATGGATCACATAGTATGGGTTTGTTCCTTAAGGTGTATAGATATTTTGGCTCCTTTAGACAATCTAACTTTACTGATTGCATTTATAATGCATTCTTGCATTTACATACAAGAACTTTCCACCAGGTCTATTCGCGAAAACTGTTGAATCTTGAGAACTTATTATCTCAAATGAAAAGTATCTGACAAGATTTACTTATATATAAGCATCCCAATGTTTCTCTGCTTAAACTAGGTTCACAAAACATGTGAATATACTATTGATAACCTGTCCAAACATGGGATACTTTTATGTTATATAATGGGATAGCTTTCATAGCACATAGTATATCAAACGAGAAACCCATAAATGTATATGCCATATACATTTGTGGGTTTCTCGAGTAATGGCACATGGAAAGTTCTTTGTCAAAGCATAAAAATTGCTTATTGTTTAGTGTTTTCCTAAGCTATCAAAATAATTATATAGTTGAGTTTTGCAACAGCTTTATCGCATGGTCCGATATTTCATAAATCTCTGTTAAGGGTTAAAAAGCTATTTGTTTCAAGCGACATTTTAAAAATATATCAAGACAAGACTTGAAAGTTATAAATGATCTAATAAAAACAATAATTATTAAATATTGTTTCCATGTTCTTTATATTTTTAAGTTGAAGCATTAGAATGAAAAAAGAAATTGTTTCTCACAAACTATCTTTTAAAACAAATTAGCTTTCCATCCCTTCATATCAGACGAGAATACATTTACACCATTTCAAGACCTAATAACTGACTGTGTTTTAGAATTTATTGGAGTTTTGCAATATTATTTTTAGTACATAATCATTTTTTATAAAGATTCTATGAAAATAGTTTCAATTCAGTATATAACAATTTTTGAGAAACAGATTTATTTTGAGCCTTATGGTATATTTTAGCCAAAATATTAATATTTCAGCAAAAAAACAACATTAACATATTTAATTTAGCAATTATATAAATATTTGACATTAGGGGGTGTCCATAAATTACGTGAGGTGTTTAAGGGGGGGAAGGGGGTCGAGTCAAATCTCATCTAATCTTACGTTGGTGAGAGGGGGGGTCTCTGCAAATATGACGCAATTTTTTTTTTATTGGACTGAATTAGAGTAGGTATTCTTTTTTTAATCACAGTAGTTACGATTTAATTATTCTATTGTTACATTTTTATTACACTTATAATTAAACTCTCAGCAATATTGATTACTAGTCTTAACTAGTCGTAAATAAAAGCACGAAGCAAATTTGTTTTTTTCTTTTTACAATAACAATCCAACGCGTTTACGTAAGAAACTCACATTTTGAAAAATCTCACGTGAGATTGGGGGATGGGGGAGGGGGTTGAATAAAATCTCACGACATCTCACCAGGGAGGGAGGGAGGGGCAGAAAATTAAAAAGAACACCTCACGTAATTTATGGACGGCCCCTTTCGGCACAAAAACGCGTGAAGCTGTCATGGCGTCTCGCATGACGTCACAGTGTGCAAAACAAACATCTGTTTCGTTGAAGTGTTATCTGAGAAGTCATTGATAACTTGTTGTTTTGCACCCTATGACGTCACGCGCTCTGATCGGCGTTCATTGTCACGTGGCTAATGGCTGCAATATAACAATTTTATTTCTCAAAAATATCAATTAATATATAATATTTTAGTTAAAACAATTTATTTTTGTCATATTTAGATCGTAATCTACGATATGTATTAAAATCAGCGTATATTTTTCATACTGTCAACTACCGAATTATCAGTTACTAGGTTTTGAAATCGGACAACTCACAATGACCACGTTCACGGCCGCGATTTTTCCCGTTCCACTTGCTTGCCGGCGTCACAATCGTACACTCAAGTGGAACGTGTATTCGACCCACCTCTTGATATGGGTCTGTGAACGTTGCGTGGTCGAAAATGATGACGTTTTCGTCACGACGACAACGACCGCGGTCGCCCTGTGGAACGGCTAACGGAGCATTTTGGGCGTCGTGAGCTACTAGTGGAACGCGCTGTGAGTTGTATGAATGTTAGGGTTGAAAGTGTCAGATGAATGCAACACGCGATTAATCCGTTGATAGGCGTTTTTATTACAATGACGTATTTATTAAATATTGTATTTAATTTGATTTAGTTGATTGTTTTACAATAAAATGGTTATTAGTTATCTGGTTATTTGATTCCCATTATTATATAATGTACTAGCTGTGCCCGCGACCCGCGTGGATTTTTTCGCGGAACCCTAAACAAGTAGCCCGAGTTAACATCACCCATTTTCAGTGCCAAAATCGGTCCAGCCAGACAAAAAATGTAAAAACAAAGTTTTAACGGTTTTCAGCGCGGTAATTTATTTGATTTTTATTCCGACGATTTGGCCATTTTTCAGTAGCCGTCATATGTAGATGATATACATACGACAGTACGTTTTCATGTATAGTAGTCGCGAAATCTTAAAAAAAAAAATATTTTAAAACTTGATTGTTTTATACAGTACCGTATATATAGAGCTATCATTTTGACATTACAAACAGACACTTCAATTCAATTTTATTTATCTATATGGATGTATAGATTTTGTCTACACATGTTTTTTGTTATATAGACAGTGGAAATGAAAGCGGGCAAGTACGTGAGCAATCTTTTATATGTAGGGTTCCGTAGAGGTTACAAATTTCCAGTTTAGTGTCATTTGGCTATGGGGCTGTAAAACACAGGGTAAAATGTTCAACTCAGTTACATGTATGGCGGTCAACCCGTTTTTAAATTCAAGTTTTGGTAAAACTTGAATTTTACCAGTGTAGACTACGAATTCTTGTCAAACATCCATAGAATCGCAATACGTTAGCTGCGCCCCGCGGATTCACTCGCGTGGTGATGGAAAATCGTCTTTGGTTAATTCACGTTATATCTTTATAAATTATAGTCTATTAGTTATTCTGACATGTAAGCTATATTATTGTAAAGATTCATGAAAATCCATTCAGTAGTTTTTGCATGAAAGAGTAACAACTATACATTCTTATAAACTTTCGCGTTTCAAATATTAGTAGGATAGGACAACAGGACCTTAATAAACTATTCAGTATATGTTGATTTAATAAGAATTAAACAAACAATGAAACATTAATAAACTTTATTCATATAAAAGGATATAATTATTTATTTACATATTTTACATCTAAAGTACGCGCAAAACTTTAATGCGTCTCGAGTGAGATCGAGTCAAGTATTAACGTTTATTACACCTGATGGTGCGAAAGAGACGGCATGCGAGCGAAAATAGCGCCCTTGCTGTTCGCGTTCGCATGCCATCTCTGCGAGCTTACAATAAATGAAGGCATGAATGGATGAAGGTGATAAATCGCATAATTCCAATTCTGAGTAAATCGAGATAAAAGTTTTACTTTTATTTTAAACTGAACTGAACTTAACACCTTTTTCAACTTTTTATTTTTTAAATATGCCTTATATCTATGGTCTAAAATCTGTAGTCATTTGGTATCGACTTATAACATTCATCTACGCAAAGAAAAGCAAAAAACCGAATATGCGACATATCACCTTCATCCACTCACGTCTTCAAATGTTAATTTTATTTACATATAAAAGAATGACAAAAAAGTAACATATCATCTTACTTTGAATATTTCACGACCGGAGCCATTTTAAAACCGTTTAAAAGATCATTGATAAATTCACACAAAATCTAGATTTCAACATTTTCTATCATATAAAAAGTGTCTCAATTGATTTATCTACACTAATGTGTACTGTGCAATCACTTGTACGAACTTCACGGACGCATTTAAGTTTCGTTCGTACTACTCATAACAGTTAACGACTTTTGCTTAATTCCTATATCGTACTATATATTCATTTGTCTTACTAGTAAGTTTTCTATTGTCGGAGTACAGCAGCCAGGCTAACCAGCCTCGAGGGAGAGACTCGACCCTGGCGACTGATGTCGAAATACAAGAGTAGTTATGGCGGCATACAGGTGGCCACCCAGACGGGCAAATGTCCTACCACTTAGGGTTTAAATTAGAGATGCCACGAATAGTGGTTTGGCCGAATACCGAATATTGGGCCACGCTTTCGGCCGAAGCGCCGAATATTCGGCTACCGAATGTTCGGTGTAAATAATGTGCAATTCGCGCGTAGTAAGTTATTAATATTGAAGCAATCATTTATGAAGTATTTTATTGTGTTCTAGCGAATGATAGATTACACATAATTAAATGTATGTTTTAAGAGCGAATTTTTAAATTTTATTTGATTGTGACATATTAGAAACTGACTGAAACGTAATATTAAAATTAAATATGAATTAAAATCGCATTTAACACTTAAAGCGGAGTTTACTATCAATTTTAGGGGGAAATATATACGACTTTACGCAATATTGTTTTTTTCACGATTCGGTATTTAGTATTCGGCAGAATATTCGTGGCACTTCTAGTTTTAATGTCGCCTCCTACGACAGACCGTTTTTTATTTTCTACCAATGGCCGGTTCCTATATGTTACCGACCTTTCATTTGCCTTACTCTCTCTGTTTTCTTTCACCTTCTCTCAATTATTTTGGGTGGGCATAATATATATTTTTCTTCAACACTTCTCTATTCTGACATACTCTTCTGTCACACCACAAATCATCATATCATCCTCCGCACGATATTGGATAGATTCTTTTTTTTAAAGATCCAGTTTAACATTATTTTTGTCAAGTGTCCTTCCTCTCTCCTCATTGCACGCCCATACCGCCTCAGTCTTCTTCTCAATTTTTCAGTGACCGGGTGCAACTTTCAAAGATCCCCTTATGTACTCATTTCTCACCTCACCCATTCTTTTAACACCACAAATGCATTGCAACATTCTCATCTCAGCTGAGTGGAGACGTTTCTGGCCTATTACTTTAGTGACCCAACCCTTAATATCGGTTAAAATTTGACATAAGCTCTCCATACCAGTATTGTGAAAATTCAACCAATGTAAGGCAAGCGAATGATTATTAAAATATAGGAACCGGACATGTGAAAGGATAGTGTAATATAATGTAATCTTGACATTTATTAATAATAGTAGGCGAGTAAATGATTGTCTATGGCCTGACTTCCCTGTCCTGCTTTTCATCCAACGCATCGACGGGAGCACTCTCGCCGAGCCTCGCGTCGTACACCTCGCGGACGAGCTCGGACAGCTCGCCGGCATCGTAACCGAGCAACTGCCGCAAATCGCACACAAATTTGTATACGAACCTATTCAAGAAAGAAATCATTTAGTATCCGAGGAAAATGTAAATACAGTGTAAACTCTATATAACGACAGACATCTCTATATAACGAATAATGACTCATATATTACCACACGGCTCTATATAGCGACATACAAAACTATATAAGGACATACGGCACTATATCGACAGACAACTATATACCGAAGGGACTACATTGTATGGCGTAATAGTGTTGTAGTTAAATGGAGAGAAGTCTGTCATTTTTGTCTGACCTCTTTCGCTGCACCAGTAATTTTGTTGTAGTTTTTTAGTTATTTTATTCATATCGCGATATTAAAACATCTTGGTGGTAAAGGAAATACTTAAAAATGTCGGAATTTCTTAGTAATTTCGGTATGTAAGATGCCAACAGTCGAGTTTATTACATGCTACAATAATAAAGTGATAAAAGAACACACAACTGCGCAGTTTTTACTTATTGTGGCAACTAAAAAGTACTTTTTATTACTTAATTTTTGTCGTTATTGAGAGTAGCTGTAATGCAATATAGAGTATGTCATTGTATGGAAGACTACCTAAAACAACCAAAGCCAAATTATTTGGACGCTTAAGAGAGTTTGTCGTTGTCGAGTGACGTTACATGGAGTTTACACTGTATATTAAAAAGTGACGACTGTTTTAGTGAATAAATGCACGAGTAAGGAAGCCCGACGTGATCTGAAGGAATATTCCTAACTTCTTTTTATGCAATAAATGATTTGATTTGAAAGTTACGGATAAGTGAGTGAGTGAGTGAATGATTGAGTGAATGAGTGAATCCAATCTCACCTCTTCCCCGACACCTTCGCGATCATATCCCCATCGTAATAGTACCGAAGCGCCCTCGATAGTTTCTCGTAGTTCATCGCTGGCTTGTGCTTTCTTGCGCCCCAAAGACGAGCCACTTTCTCGGGGTCCAACAGCTTGAACTCTCCTTCGGTACCTGAATTAATGAATGTTTATTTGCAGAGGTACAGGTAGTGGTGTGTGGACAATAGTTGGTAAAACAGTGCGACTAGTATTACCGTATCAACCCATGGTACAAATATTTCAATATACTCAATTATATAATGAGTACTAAACATTTAGGGTCTTACTTATAATCGTTTCTTAAATTTAAAGAAACTGCTCAGCAACTGATTAATGAAAATCTCACCCATATACTCCTCTTTAGTCACACATTTTCGGTACAACCTACATTAATCATTCAAATTTCGTTTATCTTTGCTCCTCATAGGTACATAACAGGTAGGACACGTTTATAAGTGAAAAAAGAGATATTGATTGATTAGGGACTGATTCTGTTTCTGTTACTTAAGAGATGGCTAATCGTTTCTTAACGAGATAATTATAAGTAAGGCCATTAGATTATAAGTCATGCATGCAATTAAAGTCAATAAATAAAGTAACAATTTCAATATACACAATCTCAAATATTTAAGTATTATGTCAAATGTAAGACATTTATATTATTATGGATAGATATATTGTATTATATATCTACTCATTATTTTATAATTCGATATAAATATCGGAAGCCAAAATATTAATTCACAAAATATCGTCCGGCAAAATTGATGAAATTATTTCAATTCTTCTCTTTTCTCTTGCAACTGTTAATTTTTTTGATCTCCTAAAGCTGTTCATGCGGTTTCACCACATCAACATCCGTTCGTATTCAACAGAATTGCTCGCATTCTTCTGCAGGCATGTAGAATAACCATTTCTGGTTATAGGTAAATAGCGAAAATTAGAAATGGGTATGGAAATCCTACCATGCCAACGTATGATGCCAAAATATTCAGCGCTGGTCAACAACTCCAGCAGGAACTGCCAGAGCTGGATCTGGCCGTTGTTGCCGTTCCTCGAGTTCATGTAACTCGACAATTCGTCATCGGCAGGCTTCAGCAAGACCTGCTTCAAAAAAACGATAAATAACTAACAGAATGTTCAAAATAACTATTGTTAAACGGTGAGTTAACTGGCAGAAGGTCTACCTGGTGGAGCCGCAAGGGAACCTGCCTTTTGTTATTGCATGAATTCAGCAGGCGGCCCACCTCATGGAAAGCGCTGCTGCTCTCTAAAGGGAAACTGGAACCTGGCCACTAATACACACGCAACTTAAGGTAGTTATGTCGGCATACTCTACACCAGGGGTGGTAGCCATCCAGACGGGTAAACACCCTGCCACCCGGCTGTGGGTTGTTTTGTCGCCTCTTACGACAGGCCGCCTGGTTGCAGGATATTGGATTGTTTCTCCATTCCTGCACGGATAAGAACCGAAGACCCTGCCACCTTTCGAGACCTTGACAATTTATTTACATCTTCTTTGAAAGGCCTAAAACCATAGTCTTTTGGAAAAACAACTAAGTAGAGGAAGTTTATTCCAAGGCTTGTAGACGTAAGATATGATGGAGTTTCGAAGTGTGGATAAATTCAAAGTTGCCAGCAAATTGTGTTATGATAAAATGGCGACGTATACACCAGCTATTCAAAGCACTCCCCATTATAAAGACTGCAAAACACTAAGACAATGTCTCTTGCAACGCCTTGATCGCATTTAACTATAGTAGAATTATTTTGTCCGTGTAGTTTGGGTCATAAAATAAAGCGAGTATTTCTCTCTCTCTTCCACTCACGGGCCCTATGGGCGGGCATAATGATGCGCATTATTGTTGTTGATAAGCGTTATCGATAGTGTATTTAGTTTTGTCATTTTGTGGGTCAGTTGTAAAAATGAAAAAAAATAGATAAAACAACGTATTTGTTCTGGCGATTGCCAGACTTCAGGGTTGTAAGGGTACAAAGATAACAGGAAAATGGTGGAACTTACTTGAAATAAAGGGCTGAAGCGATGTGCTGATATGAAGATGTTGAGATGCGGTGAATCCTCTTCGTATAACTTTAGTTATTAATGGGGTTGATGTGATGTATATGCATTAGGGCGGAACTGAGCTGATTATTAACAGGGCTGGTGTAGTGTGTACTAATAATGGATTCACATTCGCAAATCACTTATTTTCATTGTCCTCTGAGAGTCATAGTCCAGGGAATTTGTAGCGTAATTAAATAATAGTGTATGCGCGCGCCGCGCGATTCGAGGGTCGACCCGCACTGTCCTTGAGATATGGGCGCGCGGGGATGCTTGCCGTGGGCACACACACATAAAAGCACACGTCGCGGCAATTGTACAGTATTTATTAAAATAAGAATAATAATGACTTATAATAAATTATTAATTAGGTATCGGTGTTAAAAAAAAAATAAGTACAAAAGTTTAGAATGTAATAAGTTATATTAAAAATAAATATAAATACTTATATCTAAGTCTAAAATTATCATCCAAAAAGATAATAATGATTTTTATAAGATTGATAATCTTTCTTTAATAAGAATGAGTTCTTATCGATAATGGCGTTGCGCCCGCGCAACACGCTCACCGCCTTAGCCGGGCTGAGGCCGAGCTTGATTTATGACCCAAACTGCACGGACAAAATAATTCTACTATAGCACAGTAGCAAAACAGTTTATTATGTAAAATATAATTGATAGTAATAATAAGCACATGCGTCAAAACGCTACTGTCAATCAAGTGGAAAGTCTCTAAGTCCGCTCCTATACTCCGTTCACGATAACTTGACTCGCAGGGTTACCAACGACCAAAAACATTAACGCTTAAAGCCAGAATCAAAAAGGTCTCAAATCGATAGTTCCTAGAAAATGCCAACAAAAATTAAAAATAATTAACGTTTTGTTATAATGTCTATTTATAACTTACATTAAAAAATGATATTAAGTGATGTTAATTTTTAGAAATTGGTATATGATATATCCCGTATTCCGTCTGACGCCTAGCTGCTAATTGCGCGAGCTATGAGCGTCGTCGGCGGTGTTGGAGGGTCAGGGGCACCCCCCTCTCTGCTTGCAACACTCGTATAACACTAATATGAATAAGGGTGTTGTTAACTATTTTATACTATAGCAACACTGGTGCGATGCAACAGCAGCGCCACCTTTCTCTCCTATCTTCACATTTAACTACATGTACAACAAAAACTGCTCTCACGTAATAAAATATATATATTATCAAAAAGCTAGTGTGTATAATTGGGAATCCCTCGGAACAAACCCCTACATAATTTGTGACTGGCACGCCTTCAGAAATTTTCTCAAGTTTAGCATAAAAAAAACTTTTTAATTTTTGAACCAACCAACAATGGTAAAGGGTCCTTAACCATCGTTATTCTGATTAAGAACATTCTAGAACATAACATGTACGGTAAAATTGAACAACTTACCGGTTTTGGTTTCTTTTTGATGGCTGACTGCGGTGTTTCCAATGGGTCCTTTATTGAAACGGTCGGTTGAGGGTCATTGCTTTGAGCGATTGCTGTCAAGAAGCGAAACTAATTCAACCAGATAAAATTAATGCTATGTGATTACTAAAGTACTTTTGGCCACAAGGATAATTAACTAATTATGCAAGCTCAAATAAATACTATATAATAGATAATGAAAAATCAAGAGTCTAAACCTATTCTGCGGCCAAGGAGGAGGAGGTGACTCTTCTCCTAACCTCACAGCTGGCTTGATCAAGTTTCACGGAAACCGATTAATGATGTGGGGACCATAGTCCAACCAGGCCACCTTTACCAGCTCCTGGTAGAAGCGATTGGCCAGAGATATCCTATCATTCCTTTTAAAAACTTACCAATAAACTTGCATTTCCTTAACAGTTCAAAATGTGTCCAGAACAGGTCTCCCGGATCCGAAGGCACTTTTTCTCTACAATAAAAGAATAGATATTCAAATCAATACAAAAATATCTACCATATTTTACACATAACGAAGGGTGTCGCCTTGAGTTGTGTTCCGGCATTAGATTCCTCCCTTAAGAGAGCAGCAGTGCATTTGTAGCACCTTTGGTGTTGCAAATGTCCATAGGGGATGGTAACCACTTTCCATCAAATAGGCCGTCTGCCTATCTGCTGAACTCTTCAATAAAAAAAATATATTTTTTTAATGGCTGTGTTTTATGTAGAAGTAAATCCTCTCTTGTGGCTTTCGAGCATTATGTGTCTTCAGCCGAGAAGGATATGTATGCTGCATCTACTTGGCTGCCAATGGAGATTGTTCACAAAAAATTACCCTCTGATTTTATATTTTTATTACGTAAAATAGGGTATTTTAAGATACTGATTTGAATATTTTTGTATTTTAAGCGTTAGTTTTTTTATAATTAGATTTTAAAATTATTTCTCCGATGACGTCATAAGGGTCAAGTTTACATTGATTTCTTTGCCTATAAAACAAAAATAATAAAAGTAAATTTTATCTATATCATATCATAGTAATCTGTGCTACTATTTAAATGTCACTGTCATTACTCATCGTATCGTAATCATTTTAGTGTTTTTTGGTCGCTAGGCTTATAATTTTTCGTGTTCAACCATTATTATTTTCTATAGTTATCGTTAAATTTTTTAAAGTGCACTTTGGGGAAAAATCCATGTTACAGAACTTACTATTTAAATGTCACTGTCATTACTCATCGTATCGTAATCATTTTAGTGTTTTTTGGTCGCTAGGCTTATAATTTTTCGTGTTCAACCATTATTATTTTCTATAGTTATCGTTAAATTTTTTAAAGTGCACTTTGGGGAAAAATCCATGTTACAGAACTTACTATTTAAATGTCACTGTCATTACTCATCGTATCGTAATCATTTTAGTGTTTTTTGGTCGCTAGGCTTATAATTTTTCGTGTTCAACCATTATTATTTTCTATAGTTATCGTTAAATTTTTTAAAGTGCACTTTGGGGAAAAATCCATGTTACAGAACTTACTATTTAAATGTCACTGTCATTACTCATCGTATCGTAATCATTTTAGTGTTTTTTGGTCGCTAGGCTTATAATTTTTCGTGTTCAACCATTATTATTTTCTATAGTTATCGTTAAATTTTTTAAAGTGCACTTTGGGGAAAAATCCATGTTACAGAACTTACTATTTAAATGTCACTGTCATTACTCATCGTATCGTAATCATTTTAGTGTTTTTTGGTCGCTAGGCTTATAATTTTTAGTGTTCAACCATTATTATTTTCTATAGTTATCGTTAAATTTTTTAAAGTGCACTTTGGGGAAAAATCCATGTTACAGAACTTATATCAAATAATGTACAGCTAGAATTTTTTTTACACCTGAAGCAGGCAAACAGGCTGACGGCCCACCTCATTGGTTTAGTAAGGTCAAATAAAGGTCAAACGCATTTCTTACAAAATACAAGCAGATCGTACGTTTTTCGGAGTTTTAACTAGATAGAAATGATTAGGGACACTATTTCTCGAAATGGTTTTTCAAATAGCTAGGTTGAAAAAAGTGAACAATCCCAATTTATTTATGTGAAGAAAGAAAGAAATAATTTATTTGCTAGGAAAGCGATACAATACAGAAATATTTATACATACATTTTTTATGACATTATATTTATTTTACACCGCATTTCCTACAAATGAGGTCGGCAACTCAGCTTCATGCTGTGTTGGAGTTTCCTCCACCACAGCGCTGATTTTCAGTGCCGACCCCGCCTCATTTAATTAAAAATATTTGACCCAACACCACAGTATATGAAACATAAAAAAAAAACATAAAATATAAAAAAAGCATAAGACAAACACGTGCACACAGAATAAAAAATCATTATCCATTATAGTAATAAAAAAAAAAAGAAATTAAAATAAAAAGAATAGAAAATGTAAACGTAATAATTGAATGCCAACTAGTACGGTAAACTATAATAATCTTATTACTATAAATTGTAACAAATAATTAAATAAAAACAGAAACAAATCAAATCCTTAAAATCTTTAGGAAATTTGAGTTGCCTTTCTTACAAATGAGTTTTACAGAAAAGTATACTCATCATTAATTATCAAATGCCGTGTGCAGAATCAATCGACATTGGTAGTTCTTTGAGAGTTCACTAATTTCTTCTTCTGCCGTTTTCATTTCGAAATGTTTCTTACGTACCCTACGTTGCAATTTTTTTATAGCTGGAGTACAGCCTATGGCCGTTTGCAACACCAGAGAAGTCACCAACACGCTGCCGGGCTCGAAGAAATTTTATTGACACTCTTTTTGAAAAACTCCATATCGTAGCGCAATGTGGAAACCTCGGGAGCTCATTCCAAATCCCCACGGTAACGTCCTACAGAACCCTTGCGTCGTTAGCCAAGTGGCTCAAGCAAGTAGTGAGTGAACTCCCAACCGATGACGAGCGGTGCGATGGTGGCAAGAGGCCGAAGGCACCATTCTAAACAGCTCCTCGGAGTCGGTAGAATACCCAGAGTCTAGTCTGCGAGTATGAATCGAGTCCGATCGATGAATACAGTCCAGGAGGTTAAGTTAATCTAATATATAAAATTCTCGTGTCACAGTTTTCGTTGCCATACTCCTCCGAAACGGCTTGACCGATTTTGATGAAATTTTTTGTGCTTATCCAGTATCTATGAGAATCGGCCAACATCTAATTTTCATCCCCCTAAATGTTAGGGGTAGTCCACCCCTAAATTTTTTATTTTATTTTTTAGGCAAAATTTTTAATTTCCATTTTTTTATGATACAACATACAAAAATACATACAATCCTCAATTTTCACCCTTCTACGATCAACCCTTATTTTTTAATAGCGATATTAGTATTTTTATAATTTTCTACTGGGATGATTTAGATTTTAACCAGGTAGATGGTGCTGCAATCGGGTTCTAGATTTTTATTTTTTAAAGGCAGGACAACGTCTGCCGGGTACAGCTAGTTTACCTATAAAAGTCATCATATCCAGTCTCGCTGCAAGTACTGGTACGAGTACTAAAGGGAAGTTATCAAAACACCCATGTACTTACTTGAACTCCACGTTGTTCATGGCGCACAGTTGGCCACCATTAATGTTCCAGTCGGACAACTTGACGCCGATCAGATTGAACTGGCGCACTGCCCATTGGATCCACAGCTTCACGTGTTGAATCGACCTACGAGTAAAATCCTAACGCAATATAAAAGTAATTTATATATATGAAACAAACAGTGTTAGTTACACCATTTATAACTCAAGGACGACCCGACCAATTTTTATGATTTTCGTGTTTTTGGAATTGTCTTCGTGCGGAATAGGATAATAAGTATTAAAATATGATATTCATCAATAAAAAAAAATTGACATTAAAAAAAAATATCAGTCTAGCCATTTTGTTATGATCTTTCCAAACCGACTTCGGCAAGGTACATACATACATAACTTCACGCCAGGTCCCTTGCGGGGTAGGCACGAACAACAGAGCGCCACACAGGCCCATTCTTACACACTTCACTTGCTTCTTTGACATTCATAGCTCTTGTCATGCACGCTCGTCTGTTCTTAAGGCTCCTAACATCACCTTCTGCTAACACATGATCAATTTGATCAGGGAAGGTGTGTCGTGGCCTTCCGGCAATGGTGACTGCATTTAAACTCATTTTCATTTGTGTGATTTAGATAATTCACCTTCTAATGCGTGTGCTTAAGTGGGTCCAGGGATGTTTTAGATTCACGATTGGACCCGGTAGGTGACGTCGCTGAACACCACTTTAACGGCGGGACCGATTGTGATGAAATTATTTGTGTTTTTTCATGCAGAGATAAACAATTGGTCCCAATAGATGCCGCTGCAATCGGTTTTTAGATTTTCATTTTTTTAGGACAAGACAACGTCTGCCGAGTACAGCTAGTATAATATAAAAAAATCATGACACATTGAGAACACTCTTCAAAAGTTTTTATTAATAATAAATTCCACTGGAGAACACTTTTTGAAAGTCATACATATAAGTTAAAATTTGATTTTACTTTCTAGTTAGTCTATGTACACCATTTCGCAACTTGCTATTGCTGTAAGGAGAAGAAGCAGCAAAAAATCTCTCCAGCAACACGTCTAGTTAAATATTGTTTTTTGTTATATTTCTTATTCTATTTGTATCGCAAATTTGTTTTATATAAGTTTTATATATTACTTTGAAGAATTAATAGAATTGTAGCAAACAGTGTATACTTAACGTGACCATTTATATTTTTTGTCAAAGCGGGACATTTATGCAGAATTATATAATTAAAAAAAGTTGTTAGTGTTTTATAAGTATTTTATTATAATAGACAGAACAACACAAAATAACGCAATAAACAGAAAATAGCACAGGGAGAAAAATGCAGGCTTAAATTTCACCAAATTTTATTATGCTGTTCACTAAACTTGAAACGCCTCACGCAGCGTAAATAATAATTATGCTCACTTCGAAAACTATTGTTTCAAGTTTGTAAAGCAGCTAAAAATTAGTGGAATTTGAATCTGTTGAAATAAATTTATCAGCTGGTCTGTTTGCAAAACCAAGACTATGTCGGTCTCGCTGGGGACAGCGGGACAGACTGCCTGAGAGCGGGACTGTCCCGCCCAAATCGGGACGTATGGTCACGTTATGTATACTCAATAAGACACAATAAAAGGAAAGAAAAATATTTTATTACAGTTATAATAATGACATACTAAAATTTTATACTGCAACATATCTCCACAAATTGCTTACTATCTTGTCAAGATAAAAAAACCTTATACAAAACATAGCACAAAAGGTTGGAGCGAGCGGCTATGTAAATGAAGAATGCTACTTTTTTCAAGTAGGTAAAAAATCAAATCATATATTTGTTTGAATATATGGCACATACGATTTAAAAAAGTTGAAGGCCAAGCCCAGCTGTGGGATGATTGTCATCTCACTATACAAATACCATTCCTAACACTGCCCCTTCCATATGATACGTACCAGTCATGAGGGTTCTCTGGCACCCGGATCCTGTGGTCGGTGTAAAAGGAGCTGTCCACTACCCACTTGACGGCCGCCGCGTGGACAGGGGACCTCGGGGCCTCTTGCACGTGGGAGGGGCTCGGGGTTAAGTCCTCCTCTAAATCCATAACTACCGCAAACGGATCAATCACTTACAAGAAACTAACATAAATAACACATCTATTTGTCTGTGGTATCAAAATTAATTAAAGTCTCTATTATGAGTAAGAAGTGCTGGTACCATTAAACTATGAAAATTATATACAACATTAGACATAACTAGGTATGTACAGGTATATCAGCTTTGAGAGGTTTCTGTGTTTAATAATTAATGACAAACACTCTCTGGGGATGATGGCAAACACACAGACCATAGTAAATAATGGGAAGTTCCTTTACAAAATTTACCATACACAGGAGTTCTGTGTTTCAGCGAGCTAGGCTGCCAAAACTTCTCTCACTCAATCCATAGAAGCAGTCAGAGTATATACAGATCTATTGTCAGAAATCTTATACTAATATACAAAGCTGAACAGTTTGTTTGTTTGCTTGAACATGCTAATCTCAGGAGTTACTGGTCTGATTTGAAAAATTCTTTCAGTGTTAGATAGCCCATTTATTGAGGAAGGCTATAGGCTATATATCATCACGCTAAGACCAATAAGAGTGGAGTACCAATGAAGAATGTTTCAAAATCAGATGCTTTTTAACTTACTTTCGCTTTTAAACTATTCTATGCGGACGATCGCAGGCAGAAGCTAGTAATTACATATATTTATTTATTTATTTATTTAGGCACACCAACAGCACACACATTATGGTTACATTACATATCATTCACTACAAAGGTTCTGATGTGTGGACCCATTAGAGGAGTGCACAGCATTTACAATTTATGTCAATTCCTAGTAATTTAATTAATTAATGTCAATATTATGCATATGTCAATTAGAAATATTATAAAAAGTTAATGAATGTAGTAATGTTGTCAAAAGAAAATAAGGAAAGCAAAAAAAAAATATTAAAAAATGCAAGAATTAAATTAAAAATAATTATATAACTATGTACAAGCATAAACATGAACGGCCTGTCAATTATTTTAAAGTCACAGCTGATGTCAACACTTTATTTTTGAACCAATTATATGATTTGTGAAAAATATCAAGATCATCTAATTTTGAGTTTAGACGGTTGTAAGTATTGCACATTCTTGTGATAGGGCTGCTGAGGCCCAGGTTGGTTTTAACCGGAGGAATGTAGAAGACTTTCGTAATAACATGTCGAGGAATCAGACGAGGCACACTTATTTTTACGTCTTGGATAAGATTTATACACATTATGCTATTGTTGACGAGTTTATGCAAAAAACAAACATCAAACATCATTCGGCGATTGCTAAGCGTCTGCATTCTAAAATGTGACAACCGCATAAAGTAGGGGCAACGGTGTGAGATTCCAGATGAGATGTACGCCATATAGAACATATAGAACCAAACGTTATTCAGATCCCTAGACAACTTAAATTATGGTCGAAACTTACAATCATTCTGGCATGGCAAGCTGACCAGCTCCTCATCGGGCTTCAGCACATCGAGGATATTGATTTTCTTTTCAGCAGCTCTAATTTGGACATTCACTTGGACCACACCTTCTCCACGAATGCATTGCTCTACAAGAGTTTTGTGGCTCTCCAACTGCAAGAATAAACATATAACAATCACATCATTAGTCTGAATGTACAAGTCTTGCAAAACAATACTTAAAAATACTTACAATTTTAGCATCCTGCAGCCAGAACGTGAAATCTGAGAGATCAGCCCCAAGTCGCTTCTCAAGCATTGATCTCATCTTAGAAAGTCTAGTCCTTATATCCATAAGTTGTACTATAACTTCTTCTGGAAAACATCATAAGCTTTTAAAACTTAAAATCTACTTTGAACATAATGCAAATGTAAATAAAAAACATTTTTGAAGTGAAACTTCTATATAGACGGGAGGGTCTTACGATTTTTCGCTTACGAAAAGTGTCACAGTCACGTGGTCTAATACTTACATTTTTAAACTGGTGATATCTTTCGAATGGAATGTCCGAATTTAATAATTCAAAGTTATATAAAGTTATTGAAGCAGTCTTGAATATGAAGTAATTTATTTTGATAAGGATTAATACCAAAATACAAATAAAGAGCCTTTTTTAGCGGCGGCATTTTAATTAAATTTTTAAAATAAAAGAACACTTATTGTGGCATAACTATAATAGTTAGACATATGCTGTTGCGACACTTTTTGTAGATAATGATGTGTTTTCTGCAAAGTCGTATTCAAATTTAAATTCAAATTCAAAAGTTTTTATTCAAAATAAGTTCCACTGGAGAACACTTTTTGAAGGTCATACATATAGGTTAAAATTTAATTTTTACTTCCTAGTCTATGTATACCGCTTCGCAACGTGTTATTCCTAAAGAAGCGGCAAGAAACTCCCCAGCAACACGGCTAGCTAAAAATTGTTTTTCTTCATATTTGTTGCTCTATTTATATTTAAGTACTTTTTTTAAAGATTTTGTACAGAATTATGTTACAGAATGACTTTTGAAGAATTAATGGAGTTGTAGCCAACAATGCATATTCAATAAGACAGAGCGCAATAAAAGGATAGAAAATCATTATAGTTATAAATATAAAGACATAACGTAATATATTATTTGTTTGCAACATATCTCCATATATTCCTTACAAGGTAGTCGTAGTAAATTATTTCATTCTATCATCAATAGTTTTTGCAGTGTACGCGATTTTAGGTATTTTTTACACTTTGGGTTACATTATTGGAGTTTTAGTAAGGATCCCTAATTTTTTTGTAAACATAATATAGCCTTTGTCACTCGGGGATAGTGAAGATTGCCAACAGCGAAAGAATTATTCAAATCGATAATTGCTTCGTTTTCCCACTTATCAGTTGCCATTCGTTTTACCACTTGTCCCTTGCGATTCCTTTTTCCACTTGTCCATTGAAGTTTCACTTCTAATATGTGTCCCAGCACACATTTCGATTTTTTTTTTGCAACTTGTATCACAAACAGCCACTTGTATCATTATGGCCATTTCTTTCATGGATAGCTAATTGTACCACAAACAAGTATTTGTATTTATATACATACATACATTAGTACTAGCGGCCCCAGCAGACGTTGTCCTGCTCTGAAAAAATATGACCCGATCCCAGCGCCACCTACCGGTTCCAATTGTGGATTTAAACCATCCGGGGACCCACTCAAACACACAAAAACAAAATCGCTCCCCGTTGTTAAGAGGATTCCAGAACCCGCTCTCAGCGCCACCTACCGGTTCCAACGGTATAAAAACTATCCTATCTTTCAAGTTGGATCAAACTGGACACGGTGTGCAAATTTGATTAAAATCGGTTGAGTAGTTTAGGAGTCCATCGCGGACAAACATTGTGACAGGAGATTTATATATATAAAATAAGTTGAGTATTAAAATTAGAATAAATAAATATAATACCGTAACTATCATTACTCTGTATAGTGTCATCATCATCGGGTGCATCTGAGAAAACTGCCAATGGTGTCTGCAAGATCTCTGTGCCCGATTGCATTAAACCTAGAAATACACAAATTCAAAATATTAAAGATAGAGTAGATGAAATGAAGAATTAGAGTAACATGGGAGAAGACTAGTAACAAAAGACATAACCTTCTTAGACAGTCAGTTAAAAATAGCCCAGTAAAAGTGTTATTTAGAAATGCTCCCGTCGAGAATCAGTTATCCAGACCTCAGTCAAAGCCAATTTACACTGATCCAGCCACTGAGTTTGAATTCGAAGGAAGCCAGTGCTGACTTCATACTAGCATTGCGTAAATTGATTGGAAGTGAGTACAACACACCCAAGTCTGTGCTGATTTCAGTAGTCCCTATTGAATATTTTAAAATCAGTCCACTCTACAAGTCAGCTGGATCAATATAAATCAGCCTATATATACAAATGCCATTATGCAGATTGGCAGTATTTCCAGGAAAAATTGTAATCATTCAAGAAAATATATACACACACACACACACACACACACACACACACACACACACACACACACACACACACACACACACACACACACACACCCACACACACACACACACACACACACACACACACACACCCACACACACACACACACACACACACACACACGGTACATTGATATGGTTAAAAATGTATTATCAAGGTGGGAAAGTCCCTCAAGGGGGTAAGTTCATACACCACTCATTTTTTAACTTTTTTAAAAAGAATTTAACACTGACTACAATTCAAAGACAGAATTCAATGGTGTGTTTGCTTCAATGCGCATGTATGAAGAGGATAATGAAAGTAGGTGAAGCGAAAGTTGTTTGTCAGGATGATCGCAAGTGGAGATCCATAGTCTCTGCCTACCCCCATGGGAAACAGGCGTGATTTTATGTATGTATGTTTGCATCAACAACTGATTTGTTGTTGTAACTATTCAAACACGGAAACAATTACAGGTGTATGGGTTCTCCCGCTGTCAGAGTTAACACCTTGATTAACATATATCTAATTTCTTAATAAACATAGATTTTGTTTATTTTGAAAAAACATATGTATGAGGACAAGGTATATTATTTTTCTAGAGTTAATTATATGTACACAAAATCCCTTTTCATCATATAAATGCCATAAAATCATAATAAAACAATGGAGAAAGAATACAGTTTCCTGCAGCCAAGCGGCCTGTTGTAAGAGGAGACAAAACAACCCACAGCCAGGTGGTAGGGCATTTGCCCGACTGGAATGCTACCACCCCTGGTCTAAAGTATGTCGCCATAACAACCTTGATATGTGTTCCGGCATTAGTGACCTGGCTCCAGTCTCCCTTAAGAGAGCAGCAGTGCATTTGTAGCACCTTTGGTGTTGCAAATGTCCTTAGGCAATGGTTACCGCTTTCCATCAAGTAGACTGTCTGCCTGTCTGCTGACCTCCTGCAATAAAAAAAAATAAGTCTTCACAGTTTCTTGTGTAACAAATTAACAATGTATCTTTCCTTGTCTTTTGGCATGAGTTATTAAGGTTACATTCCATTAGAGACTCACAATAACCACAATCAGAAATGCAATTTTTCCTGTTTCACTTGCTTGCCAGCATTACAATTATAAAGCCAAGTGGAATGATTATTTGATCCACCTCTTGACATAGGTCATTATGAGTGTTGTGTGATCGAAAATGATGACATCATTAGTGATATTTTTGGCATGACCACAACCATCACTGTTGCCTTGCGAAACGGCTAACAGAGCATTTTGAGGGATCTGAGCTACTAATGGAATGAGCTGAAAGTACAATGAGTATGAAATTTTATATTATCATACTTATATTGTAGTACTTGATAAAATGCTTTTAAAATATCTGATTGACCAGCCTGCTGATAGACGCCTATCTCTTACTGATCAATATGGCAATCCAAGGATATAATGTTAGCAGTCTTCTAGGCACCTTACCTAAAGTAGATCGTGTTTTATAGCTTGAATGAAGAATAAGACCTGATAGTCTTCTTTCTTAAGCACCTTTATACCTTTGGGACCTAAGTTAATTGTAGGTAATAGTTTTGAGGAACTGTAGGTAAAATAAGAAACTTAATATTAATGTATTGAGTTTGGTTATAGTACCTATTTTAAATATAAAGTATATTTATAAAATATGTAAACAAGTTTTTATTTATATTTGTTTTTATTAAAACATACCTAAATCAGACTCCGTGACGTATTGAGGTATCACCGATAAAGGATCTGAACACTCCACAACATTATCGTCAAAACCAGCATCGCCGCTTTCCATTTTAATTGTTCTCACATTTAATAAATCACTTATATCTGTAACCTCCATTATCAAGGAAGTTGTTTTTCAAATTATTTTATCTACGTATGTACGCTCAATAGTAATGTATCGAAGCTATTTTTATGCAATTAACTTACAACTACTGTAGGATTTCACAGACCGTGAGAGACTTATACAATTATTTATAGAAAATATATAACAATTTCGCGACAAGTTTAAAATTTTTAGGAAAAGGAAACTGATAATTTCTTTCACTTCCGCGTGCGCTCAAGAAAATTTCGCCATAGACAACAATAATTAATTCTGACATTAGCTGTATTTATCTGTGGAATTAAAATGGCATAATAAACAACGTTCATAAACATGGAAATTATAATGATTTATCACTCTTTTATGTTTCAAGCTATTTTTATTTGTTTATTACAGGCAAAAATTATGTAAGATTAATTAGTGTTAAAGATTTGTAATTGATTTACTGCCATCTAGCGAGAAAAACTTATATCAGTAGTATTTTGTTGTAATGTGACTAGGCATGGTTTATGCATTCAGCCAGAGTCACGCAGTGGGTAAATGTTTATTTGAGTATCATAAAACGAGATAAACAAATCACAAAAAAATACAAAACTATACTGAAAATTTTGAAAACATGTATATGTATAATACAGACAATTAAAATGAAAGCTTTATTTGGTTATTAACAATAAATGAATTTAATACACTATATGCATCAATTTTACAATCCATACGTAATAAAGAAATACAAGTAGGAAAACGAACGCAAAGGAAAATTAAAGGGTTTAAAGAGAAATGTGAGGATCATACAAGATATATTAGTACTAGTAATTAGTTATGCTACTTGACGCTTATGGCTCTAGTTGTATATACCATTGGCATATTTTGAGTTCGATTCAGATCAGATCTTTTGTGTTCGTTATTTTTAAAATTCCGTAGTCAAAAGTCGAAAACAGAAGGAACCCTTATAATTTTGGTATGTCGAAAATTGGTTTGAGGACATCAAGTTTAGTTTTAAAAGTATTTGATACTCTATCGCACATAAGCCAAAAAATTATAAGAGACTATATAATTTTATATCTTTGGCGGATAATATCTTTCTATTCAATGATTTAAATTAACAGTCTAACGATGCTGTAAATCCTCCGTTACATGTATGTCAGCTATTTCAATTTTTACTTATTCTGGTATTTCACAAGAGCATTGTGAAGCCACATATAGAATACTGCTCAATTTCACCAACACAGGCCCAGTACTTTTAGACAATAAAGACTGTGTTGTATATAGACACACGGACGACAAACATACTAATTATAAGATATCTGTATTTCCCTAAATGGTTCAAGAACCCTCAAATGATTCTCAGTTGTTTTGAAGTGGTGACTTATGGGAGGCCAGGCTACCTGGCTTCCCCTTCTCTCACGCATACGGCAGCGGTATGCAGGCTCCTCCTCTCTCATTCTAACAGCGCTAGCCGTATTTCTTCTAATGTACATAATCAAGAATTGTAACTAAGAATAAAAAATATTTTCAAATCAATAAAAGATTTTATTAATAAATAACCTTTTACAAGACATTATCAAATTAATATGCATAAAATTTAAGTAATAACCTAAGCTTTTCTCCAGTTAAACAATTTCAATATTAAATAGTTCAACTTAAATTATTTTAAGTTATCACTTTTGTCGGGTGTTCCGAGACGCACATGTTTTTTTGAAGTGAAACTTCTATATAGACGGGGGTCTTACGATTTTTTGCTCACGAAAATGTGTCAGTCACGTGGTCTAATACTTACATTTTTAAACTGTTGATATCTTTCGAATGGAATGTCCGAATTTAATAATTCAAAAAGTTATATAAAGCTATTGAAGCAGTCTTGAATATGAAGTAATTTATTTTGATAAGGATTAATACCAAAATACAAATAAAGAGCCTTTTCTAGCGGCGGCATTTGAATTCAATTTTTTAAATAAAAGAACGTTTATATATATATATAACTATAATAGTTAGACATATGCTGTCGCGACACTTTTTGTATATAATGATGTGTTCTGCAAAGTCGTAGTACATTATTTCATTCTATCATCAATAGTTTTCGCAGTGTACGCGATTTTAGGTATTTTTTACACTTTGCGTTACATTATTGGAGTTTTAGTAAGGATCCTTATTTTTTTTGTAAATATAATATTTTCTTTGTCACCCGGGGAAACTGTAGCTTGCCAACAGTGAAAGAATTTTTCAAATCGGTTCTGTAGTTTCAGAGCTTCTTCAATGCAAACAAACAATCTAATCTTTCCTCTTAATAATATTAGTCCAGATATTTACTTTAAAATTAATTCGATATGTGCGTATTACAAAAAGCGTAAGATTTTGCGCTAGAAGTTGTTTAATAGAATTAGGAGCGGGGTTGCCCTAAAAAGCGCTTTATCTATCTCCGAAAGCGCTATTGAAGCCCCAGTGAGCCGAGCGCCGGGGAAATCCCGTAAACGAGAAAGCGAGCGAGAGAGCGAGCGAGGATATACCTCGTCTCTCTAATACCTAAAATCGCGTTCAGCGCATCGGAATGTGCGATGTTCCGAGCCGACATTAATGGAGGCAAGTAAGTTTGCACCAAACTATACCTCTGCTAATATTTTCTAACTTTTTGCGCCTTGTACTCGTATACATAATAAAACTACGTTTATTACCGCTCTTAAAACAGTTAAAACGTAGTTTTATTATCTATACCTCTGCTCTCCACGTGAGAATTAAAAAAAATAGAGACTAAGGAAACAAATTAACAACAAGAAAACTTTACCAACGGTTCAGTTTTTCGAAAGTCACAACAAAATTGAACGACATCGAACGGCAAAACTGTTGATGTAAAAAAATATTCGGTGCGTGTGTAGCGTATTACACCATTAAAATGTACCTAAGCTAACTAAATCATAATTTGCAGTAAACCTGCGAAAAATCGAAATGTGTGCTGGGACACATATTAGAAGTGAAACTTCAACGGAAAAGTGGAAAAAGGAATCGCAACGGATAAGTGGGAAAACGAATCGCAACGGACAAGTGAAAAATCTTCAACTGATAAGTAACAAAATGAATCGCAACAAAATTTTAACTTGAAGTTTTACGGGCAGGTTATCAAATTGGACAAGTACATTAACAATCTGCCCGTAACACTTTTTTCTGCGATACCTTTGGAAAGGAGAGTCTATAATGATTAAATTTATGTGGAAAAGTTTTGACTGAAAAAGAAACCATTTCGAGGCTTTGCTGTATACAGCCAAAAAGAATCATAAAAATCAAATTTTAGAAAGAAAAGAAGTTATAGCTGAACATACACAAACACCAAAAAAAATATTACACGACAAATTGAAAACCTCCTCCTTTTTTAAAGTCGGAAAAAAGCGGCAAGTGATAATGTAGTACTTATGATTATATTTAAGAAGCAAGAAAGAAAAAAATTATCTCTAAAATGCGACCTACACACACGAATCGACAGAACACACAGATATACAGGACATAGAAAACAAATGTGTGCAATTCGTTTTTCAACTTGTCCGTTATAGTTTCACTTCTAATATGTGTCCTAGCACACATTTCGATTTTTTATTGCTGGAGCACAGGCTAATGACCCCCCTAGATGGAAAATGTTTTCCGTCGCCAATGAAATATGTTACTAATATGTTGTCGACTTCGAAGAGGGTTGCTGCCCAATGCCCTATCGCCTGGCTTCGATGTTTTGTCTCCTCTTACAGCAGGCCACCCAGCCGGAGGCATTCATAATCTTTATCGTTCTGTACGGATATAATTCTACTAATTTACTGTGTAAGAACTGCATACGACAAGTCATCGCAGAGGACTACGAACTACTGGCTAACGCAACGCGGGAGGGAGGAGCTCACCACAGAAATAAGATACACTATTATTTCTGTCGTAGACAGAGAATAGGATTCTCTGTCTACGATTTCTGTGGAGCTCACATATTAATAGTTGCTCTATCTCGCTCACATATCATCAGTCCCGCTTACATATTTGTACTTAAGGTTACCGTTTCCAAAAATAAATCAGTCGACTTCAGTTCACATCAGCACGACATCGACAGTGAATACTACTGCCATCTGAAGTATCGTTTAACCTCTATCTCTCACTACTACAACTCATCATCATCATCATCATCATCCGAGCCTTAAATCCCGGTTCCGTTTGGTGCGTTCACTCTGACGCCAAGGGTCCGCATTCCTATTTTTTCTACTCCACTTCGCGCGGTCTTCCCCTTCTACCGGGACCTGGCGGAGGCGGCATGGCTAGACATTTGTTCCCCACATAATTAGCCGGTCTGCGTAAAACGTGGCTGTACCATCGTAAGCGACACACTTGCAGTTTGTCTGCTATGCTATGCTATGGACTCATGTCCGTGACATGACAAGACTACCGCGGATGCGGGAGTTCCTGACTCGGTCTTTTCGCGCCACTCCACACATCTATAGACGAAACCAACATTATAGCTTCTTTCATTGATTGAGGAAAACCACCAACAATAACAGTAGCTTTCCTGTTATGAATAAATTTAAATATATGCATCATGCATATATTTATTAGTATAAAGCACACATTAATTATCAATTAGCGATTTATAGTGTCAGGCTCAGCGCGCAGTGCGATTAACAGCGTTATAAGAGACAAAAAGCGTTTTTGGATCGATTACTCAGCCGTTGTTAGAGTAATTATACACACTTTATTGCGGTGAAAAAAATATATGTCAATCTTGATCATATTTCTGACGTAATCCCTAAACTCAAAACGCATCTATGATAAATTTTCTCGATAGAAAATAATTGCAAATAACCTCTAAACGTTTTATTCAATCTTGGTTATTGTTATTACTGTTAATCGTACATCGCTAAAATAAATAACAGTAACATATCTTATTATAACAAATACAATTATAGATCTTTTATTTGGTTACTTAGCGAATTTGGAAGTAATTAATTATTTTATTAAAAATGACTGCAAAAATCACGCCTGCCGGTCCCAATGTATGGAATTTATCAGAACGCCGGACGGCTTCGTACTCAACGTATGTCGGTTTTCGTAGCTCCGCTACTAAAAAATAATTTAAATAAATGAAGGAGCAATAATAACGAGAATTTTGAAGCGGTCGCGCTATACTTATTTGGCGTATACGGTAGAGGTCTGGTCTATATCACTGGCTGTGTGGGTTCGAACCCTACTAGTTTCACTTGATCTAGGAGATTTTTGAAGTGAAACGTCTATATAGAGGGGGTCTTACGATTTTTCGCTCACGAAAAGGTGTCACAGTCACGTGGTCTCCGTCACTAATTCTTTCATTTTTAAACTCGTGATATCTTTCGAATGGAATGTCCAAATTGAATAATCAAAAAGTTATATAAAGGTATTGAAGCAGTCTTGAATATGAAGTAATTTATTTTGATAAGGATTAATACCAAGATACAAATAAAGAGCATTTTCTAGCGGCGGCATTTTAATTAAAATTTTAAAATAAAAGAACACTTATTGTGGCATAATTATAATAGTTAGATATAGTGTCCCAACACTTTTTGTAGATAATGATGTGTTCTTCAAAGTCGTAGTACATTATTTCATTCTATCATCAATAGTTTTCGCAGTGGACGCGATTTTAGGTATTTTTTAAACATTGGGTTACATTATTGGAGTTTTAGTAAGGACCCCTAATTTATTTGTAAATAAAATATACCCTTTGTCACCCGGGAAGAGTGTAGCTTGCCAACAGTGAAAGAATTTTTCAAATCGGTTCAGTAGTTTCGGAGCCTCTTTATCAAAACGTGAGCAAACGAAATTTTATTAAGTTATTTTTTTGGATTGTTTTTCTGTTAACATAATTTGATGTCGGAATGGAGTTGATGACGAAAGATGCGTATTTGTTAATGTTCCGTTGTATGTGTATAATTTTAGAGTAGACTGTGAATGTTTTTTTGGTTCCGGATCGAATTCAGTTTTTTATTTGATAAAATAAAATATGTTTAAATTAAAACTGAATTCATTAAAATGTACCTAACCTAACCAAATCATAATTTGCAGTAAACCTGCGAAAATTCTAAATGTGTGCTGGGACACATACATATTAGAAGTGAAACTCCAACGGACAAGTGGAAAAACGAATCGCAACGGACAAGTGGAAAAACGAATGGCAACGGATAAGCGGAGAAATGAATCGCAACTGACAAGTGAAAAAACTTTAACTGACAAGTGACAAAATGAATCGCAACAAAATATTAATTTGAAGTTTTACGGGCAGGTTTTTAAATTGGACAAGTACATTTACATAAAATTAATTAATTAAAATTCGGTTGGCAAAATCAGGTGATTCCAAATCCCATATCGCCGGTCGTTTTTCTATTTCGTTTATAAACAATTCCGTATCAAAATTTTGGCGCTCCATTTCCCCGGATACGTGCACTCGCTATGGAGTTCGCGCGTTAACTGGGCGCAACAAGGCGTCTCTAGTATCTCGACTCGCGATATAAATATAAAATCACGCGCGAGTCGAGAGTCTGGCGTAGTGCACGCGATTTACGCGCGTATTTTGAATTCGCGCGATGCTTGTGGGCGCAATGTATTGGTGCCTAGTATCTCACTAACGCGCGAATGATTTCGCGCAAAACGTTTCGCGGCGAATTCGCCCTTTCTGGATCAGGTCTTAGAATGAAATAAATCCAATCAAGTCGGCATGGCCGCGGTGCGCGTCGGTATGATAAGTTGCAATATTTCGCCACGCTCGAAGTTTTATTACGCGCTGTTCCATCGAAGTAAATATCGGCCGTGCGGGGTTTATTTTATGAAATGCCGATTCGAATTAGGTCTACATAGCCTCTTAAGCGCAAGCGGTTTGGTACCACAGAATAATCTCATGTAGCTGACTAGCTGACTATACAAGCGCATGAATCGCTTGAAGTTCTTGCAAATACTCTTAGAATATGTCATTTTTTATTGTTATATTTCTACTTTTTTTTAATTATAAATTACATACAATTGAATACAATGTAAGAAAACTTAACTTATTTGTATTGTATTTTACCTATAGTCCCTCAAGACTATAAGTTGAATATTGAGCCCAGATCACCGTCTTCTACGTGTAAGGTGCCCAGAAGTCTGGCTATGTTTCCTTGCTGGATTGCCATACTGGTCCATTGGCCGGGGTAAGCGCCAGCCTTCTGATCACCTGAAGAGTCAATGAGTCGTTTCAATGAATTAATTTTCTGCTATTACTTATGTATTGAGAAAAAAATAGGTACTAGGTTTTTAAATCATTTTCCAGGTTAATAGATGATCCGAACGGTTTTCATAACATTAAATAATTGATTATTTTGAATTTGATTTTATACTAACACCTAAACAACAGCTTGTGACCACGGTAACGGCAACCGGTTTGAAACGTCAGGAAGTGACAAAATAATGTTAAACTGCACGCGATGAATCTGTTAATTATTATTTAATTCAATTTGTACATAAAATTGACCTGATTGCGGCCCGCGTCACCATGACCAACACGTTTGTGGCCTCTGTGAAAATGGTTGAGTACCACTGGCTTATACCAAAATATTATTTATTGTTAATATTTCCTTCGAGGTAAAATATTGTTGCAATAATTTGAGTCTCATATTACACTAGTTTTTAGTTTTGCGGAATTTATCTACCACTTTACATGATTATTGTTTTAAATGTATAAAACTTAATTAAATTATGTGAGTTGAATTGATTAAAAAAAATTACTATTTAAAAATATACATAATACCAAGAATAATCTGGAAAATTTATATACACAAAAATTGGTTACATATGTTTTATATAGTTTGTTTTAAAATATTATAATGAATTTGAATTTTTATTTTAACACAGTGGTCTCTTATGTCTTCAGTTTTTTTTCATATTTTCCATACTCTTCCAATGCAGGTATGTTTTATTTATTCATACGTATACTAGGATATGCCCGCGACATCGTCTACACTTGACTTGAAATTCCCGCGGGATTCCTGGTCCAAAAAAAACACCACAGCGTTTAAAAGAGTGTAAGTCGTTTTACTGAAAACTGTGTCGGTATATGGTAATATTTTTACACTCGAACAACTTTGAACCGTTCCCGAGTAAATTCCCGCGGGATTCCCGGAATAAAAAGTATCACAAAATTTGCTATCGATTAGTACAAAACTCACATTGGGATACGATTGTTTTTAATCTAGCCATTTGAGAATAAAACAGAAAAAAAACTATTGTTCACCACATAGACATAAAATAAACAATTTACCTATGCCACATTAATCGGTAAAAGTAGGAGCCATTTTAAATCAATTCCAGAATATTTCCACGGGATTTCTAAGCTAAAAAGTAGCGAAGAGTTTAAGTTTTGACTATTTTTTACTGCTGGAGCACAGCAGACAGGCTGACGGCCCAACTGTGAAGGAAAGTGGTTACCGTTGCCTATGGACATTGGCAATGTTGCAGCTAAACATAATAATAATAACCCGCAGGGGGGCTTTGTGGCGAAGCCTTAGGTGAGTGGCGACACCTCGTACCTGACTCCGGGGGCCAAGACAAGGCCCCCGCCTCTGTGCTTGCCTTAACCAGCCGGCACGGAGTGGAGATCGCTAGAGCTAAGACTCAAGCTCCAGGGGTTGTAACGTAATACATATTTTCAAACATAAAATATTATTGTTTTAAAGATAAATATCAATAAAATATTAAACGCGAGCATCGCCGAGTGTTTCGCTAACATAGCGTGGTCTGAGAAACCGGTCGCGGCGGGTCGCAGGCCGCGCCTTTCGACGGCACATCGATGCTCGCTCATTCGGGTGTAAAATTTTAAACCACCACCACGATAAAAACGATAAAATTATTTAGATTATTTACTACTATCATATTATAGTACCTGTTTAAATTAAATTATAATATATTTAGTGTTTATAACCCACGTTTTGGGTTTCTTTTTCTTCGCTTTGGAGACCCAGGCGACTCGTTCGCCAGTGCGTCTGTGAGGTCTTTCCCGGCTGTCCGGCACACCAAACGCAGTACCGTCGGCACCACTCCTGGACCAGCAGACACTTCAGGGCGGTACCGCCACATAAAAAGCAAAACGTCTGCCAAGGCAATAAGACTCACCCCGCTCTCTCGTTTTTTTTTTTTATTTAAATTTATTCATTTAATACATGTATGCAGTAAATTAGTCTTTTATTATTTTACCCGCTACAGGGTGGAAGTGATAAATGGCCTAACGTCGGAACTAGCTTCGGTGAACCTGCAGCCCACCTCTCTACACCCCTTAGCCACTCACACCCATGTTGCCCCTGCCTTTTATGGCATTTTTAGGGGCCCATGCAGGGAGTGGCGAGTCACCGTCTGCCCATTTTTCCATGTTCCCTGAACATTGCGACGGGCAGACGTCATAGTCCCCATATTCCCAGACCGCTAGTACCACTAACAGTTCACCCCAATAGCCCGGTACTTTTTGTCCTCATTTCCCACAATAGTCCTACACTGGCCGGGGCTTGTCCTTGGGTGCATTATTATATGGTGTAGACAGGGATAATCGCCGGTCATTGTCACGCCACATATTTACATTAAATTTGTCAAGGGGCCTCTACGTGTTGGCCTCCCCATGGCCCCACGCAAGCCCTCCAAAAGTCCGGACCATTTTCATGGCCCGTGGTCTTGAAAGACATACAAATAATAATAATAATAATCGGCAGACATACACACAAACTGCATATCCCCAAATTAAGCAAGTTACGCTTGTGTTATGGGTAATATACAACGGACCACTCTGGGGCCGATCCCAGACACCCAGACCATGGTAAATAACGGAGAAAATACGTTTCCGAAATTTACTATACCGGGAATCGAACCCGGAACCTCTGGGTTGCAGTGAGGTAGGCCGTCAAAGGCTTAGCCCGCTCAACCACAGAGGCCGTCAACAAACAAACAAACAAATAAAAAATGTAGTACGTCATTTCTTAATTATAACTCTAGTAATATTTTTCCTTACTTTTATTGTGTCTCTGTCTTATTGAATACTAGCGACCCGCCCCGGCTTCGCACGGGCATCACTACATAGAAATAGAAACCTCTAAAATTAGCAATGTTGCCTTAGTATATGATGCATGTATTATACATATAAACCTTCCTCTTGAATCACTCTATCTATTGGAAAAAACCACATCAAAATTCGTTGGGTAGTTTTAAAGATTTAAGCGCACATAGGGATATAGGGACAGAAAAGGCGACTTTGTTTTATACGATGTAGTGATGATAGTGATAGTGAAGTGAAGTGATGATGTATTGTTTGCTACAACTCCATTAATTCTTCAAAAGTCATTCTGCAACATACTTCTGTATAAAACTTATATTAAAAAAAGAACTCGAGATATAAATAGAATAAGAAGTATGAAGAAAAACAATTTTTAGCTAGATGTGTTGCTGGGGAGTTTCTTGCCGCTTCTTCTCCTTAGCAGCAATAACACGTTGCGAAGCGATGTACGTACATAGACTAGGAAGTAAATTAAATTTTAACCTATATTTACGACTTTCAAAAAGTGTTATCCTGTGGAACTTATTTTGAATAAACACTTTTGAATTTGAATACCAGAGGTCCTGCCAATCTGCCAAAGTATTAGCTGGAATTTCCAAACAGTAATGGACTCAATTCTAATCATTCATAACACTTTAATTAAAATAGTTTGTGGGTACTGTTGAATTATTGGAGGAACGGCGAGGTGTTCTAAAAATGCTCGTCGAGTGAAAAATATGTGTTAAAGCCGTAAGGTTCTCTGATTATGAAGTATTGTGTCCAGTTGCTGCTCTTTTACTACTAAAAACCCTTCTGAGTTGTTGCAAGTATTACAATTGATACTCTATAGTTATCTCATTCTCTCGTAGGCTACTTTTCTGAAGTTTCACTTCTGCCGTGTGTGAATTGCGCGCAACACACACACACACACACACACACACACACACACACACACACACACACACACACACACACACACACACACACACACACACACACACACACACACACACACACACACACACACACACACATACACACTTATTTTGTCTTAAAATAATTGCTTTTTATTTTTACTTTAATAATTATGAATTTTCAACAGGTACAGCTCCACTTGTCATGGCGTATGGTCCAAATTACAATATTAATATGCAAATCGTCTTAAAAGAAATCCCTTCAGGAAAAACTAAATTAACACTCTACTTTACTTATGGCGACGGTAAGAAGACGTATTAATATTGTGAAGGGTATAAGTATTTTGGACGGGTATCCTCTGTCTATGAGTTGTCCGTCAGGCATTAAGTTAGGGCGCCACTATAGCTGCAGGGAAAGAATGAAAGAAAATACGCTGAACACGCGATAACGCGTGTTACAGTCATCCACCAAACAGCCACTTCAAGCGATATCGCGTGTTACGGCCTGTTATCAAAGTCTTCGCGCGATTATTAAAAAAGTTATATAAGGGAGTATCGAATGTGTAAATATTATTTTATAATTAGAATAATATTTACATTAATGTTACACGCGATATCGCTTTATAATGAATGAATAGAAACAACGATAATATCATTTCGCATGTATTAAATTCATAAAAACCAAATAATACAAATAATAAATAACAGCCCTTAAACCTCCCACTGCTGGCCACGTTTGTCTAAGGCGGCTTGACAGGTTGGACACATTGGTAATCTCGATGCATGCGGGTTGAATCACGATGTTTTCCTCCACTGTTGTTAGCACGTGGTAGTTGTAACAATATGCACATTAGGATTAGGTCAGAAAACTGCCTACGTGGTGCATGCGCGTTCCGTCCAGGATCGAACCCGCGCCCTTTGCGTAGG
This sequence comes from Dendrolimus punctatus, assembly GCA_012273795.1. Classification (NCBI taxonomy): domain Eukaryota; kingdom Metazoa; phylum Arthropoda; class Insecta; order Lepidoptera; family Lasiocampidae; genus Dendrolimus; species Dendrolimus punctatus. The sequence goes on from CM022527.1 coordinate 27,106,546, forward strand.
GGACGTGTGCGCTAGCCATTACGCTACCACGACTTGTGTAACCAAACCACTTGCATCTTCGCGTGAGGAGTATAGTTTCACACTGGGTGCCGCACAACCACACCGATGCTCAGAAGCAGGCCCGGGTGGAATGGTGCCGTGATATGATAAACAAATTTGAAACAGGCACGTCTCGGCGTGCTTACGACATCATCACAGGTGATGAGTCCTGGATTTATCAATGCGACCCAGAAGCGAAGCGCCAGTCGACGGTTTGGGTGTTTCAAAACGAATCAACGCCTACCAGAGTGAAGCTATCTTGAAGCAAATGGAAGAGTTTGATTGGGATTTTTTTCAATTTAACTGGCTACGTGGTGTCAATTCCTTTACGGAACCAAAGAAGTTGGCAGAACTTTTCTCGGTTGTGAGCATCAAGCGTTTAAACACATGAGGTGTCTGCGGCGGACTGGAAAAAGTGTTTCGAAAACTGGTGAAATCTTTCTGAGTGTCCCATGTATAAGCAGCGTAAGACACGCCTACCGCCTAGTTCAGTTAAAGACAGCAAAGCGACACAAGTACGATACGAGAGAGTTGGAAGAAGAATTGTGCGTGAAGGGGCAACCCTACAGCTGTGTAAGCCAATAAAAGCATTTAGATAAAAACTGGTGTTTACTTCCAATATTAAGTGCATAACCCCTCCCCCCCCCCCCCCCGCACGTAACAAGAGTGAAAGTGAAGAGTGAGATATTAGAAACGGAATATCTGCAAGAGATTTCTCTAGATCATGATTGTAAAGGTTCGGTTTGTGTATGTGTAAATGAAACACCAATTACGTGGCTTGTAACACGTTAATTCACTCGGTGGTTGCACAACGACTGCCCCGGAGTGGACGGCTCGCGACTAGCTCCCCGCACTCCCCACCACCGACCACCGCGGCAATAAGCGTGCTACGTTTATTAAATATAATACTCTACAATGATGATGGTTTACTTATTTTTTAAATTATATTTCAGGCTCGAAAAAACAACATCAACAAATTAAAGAGAATTCTAAAGAAAGTACAATGTTTAAAATATTCACAAACGTATCTAATCTGTGGGGCAACACGGAACAAGAAAAAGATCATAAATTATTTGTTGATATAAATTATCATAATAAAACATTTTGTAGAACAGTGTTTATAACTGCATTTGTATATAATTATACATTAACAGGTAAGTATAACCATGACATAACTAATTATTAAGAATATGATTTATTAATTAGCAAAAAGGCGAGTTCTGGGAATCTACAACTCATATCATCCACTTATAAACACAGAGATGACATAGTATACTTGTGAATGATTCATAGTGAAACACTGGCTACACGCTTGCAACATAAAAGTGTCAAATGCAGCTGTCATTTTAGTCCAGGTAATTGAATGTATTATATATATATATATATATATATATATATATATATATATATAACCAAGTATAAATCTCAATTAGAGGTACTTATACGAAACAAATAGGAGGAAAACCATTAGGGTTTTCCTCTCAAAGACTATCAAGATGGATTTTTGAGTTAGACGGATGATATGATCATATTTGTACGCTTGCTGTCAAATAATATCCCTTAACTATTATCATAGCTTTCATTATATACAATGCTAATGGTTATATAATGCTAAGAAAACCAAGATGCTAATTTTTAGATCTGGAAGGGGACAATCTTATGTGCCTGATGTGTACATCGGTGGACAACCTGTAAAAATCGTTAACACCTTCAAATACCTTGGACATATTCTTTCTTCTGATAGAAAGGGTAACCACGATATAGAAAGACAAAGAAGATGTCTCTCAGTGTGTGGCAACATGTTAGCCGGAAGATTTTTTAAAGCTAGTAAAGACACTAAAATATATCTGTTCAGGACGTTTTGCCAGACATTCTACACCTGTCAGCTCTGGACGGAATGCACAAGGCGTTCTCTGGATGGCATACGTGTTCAATATAACAACATATTTCGACACCTAATGGGTTTTAAAAGATACTGTAGTGCCTCGAGTATGTTTCTTGAGGCTAGATTGAACACGTTTTGTGCTATTCGGAGAAGTCGCATTGCAAATTTCTTGGCCAGGGTTGAAGGGTGTAGAAACAGTATAATTGCGGGTTTCGATAAGTATCTGTATCGCATTGTGGGCTGCTTGCCTTCTCCGGACTGCCGCCAGTGCGGCGCGCCTGACACGGCGTTTCATACGCTAGTCGAGTGCTGCAGCTGCAGCGCTATGAGCTCGAGACGCACGTAGGAGCCGTCGGATCGCTCCGCAACTTGCTAGCGGCCATGTTGCGGAGTGACGACCGCTGGGATGCTGCGGTTACTTTTTGCGAGGCAGTAATGTCTCTCAAAGAGGCCGCAGAAAGGGATAGGGAGCGAAGTCCTTCGGCGCGTGCTATGGTCTCTTCTCGAGGTCGCCGGCCTTCAGCTGGCACCCGGAGAGGTAGGTACGCGCATTTTCCGTTACGGGGGGCCCTTAGCTGCTAGGTAAAGCAAGGGATTCATCTGCCCCCGTCTCGAAGTGGGGTGTGTTCTCCCGGGGCACACTCCAGGTACTTTATTACGCTGGATCGACTGTTGCGTAACTATGTTCTATATCTCAGTCTTGCCATCACAAACAAAAGTGCAGGGTCGTAAAGGGAGGAGGGGTTTTTTAGTGGGTATTGAGGTTGCTCGCCCGTGCGGCATCGCTCGGAGTCTCCACACTACTCTGTGTCATCCATCGCGGACGGAGCACAAATAAAGCATACTATTGCTAGTGTTATCGCCACCGATCGATGCGTGCCGCTTCCTAGCGGCGGCCCAGAATGTGCGCAAATCGGTTAAGCATTTTCCCTCGCCTCAAAACAAAAAAAAAGTATAATTGCCGCCAGTACCGCGCGCCCGACACGGCGTTACATACGCTAGTCGAGTACGATGCATGGGCGCCGCAGCGTTTCGAACTTGAGACGCACGTAGATCCGGTCGACTCGCTCTGCGACTTGGTCAAGGCCATGTTGCAGAGCAGCGACAACTGGGGGGTTGCGGTTACTTTTTGAGAGGCAGTAATGTCACTCAAGGAGGCCGCAGAACGCGATAGGTAGAGGAGTCCTGCAGCGCGTGCCAATATGTCTATTCGAGGTCGCCGGCCTTCAGCTGGCACCCTGAGAGGCAGGTACGTGCACTATTTCCCTCCCTGAGTTAGGTTCCGTGTTCCGCGGGGGGGCCTTTAGCTTGCTAGGAGAGCAAAGGATTCATCTGCCCCTCGCACTATGAAGTGGGGTGTGTTCTCCCAGGGCACACTCCAGGCACTTTATTGCGCTGGATAGACTGTTGCGTAACTATGTTCTATATCTCAGTCATTCCAACACAAAACAAAGCGCAGGGTCGACAGGGAGGAGGGGGTTTTTAGTGGGTATTGAGGTTGCTAGCCCGTGCAGCATCACTCGGAGTCTTCCACACTACTCTGTGTCGTCGATCGCGGACGTAGCACTGCCAAGACCATACTATTGCTACAGTGTTATCGCCCCGACCGACGCGTGCCGATCCCCTAGCATCGGCCCACTTTGTGCGTAAATCGGGAAAGCATTTGCCCTCGCCTCAAAAAAAATAATGAATCCAAAATGTATTGGGACTGGTTGCAGAGTGCTGCATAGGCAAATAATATTTTTTTATGTAAATGACATGTTATTAGTTATTATTAGTGAGGGACTGACCGACTGACAGCTGACAATTTTGAATTTTAATTTTGTTAATTTATATCTATATTTTTTAAGTTCTTAATTTAATTTATAATAATGTAATTTGAAATTGTAAAATATGTTGTTTTTTATGGATCTTTGTGTCTGAAATAAATAAATTATTATTATATTTTATAACCTCTAGATTTGGCGTCGCTATATAATTCTTATTTTAAAAACTGGCCAACTAATGCATGTGTGCGTGACAACGTTGTCTTACATTGGCGATCCGCTATTTTATGAGATACCAGCTAAAGACAAACTCACAGTATTTATGGGAAAAACTCATCATGTTAAGGTCTTCTTGTTGCTTTTTCAAGAAAGTAAAAAAATATAAAATTGAATTTAAATATCTATCATAAATAGTGATAATGTAAAGTTACATTTTATTTTAAAGTGAAACTTCTTTTGGGAGGGACGGTGTGAATTGGATTTTATGAAACAAAAAAGTGTAATGAAAAAAAGAGATAACTATAAATGTATTTATAGGCTGTGAGAAAATAGATAAAATATAATACGTGATAGTGATGTATCGATGTCATTTTAAGCGTCTCTTGCTGACTAGAAAATTTTTTGACTGTTTTCCGAACCCTGTTTTATATAGGATTTTGTATGGGAAAAATATTTATCTTCTAGAACGAACGAGCACGCGAGGCTATAGGTATGTGTTAAATACTGGTGGCTTTGTAATAGGAAAGTGCTTTGCACTATGTACCTCACAGTAAGGATCTCCCTTATAATTCCACTTTATAATGTTCAATGCTTAGATTATAGAATGTTCAATGACTATTCCAAAAAGCGTGGGTCCTTTGATTAAATTAAAGTGCTTATAAAAGAAATGTAATAAAAGGTATCCATGCTTTTTAGCATTGTAATTCAACATTACGAACTGACAAGTGGAAATCACGTTATTTTGTACTTTTAAATGAAATAATCGTATTTTTTACTATAATTTATTTTCATAACATTTACGTTAAATCGGACTTTTAAATAAATTTTATACAGTCAATGTTATTATTAAAACCTACCTTAAGAAAGTCCATCAGTCAGTCGCGCACTCGTCCTGCAAACGCGAGTTCTGCGATGTCAAGGGCATTGGAACCTACGTTCGCGCCCATTCCCATACTAAAAAACAAATTTGACCACTTTATATGTGTACATGATCTTTCCAAGTAGTACGTATGACAAAAAATTGTTTTCATTTTAACACAATTCGTGTCCACCCCAGATATACTAATTCGACGGTCACTTAGGAGTTTTGCTTTTGTAAAACCGGCAACACCGACAAAAAGGTCAAGTAAGCGTCGTACTAATTTTAACTAATTAATAAATTGATTTTTACTAAATATTGAGTTCTGAATAATTACTTACCGATGGCAGGTGACTTCGTTCGTCGTTTTTGTTTGTCTTTTGTAATTTCGGCACACTTTTATCACGCAGAACGACATTTTAGATCACTAAAGGTTGACACGTAACACGACCGTTTACCGTGGCAACATAATTGACATAGCGGGACCGCGAGCCGCTTATGAGGTAACAGTTACCTGATATTTGTGTCTACGTCTTTGCTCCATCGTGCCCAATCTAGAGGTTATATAATCAAGGATCATAGACAATATGAATCACATATAGTTATTATACTGTCGTATGTTCTTCATATAAAAAAACTCGTATTTCTATGATCATATCTCTATGATAATCTGAAAGGCTCTTAATAACTCATCGTAGCACACAGCTGATGGAGCTGCGATAAGTTATCATGAAAAAATGCCAACCAAGAATACTCTTGTTTACAGATCTTAACGATTCTCATTCACAGCTATGTTTCAACATCCTTGCAAGATAAATGTCTCGTTGAAAAAACAATGTAGAAGTAAGTACCTAATTAACTTGTTGTTTATTATGTTTTTTTTTTAATTTTGTGGGCGTTTAAATAGTTGAGTTGTGGGATGCGTTGGATAGGGTGACACACCACTGGGGTCCTGCGCAATGTCTTGCCAGTTGTAGGCTTGTGGTGCAATTAGGTCAGCTTCCCATCTGTCCTTCCAGCGATACTTGGGATGACCAACCGGTTGCCGACCGATTGGTCGCCCCAAGTATGCTTTTTTCACTCCCCGATCCTCCTCCATCCGTTCTACATGACCGAGCCAGCGGAAACGGTGAGATTTTATCTCCCCAATTATGTTGGGCTCAACCATGGTGTCTTAATTACGGAGTTGGTTAGGACCCTCCAGCTGCCAGATCCTTTTATTCTTGGTCCCAAGTTTTTTCTGAGAACCTTCCGCTCTGTGACCAACAATTGGTTCTCCTCCTTAAGTAAGTCCGGGCCTCACAGCCGTACATCTAAATTGGTATAATGATAGTTTTCTAGACGCGAATTTTAGTTTTTCTGCTTAAGACCCTGGACACTATTACCTTATTTAAGGCAGCACTGCACCTGAGGGCATTTTGAACACGGATGTGTATTTCTTCCTCACGGGAGTTCGTGTCTATGATTGTGCACCCCAGGTATTTATTACAGTGTATCTCTAATATCTCCAACAGGAAGATTTATGCACGCAATGTGGGTGTTTTTGTACCGCTTCAATGAATAATATTAGTATCGTCATATTAATTTCTTCAATAAAGTGGTGGATGAATCGAGACGCAACAATTTTTGTCGCAAAATACAAGTCGTTATCAAATTCATACCATCAACTCAGCAAACAGCAGACATTCTCACTAAGAGCATTGCAAATGCCTGAGCTCTTAGGGGTTAACTTAATGTTTCTTTAGTTTTTAATGTTTTACTTAGTCAAACTGTTTGTTGATAGGTATTGGGCGTAGGGTTAATAACTTAAATACTTTGAAGCAGACTGTATATCTATACTATACACACAGTGCTTCACGGGTTGTGTTAAAACCTACATTTTCACATCATCAAAGCACTGGCGTTTTTTAGAAAAGAATTTAAATATTCCGTTAACTTGTCTATGACTATTTCTATTCCTTATGCCGTCGTGATAGTGAGTATGCTCACATTAAAGGTTAAATTAAAAGTTGGTGCAATAAATTTATTATTTTATATACCTACTTTACGTAAGTATAATACAATAATAGCAAGTAATACAATACAATAATAATAATATGTAGTCTCTCGCTCTCTAATCGCCAAACCTTATGCTTCTCAATCTCTTCCAGATAACCGTTACTCTTCTTTAAATGAATTATTTTATTTTGTTACAGATTCAACAGATAATTACATTGAATCTCCAATGAAATCAGGTGAATATTATACGTTAAATATTTTAATTGATATGCATAAAAATGTATATAACATGAAATTTGCACCTCGACATACGTTTAATCTTGGATCACTCACAAAACTAATGATTATCATATCGTTATTAAAGAACAATAAATGAATAAATGATTTATTACACCGAACACAACAAGTGTATGGAACAAACACACACACGTGTTGAGATAAAATTGAGTATCGCTACATTGTACTAACACTACCTTCTACAGATTTATTATTATAACCGACAACAATCCCTTGCGAACACTTATTTTATTTCCCTTGGTATTTAAATTACCTGCAGGACTTTTATGATTGACTTAATTATTCGCTGTCATTTGTTCGCTTTAATTTTCTAAGTATTGACAAGTAACCGTCTATTGTTAATCGCTAATTCTTAATTTGTATTTGCGGCCGCTCATCGAGTCGAGTTATAAGTTCTTACAAGCCATGTGTTTTGGATCAAACATGACAAGCTTAAAATTTAAATGAATGCATGTTTGTTAGATGTCTATTTTGTAAATATATGCCAAACAACAACATATCCGGGATAACTCAGGTAGGAAAGAAGAATACAACGTTACTATAATGGCCAAGTTAAAAATGTAACAATTGAAACTTTTTGGAACAAAGTTCCTTATCGCATATTAGTCGGTGGATGGCCTAGACGAAATAAAGTGTTAAATGCTGACCGCTGTATATAATTATTGTACAATTTCGAAATTTAATGCAATAAAATAATATCAGAGCCATTGAAGGCAAGAATGGTAGTAGCCCAGGGATCATCGGTTTCCAACATTCTATTCTCGCTACAACTGAATGATCTGCCTGATGCTATTCCAGGAGCTGAAATATGCATGTATGTCGATGATGCGACTACTATAGTGACTGCCTCTTCAGTAGATATGCTGGAAGAAAACATAAACAACACAGCGAAACAGTTGTCAGCTTGGTTCCAAACAAATGGGCTTGCTCGCAATTTAGCAAAAACTGACTTTATACATTTTTGACTACCAAGAATCGCGCTGACATTTCTTAGCTTCCAGGTAGATAAGGAGCTATACCTTAAGCAACTCATATTGATGAGCTTGCTCCAAAACAGGAAGCGCATGCGATGCATTGGGTAGGGTGTCGCGTGTAGTGTCGGTGGATGAGGCTCTGCGTCGTACGAGGCGACAAAACGAGCCACAGCCAGGTGGTGGGGCATTTTTCCGACTGGATGGCTACCAAACCTGGTCTAAAGTATATCGCCATAACAACCTTGAGCTGTGATCAGGCTTCAGTCTTCCTTAAGGCTCAACTCACACTGAGGCAGAGTCGAAGCGACGCGACGTGTCATGTTTTGCACGGCGACGCTCGTCTGTGCGCGACGGCGCGTCGCCGAGACCAGTTCAGGACTTTCGAACAGTCGTGAATGGTGCTCACTCGACAGTATATGATGGTTGATATGGATCTTATCATGACTGTCCTAATATCAGAAGCTGAAGAGGAATAAAGTGAATTTATATCAGAAGCTGAGAATTAAAAAATAAAAGGAAGATTTTTTGATTTCGCGAGTTATGACGAGTCACTGCGCCCGAGTACGCGAGGTGACTCTCGAATCCACTCGACTCCAGACGAGCGTCGAAGAGCGCTTCCATATTTACATAGCACTAATTTGTACTTAAATAATAGGATAATAGAGATGAATATGCTTAGGCGAAAAAATAAGACGCGTCGCGTTTGATTCTGCGCCAGTGTGAGTTGAGCCTAAGAGAGCAGCAGCGCATTTGTTGCACCTTTGGTGTTGCAAATGTCCATAGGCGATTTTAACCGCTTTCCATCGAGTAGGCCGTCTGGTTATCTGTTAAACTCCTGCTATAAAAATGTATAGTTTAATTTATTAATATAGTTATATTAATTGTAAAATCTTATTGAATTTATTTTCTATTTACAGCTAAATTGATAATCGGTATCCCAGCTGCAATTATAGCAGGTGCAGTTGTATGTATTGTTGTATGGTACATAACACAATTCGTGAAAAGATCGCGTCAATCAAGATACGAAAACAATGGTCCTGATCTAGTGACTTATGTAAGTTTTGTGCAATTATCACTACCACACACTAGTCGGCACAGACTCGGCAAATACAAGCCAAAAGGAGCTTTACGACAAGGTACAGTGGTACCTCGACATACGAATTTAATTCGTTCCGCGACCTTGCTCGTATCTTAAATTACTCGTATCTCGAAGCAAATTTCCCCATACAAAACAATTGAACTACCATTAATCCGTTCTAACCTCCAAAATGTCACACCAGTTATTTTTTTTACGTGGTTTTGAATAATAAAAACGTATTTATAAATATCAAATATTTATTGCACAAAAACAAAAAAGAGGATGTAAAGAAATAAATTAAATATCCTCACTGGTCTTTGCCTTTTTCGCTACATTTTACTCGCTTTCACCTGTAGGCCGTTTAGAAAAAAACATGTCCAAGGAGGTTTGTTTCTTCCTCCCTCGTAACTCGTATCTCGAATTTCGCTCGTAACTAAAAGCAAAAATCACTTGCTCGTCGGCTCGTATCTCGAAAAACTCGTATGTTGGGGCACTCGTATGTCGAGGTACCACTGTATTAGGATTCAGTATAGTATTACAGCATAAGAGCGTAGAGTTTAAGCGAGTAAGACTTGTGCGCTGCGTTGAAAAAAGCGTTGCATCGGTAATTTCTAATCTAAGTTTTCTTTGAAACAAAAACCCAATTAAAAACCAAAAAGTATAAAATAACTTTATAAAGATTTTTGACTATAAATTTATTAAGTTTGGAGACAAAATAATATAAAATTTTCTACGTCTTGAAATCGGTGCCAAGTAAACCATAAATATAACATTATTTTGCAACATTTTGTTGTCATAACTGTGTATGGTAATTTTTGTGGTTTGCTTGGCACCGAGTTCAAGATGTAGAAAATTTCATATTATTTTGTCTCTTAATAAACTAAATAAATTCTTAGTCAAAAATCTTTATTAATATTTAAACGAAGTATTTTTTGTTTGTTACTTTTTAGTGTCTTGCTATGGGTAGGTCTACGAAAGGTGCCGCGATCCTTAAAAAATGTAGGTCCCAAGAAACGGGAACGGAAAATTTTCATAAAAAAATGACCATAAAATGAAAACTACTAGGCCAAACTTTTTACCAAATGGCAGCTACTCCGCATCAAACTAAAAACGACTCACGTCAATCGAATCATGAATCTCAGAGTAATCCATCTAAGCCATCCGAAGGCCCACTCAAACGCACATAAAAGATTTCATCAAAATCGGTAAAGTTGTTCTCAAGTTATGCGCGTACATACATTTCTACAATTTATTATTATTTGTCCCGTCACACCTTCCAATGACCGAGTCAGGCGCTTGCGACGCCGCCGCTTCAGCTGAAGACGTCAAACGGCGCAAACACTAGGCCAGTGGGTCGTTTGTTTAAAGACATATGTAAGAAACTCTTTGACACTACCCGTGATCAGAAGGCTGGCTCATATTTCGCACAACAAATTAATATTGCCATACGGCGTGGCAATGCAGCCAGCCTTCTGGGCACGCTACCCGTTGGCAGTGATCTGCTACATAATGTATTTTAGTTTCAATGTATTTTTTTTATTGTTCTTTGTATAATAATATTATATGTATAAGTAGTATAGGAAATCACTATGTATCTTTTGGATTGTGGTTTTTATAACCAACATAACATCTTTTTATTTATATACTTACTTATATTAGCTACAGTATAAATGGCAGGTCATTTAAGGAAAAATAGTAAGTGGTAGCGCAAAAGTAAATGTCTGTCCAAACGATAAAGACTAATTCGCAAGTTAATTAACCAATCTATGTAACTAAAACATATAAATAAGGATATTTCTTTCAGAGTACAGCGAATGAAGTCCAGTACGCTCAACTATCGGTGACACAAGAATCCTCAGGAATTATCAGAGGTCAACAGGAAATGACTCCTTATGCTGAAATCATTGGCGTTTTGGAACCAAAAGCAAAGAAATAATTTTCTTTTATAATAGGATAAACTATTTTTTGTACCGTTGCTTAAATTGATCGTAATCATGCTAGCCACCATTAAAATAAAAAATAAAACTTCATAAAAAAAGGACAGTAATATGTGCTATACATTAACAAAGAACTTGACAGAGACGATAAGGAAGTGTGTTTAGGCCAATTATTTCGATTGGTTCATCTCCTTGATTATATGATCGGAATGAAGTCTGTTGAAATTAAATGTTGAAATTAAAAATAGTCTCCAGTGGGTTTTATTATAATTTGAACTAAATTGACCCAAAAAACTGGTGGCAAATGCTATGCCGGGTCGAGTATTGACGGCTAAGAATAACAAGGAACCTATAAGTTCCTGATACGGACAAGAACACTCATTTTCACATTCACTTTTACTGCCAATGTTGGTATCGAATTTAGTGTTCTGTAGTGGCGTACTTACCGGTTTGCAGTCTCGCATTCCAAATTTAGTCAATAATTTCTCTATGTAAGTTTTCTGACTTATTTGAATTTGCTCATTTTCTTGAGTAATATTAATACCCAAATAAAAATTTAATTTACCCAAATCTTTTAAACTGAAAGATTTTTGTAAGTCCGACTTTACATTGTCAAAAGTCAATTCTCTTTGATAGAAGACAATAATGTCATCTACATATATAGCCAGTATGACTAATTCTTTATCAAAAAGTTTCGTATATACGCAAGGTTCTGAAGGAGTTTTTGTAAAACCTAAGGAAGATAAAGATTGATTTAAATTTATATTCCAGGCTCGTGGTGCTTGTTTAAGGCCATATAAAGATTTTTGTAATAAGCAAACCTTACTGTCACTATTATGTGAAAAGCCTTCAGGTTGTTCCATATAAACCTCCTCTTCAAGGTCACTGTTGAGAAAGGCAGTGTTTACGTCCAAATGACGCATTTTCAACCCCATTTCAGCAGCAAGGGCAAACAGAGTTCTCAAAGAAGACATTCTGACTACTGGAGAAAATGTTTCGCCATAGTCTATTCCTGCAATTTGACTATAACCCTTTGCCACTAACCTTGCCTTGTATTTTATTATATTGCCAAGAGCATCCGCTTTAATTTTATACACCCATTTACAGGGTATAGCCTTTTTTTTAGGTCTATCTACCAACTTCCAAGTCTTTAACTTCTGAAGAGACTTGTATTCTTCTAACATCGCTTGTTTCCACTTATCAGCATCTTTGGAACGAACGGCTTCTATATAGCTGCCGGGTTCATTATATGCTTGTAAGGAGTGATTAGCTTGATAAGTTAGGAAATCGGGTGGTTTTCTTACCCTAGCTGGATATCTTGACTCAGCAAGTGGTTCCACTACAGTCATCTCTGGGACCTGAATATTTTCATTTTCTGAAACTTCTACCTGATCATCACTTTCAGCCTCTTCCAACTGCTCACTTTCGACAGTTTCTATAACAGGAGGAACTTGCTCTGTAGTGACGTTGAAATGAATAGGTAGATCTGCAGAAAAATCTAATTTAGTTTCCTTTTTCTTTAAATCAGTAAAGCAGGATTCAAAAAAAGAAACATCACGAGACTTAATTAATTTTCTCGGACAATGAACATTACGAAAATAATAAGTATTTACATCTTCAGTATATCCGACGAAAATCTGCTCTTCAGCTTTACTATCCAACTTCTTTCTATTACAAGAAGGAATTTGGACCAGAGCTCTACAACCAAACACTCTTAAATGATTTAAATTTGGTTTATGACCATACCATTTCTCATAAGGTGTTTTACATTTTAGGGCACGATGAGGACATCTATTTTTCAGATAGACTGCTGTATCAAAAGCATCTTGCCAGTATGCCTTTGAAAGAGCACTATCAGTTAGCAGAGAACGACCTTTTTCTATAATCGACCTGTTTGTACGCTCAGCGAGTCCATTAGATTGAGGACTATAAGGCGCGGTCGTTTGATGCTCTATACCTAAAGAACTTAAGTAATCTGTCATTTCTCTATTTACATATTCTGTCCCATTATCGGTCCGTAATATTTTAATACGAGCTCCTGTTTGTCTTTCTACTAGCGCTTTGAAAGATATAAACTTACTTTTTACTTCTGTTTTTGAAGATATGAAATATGCAAAGATCATTCTTGAAAAATCGTCAACAAATAATAAAAGGTACTTATTACCCTGCCAAGAATTTACAGACATAGGCCCGCACAGATCCGAATGTATGAGACCAAGGGGCTCTGTTGCTCTTGAAAAGGAAGCACTTTTAAATGACTTTCGCGACTGCTTTGCCTCAATGCACGCTACACAAGGTTCCTTATCTACTTTATTAAAATTTATTAAAGCCTGACCTTTAAGCGATTGCATTGAAAAACGACACAAATGACCTAATCTCCTGTGCCAAAGTCGATATTGTGTATCGCTAATAACTTCATTATGCGATACATTGTAGCTTAACTTTTCGGGAATATTAACACTACAATCTATAGTGTATAATCCACCACAAATCGAACCATACAAAATAGGTACATCTGTAACAGAAAAATTTCTAGAATCATAAAAATTACAACCATTCTTATCAAAAATAACAGTATAACCCTTATCAACTACTTTTTTCACAGATATTAAATTAGCTTTTAAGTTGGGAACAAATGCAACATCTGAAATTTTATCAAATACATTATTTTTAGTATTTATGGAAATAGTGCCAACGCCAGTACAGTCAATCTCTTCACCATTAGCTATGGTTACTTTACCAGAATTCTGCGGTTTAATAGAAACCATCCAATCTGATCTAGAAGTCATATGTCTAGATGCATCAGAGTCTATCAACCATTTATCCATGCTCAGTACATCATTTCCACTAAGAGCTTGGGCAGTCAGTGTAGCAGACTCTCTTGTCTTTGACTTTGCCTTCTTATGCGGACAATCTGGACGTTTATGGCCTGGTTCTTTGCAATCATAGCATATAATTTTCATTTTCTTTGGTTTAATGCGATGCATATTAGTGCTAGTACGTAAGGCGGATTCAGGCTCTATTTCTCGAGACATCTCATTTAACAATTTGGTTTTCATCAGTTCTGAGGAAATGTCGATGTTACTGTTTTCCAGTCCCATAATCAAGGGTTCATACTTCGCCGTAAGACCGCCTAAAAGAATAGCTGCGATTGAAGCATCCTCTATATTTTTGCCAATGTCAGCCAAATCTTGGGCAGTACTCAGTACAGCATTGATGTATGATTCAATGTTATTAAAGTCGTTAAGACTTAATCTGTAGAGTTTCCTCTCTAAGGCTAATCTCCGACCCATGCCGCGATCCTCATACACCAGTTTTAAAGCATTTCACGCTTCTTTTGCCGTTGTGGCACTCCTCGCATGGGTAATCGCTGGCCCATCTAGTGTTAAGCATATCTTTGACAGAGCCTTACGGTCGTTTCGAGATTTAGCTAATTCAGAAGTGGCACTATTGTTGCCTTCTGGGTATCCTTCCACAGTTTCCCAAAGGTCTTCGTGTAGCAACAGGTTCCTCATCTTAAATTTCCATATGGAATAGTCTTCCCTTCTACATAATTTGATAGTAAGAGGTAGACTCGAAGAAGCCTGCATTTTTACACACTAACTTTACAACTTATTTTCAATAACTTTTCAACATTAGCTAAGCTAAATTCTAGAGCTTCGTGCTGATAACGTGTTGAAATTAAATGTTGAAATTAAAAATAGTCTTCTTCATATATGTTTTATTGAAGAGTTATTTTGTAAAGAAAACAGGTAACAAAGGTTGCTATGATACTATGAAAAATATTTAAATATAAAAGAACAAATATTATAAACCAGTATTACAACAAAGTCAGTCGCGCCAACATCTTCCGATCTGTGCCCTGCTAATGAGGCTCATTGGCCAACGACATTGTGTCGTCACGTAATGTGAATGGAGGGACAAATCCGCACCACCGCCCCAATAAGTCGAAAATCGTCTACCTGACCGCGCGCGTATAACGACCCGCGCCGTAGTCATATGAACTACCTATTTTAATATTTAACCGCCATTGTGTGAATTTGTGTGTCACCAAAAATACTTTATAAAACCACTGTGTGTGCAACAAATTAAACCTCAACGACCGCTGCCAGACGTCTCCAGGCTTGCCGATTTGGGAGAAGTGCAGTTTCGGGAGGTCAAGGTTAGTGGCTTGATTTTCCTTCCCATATCATCAATCGGATGCAACGATTGATCTGATTGTCCTGCCGTCCCTGCTCTTGAGCTATATTATCGAAGGCCGCACCAGTCCAGGAGGTAGGGCAATACAAAGTACAACCGCCGCCACGTGGTGTGCTATAGGGGAGGTGGGGAAGGACCTGAAATTTTACCCTGGCACCACCAAAGTGCTTTTTGCCAAATAACACATTCTGTAAAAATTCTATTCATGTTGTGATGTATGGAGAAATGTTGCTGAAGGTGGATATAAAAAATGCCTTCAATTCTGTAGACAGAGGCGCCCTTTTGACCCAAATTAAAGAAGAAATTTCTCACTCGTAAGGTTTTCTATAGCAATGCTACAGTATATAAATTAATGTACAAACATAATTTAATAGACTCGGCCGTCGGTTGTCAACAGGGCGATCCCTCGGACCCGCCATTTTCAAGCACGCGATTCACCCCATCATCACCCGTTTGAATTCAAAATTTCATGTATGGTACTTGTAAGACGGAACCCTAGGAGGTGATGAGAGATTTGAAATATATTTTATCTGTATTCGCCTTAATCGGCTTGCATTTTTAGTTTCTAAGTCTGCTAATTGTAATGTCTTCATTTTGTAATTTAGATTGTACCTTGACTTATTTTTTGAGGCAAATAAATATTTTATTATTTATTATTATTATTTATTTATCTTAATTTGTCTAAATGTCAACTTTATTAACCTCCTACGTCCTTACATAAGGATGAGATTACCAAAAAATTTAACCTCACAGCACCAAATATTACAATCATTGACAATATCACCCTTCGCCTCCTAGGTTTACCAGTTGAAGATGATCCCGTCGTTTATAGACGATAAAATTCAAAATTTTAGTTCTTGATTGGTTTTGTTACTTCAAATTAACAGCATATGGAATTTTGAATAATTAAATTTTGTTAATTTGTTCCAAAATTCACACTTTTTTCAACTCTGGAAGCATCTAATAATTTACAGATACTTGACGACATCGTAAAAAATACTTTATTCAACGTTTTGAACATTGACTTACAAGAACGCATCTGGACCCAAGCCACGCTACCAGTGAGGTTTGGTGGTCTGGGTGTACGCAAAATTTCGAGTGTGGCCCTTCCAGCATTCTTGTCTTCAGTACATAGCACCAAAAAAATTGTTCAAGACATATGTTGTATCGACTTGGAGCCATCACCATTAACTAAAGCCAGCTATACCTACTTGACTGGTGGTTTGTCTGGATAACAGTCTGCACACTGTCCTCTCTATGCAGGAGTCCTGGGACGGGCCGATCTACTAACTGTCCCGTATAAAACTATTGGAAACGTCGTCAATTAGTTCTGCAGATCGACCCCGTCTTTTAGCTACCTCTGCTTGGGAATCAGGACTTTGGTTGTAGGCCCTACCCGTCACCTTTTATAGGAACGCGAATGGATGCAGCCACATTTAAGTTGGCAATCTGCCATCGTCTTCGGGCAAATTGCTGCGAGCCACACAATTGTCGCTGCGGCAGAGCCGTCGACCGGCTTGGCCACCATGGTCCATCATGTGATCGTCATGGTCAGTCAACAACGATGACAAGAGACCCGACGACTTTGATTCCCTGAATTTTGGGAAGACTGCTTGTGTGGGACGTTACCTGTGTCAACACACTGGCGCATTCACATCTCCAGGAGTCCGAAGTTGGGGCCGGTCGCACTGCCACTTCTGCCCAAAACCTCAAACGGTGCCAATATGCAACCGTTAGAACAGGTTACATATTTTATTTTGGCCCATTGGGGCCAAGTGCCCACAATTTATTTTAAAATATCAAAAAACGTGTGGTCTGTACAACAGGGGACCGGAAGGCTGCAGCTTACCTCGCTCAAAGGATTAGCCTTTGTATCCAGCGAGGTAATATTACCAGCCTTCTAGGAAAAATGTCCAGCGACAGTGGTCTGATGGGGCTGGACGGGCTTTAGTCTATATAGATTTTTTTTATGTTTATATTTTTAAGTTAGTTTTATTTATAGAATAGTTTTATTTTTAATTGTTTAATGTTTTAAATAAATTATTTTCAAACATAATATTTTTAGACTAACTCAAAATAACACATTCTTAGTATAAACTATATTAGATCTAGTTAATTCTAGTCATTTTGGGTCAGATTTATATTACTCATTAGTCGTATTTCCTAGATTAGATCGGTGGGTAGGGGCACCTCAGTACATTGCTCTTCAACAAAATCCCAGAACAAGTTCAGTAGCGCTTTCATATGAACAAATTAAAAAAATTAATAAAGCAACGTTTGTGCTAAAAGGCTTATTATACAACGAAAGGTTTCTTAGAAGACCACACCTAATGGAAGTAATGCGATTGCTACCAAATGCTTTCAGTGATCATTCATTTTGCGCTAAGATATGGGGTCTTGCACTATAACGTGGGGTTCTTGCTATGACATGGGCTTATTGCGCTATATGGCATGGGGTTCTTTAAGAAGGGTGTTATAAAATTTCTTAGAACGATGCAGTCTCGACGACAAAGTGTCTCGCTTACAATACCGTCGCCGATATTGCTCAGACCACCTCCTGGTACTGCAGTGCTCCCCTCCAATATTGCCGCGTGTAGCTCGCTTCTGGTTCGTCTCTCGAGCTACGCTACACTCCTCCTTCACCTAACTGACCACTCAACTTGTCACTAAAATCACCGCTAAACTCGTTAGTGTCTTCTGTTAAACTCTTCTTTCAAGTTTTTCGTATCGCACTTGTCGCTTCACTATCTTGAACTGAACTCACCTCTAAACTGCCCGGTAAGCGCGCCTTACGCTGTTTATATACCCGGAACAATTTTCTAGAACTCATCTATCTATCCCTGTGTCTTCTTTCCCGAACCTTCTTTTCAGGAACTTTCGTTTATAAATTTATCCCTTTCTAGCATCTATCTATCTCTTTCTTTCGTTCATCGTCTGTCGCTTTCTAACATCTATCTAACTCTGTCTTTCGTTCATTGTCTATCCCTTTCTAAATATATCCGTCCTTGTCTTTTCCTTCTAGAATGTTCTAGTTTTTTCTAAAAGTTCTAAAACTAACTAGATGGTTCCACCATCACTCGCCACAATATAATACCAGAAAATGGTGAAACATGTTCTCACCATAGCATAAGCCCTTGTATCCATGTTTCATACAGATAAACATTTTCATTTCATACGGAAAAGTCATTTATATTGATTTTCCTTTCATTGTTAAATACATCAAAACTATTCAATGTTTATTATAAATTTAGAAAACATTGCGTCATTATAAGCGCAATTTGCCTCAAAATAATCAGCGTTGGACTAATAGGGTTCGTGCGAAGAGTCAGAGCTCTGATAGGCCAACCTTCCCTATCCTAGGATAAGAAAAAATTAAAAGAAATTAGATTAAAAACTGACGCCCCCTCTTATCTCCCCCTTAAAAGAATTATAAAATAAAAGACAAGAAATAAAACAAAACAATAAACAGATCTCTGCCCTGATAGATGGCGGAGGTTGGTAATATAACCCCATTGCAATCCCACAGCCCATCCTTTCTATTACTATAGCAGACAATCGCTATCTGTATCCAATCAGTTTATTCGATAAGATGAATCGGTACACGTTGTTGTGCGCAATTTACATACAAGCCTGTTACAATATAGACAAGAGAGAGAGAGAAAGATAACACTTTGTTGCACACCAAAAAATACAATTACGTAAAACAATATATGTAGGCAAGTACAATAGGCGCCTTATCGCTCACAGCGATCTCTTCCAGGCAACCTAAATGACAGAAATTGAATCAGGCGAAATAGGTTGTGCAGGAAAAAGGCAATAGTTACGTAAACACTCAAACTATTTTAAGAAATAAATATATAAATACATACGTACTATTTGTTACGTATACCACCATCGCCATTATCATCTAAATTCATTTCTGGGTTTGTCTGGAAGAGATCGCTTTTTAGCGATAAGACCGCCCTTTGTACATAACTTGATATAATTTTAGTCTTAAGTGCATGTTTGTATTGTTGTACAATAAAGAGTTATCTATCTACATACCTATATACAAAGTCATATACATATATACAATTATCAGATGTTCTTATAATAAATGTATTAGCATGATTATATTCCGAAAAAGAGACATAGCTATTTGAGGGCAAATAGTGTTCAATTATGTCGGCAAAGCAATAAGCTGAGTGTTTTGCTGATAATGCGGAAAACAAATTTTCAAAATATGTTTTTATTTTTAAGATACATGTCAGGAATGTAAGTACGTCGCTATCTCTTTTAATATTTTTCTTTCTTCTATCCCATCCTATTAAAAGCTGGCATTACATAGCCATTTATTTTGAAATCTCAGAAAAACACTTAAATTGTAAATAAGAAAGTTTGCACGAATATTTGGTGTTCCATCACGCTAAAACTGCTGAATGGAACTCGATGAAATTTGGCACAGGGATAGAGTATAGCCTTGAATAGCACTTGGACTAGGCTTAGACTTTTATCCCCTAAAAATGCACGGTTCGCGTGCGATAACATCAACGTCAGCGACGCAGCGGGCAGAAGCTAATTGTTATATAAATGAGTATCATTAACAAGGATAATGTCATATTATCCTTTAGGCAATATTGTTTGTGTCGTTTACTAGTCACACAGTCACAGAACTATGTGTCCATTTTCTTTGTATTTTCAATAATCTATTATACAATGGATACATATAAAAGAGTTTTTTGTGTCCTAGTTACTATTGTGCTTTCTTGCTTAATAAATACAAACGCAGGTATGTTCTGTTGTACATAGGGCTATAGTGAACAATCATTTGAGTTTTGTTTACATTAGTTTACAGTTTATTTTCTCTTTTGTTTGTTATTAATAACACAAGTCAAAATACACGTCGTTTTTTATCATTTCCAGTACACAATTTGCGAATATATTTATGGAAGTATTGAATTGGCTTTGGTTTTTAAGATTTTTAGAGTGAATATGAGCATAAAGTTACCTACACTTTTTCCACAGTTACATGGTTTAGATCTCCTGGTAGCTTGAGAATTTGAGTCTGGAACAGGGTGAAAATTTTACCAACACCTAATAGTGATGGTGGAAAGGTACCAGGGTAGTCAGGACCGTTACATAACGTAGATTACTGTTGGTCTTTACAGCGGCGATTTCCCCCAAAAATGATATAGAAGAAAATCTTATAGAAGGTGTCTCTGAAGTAAAAGATAGATTTCACCAGATTTTCTCTCTTTTTACGTCTATATAAATTAATTAAATAAACACGATTAGTAGTAGTATTTCTCAGTAATATTAGATATTAATGTATACTAGTGGTCGAAATTCAACTATAATTAATTTAAATTATAAGTTTGAACATTATTAAAATTCTCTTGTCAAAAACTATACTTCTATAATCACAGATTTCGCCAAGGCTGCACTGTTAATTTGACTTTAACAATAAACAAAAGAATATATATATATATATAGTCGAGATGCGAGCACTGCGCAAAATCTGCGGAGTGACGCTCGCGGACCGCGTTCGTAATACCGAAGTAAGGAAGAGAGTTGGTCTGGAAGAGAGTGTCGAGGTGAAGGTAAGGAAAGGAATGCTCCGGTGGTTCGGGCATGTGGAAAGAATCATACATTCTTTCCACATGAAGGAATGACTAAACAGATGTACAATGCAAAAGTGGATGGATGCAGAAGTCGCGGAAGGCCACGACACACCTTCCATGACCAAATTGATCGTGTACTAGCAGAAGGTGATGTCAGGAGCCTTAAGAACAGACGAGCGTGCATGACAAGACCTATGACTGAATGGCGCTCTGTTGTTCGTACCTACCCCCAAAGGAACCTGGCGTGAAGTTATGTATGTATGTATGTAATATCAATTAGTTAAGTTCAGTTAAGGTCAAGTTTTCTTTATTAAATAGTCTCATAGCATTATTTTACAAAAACCGGCATACGATTCCTGCCCTAAAAACAATATCTATAATATGATCCCAGCGCCAAATTCCGGATTCAATTACAAAACTAAACCATTCTTGAATTCACTTGAACACACAAAAAATTTCATCAAAATCGGTTCCGGGGCTTAGGAGTATTTATATATAGAATAATACGTAATTAATTGCCATTGTTTTTACAGAATATAACCCAGTGGTGATACAATATAGTCGTAAAGACTATATTAACATGACTGTTGTGTTAGAAAACTTGCCCGAAGAAGTAGAGAATGCTGTATTCTTTTATAAATTTCAAAGCGGTAACAAATTTTTGAAGAGAACAAGAAACACCACGGAAAAATAACACTTATAATAAAAAGGTTTATATATGAGCTCACCGATGTTAATAGTGCTGGGGAAAACATACAATTATTCACTGAAGTGCATAAGAATTATACTAAATGTGCTCACGAAACATTAATAGCATCGTTCGTCTACAACCAGACATTAGAAGGTGAGATGCAAAATCAACAAACGTTTTCTAAGATTATAGGATTCTGTAGTTATTTTGGCAAATACGGAATCGTTTTGTTGTTGCTATGTCCGTTTGTCCGTCTCTTTTTAACCGACTTCAAAAAAGACGAGGTTCTCATTTTAACTATGTGTCTTTATATATGTTTACTAGCTGATACCCGCCGCTTAGCGTGCCGTAAAATTCGTTCTTAGCTGATCACTACTTGACAAAAAGAAGGTCCATGCCAAATTTCAAGACTATAGGTATTATAGTTCCAGAGATATCGTGATGAGTCACTATATACGTAGATTTCAGTTTAATTGTGGACCGATCTTTACTACACTCCTCAGGATCTGATGAGTGGATCCCAGGGGAAATGAGAACCCTTCACATTTAGCGTGTTTAATTATTATTTTCTAAAGCTATTCAAGTATTTGCGTAACTAAAAGGTAGACAAAAATATGTATATGTGTGCAGTTCACACACAGTAGAAGTGAAACTTTAGAGATTATACAGGCAAACATAATTATATAGACAATGCTTAGTAGGCAAGAATGCGGAGGCTACGAAAACAACTATACTATAAAAACTACCAAAATTGACAAAATGACCAAAACTACCAAAATGACAACTAACAAAAAATACCTACGAATTTTCGTTTCATCGAGTTTCAAGTCACAACGATTCTAAACACGTTTCACTTCAAAAACATAACGAAATACAAAATCGACTTCAAAAGTAAGTAAATAACAAAAAAAAGTTATTTTCCACAACATCTTATTCTGGAAGTCGGAGCCAAGTAAAACGTAAATATTTGTTTCTAACAAATACGAGCCCGTCACCCGTCATAACCTAAAAACCAAAATATAAGTAGACATTTTCTACAACATCTTGAAGGCGGTGCGTTTTGCGATTCCGTTGTTGTTTTTTATCTACTACTTGGCGCCGACTTCAAGATATTGTAGAAAATGTTTAATTTTGCTTTTTAGTTACTCTTGAAGTCGGTTTCTATTTTACCAGAAAACGTTATATTTAACTATTTAAGTTATGTGTAAGCAGAAACGTAACGTGTACGTCTAATTGCAAGAAAATTTATAAGTGTGAGACCATTTTGGAAGCGTTACTGAATCCAACATGAAAAGAATTATGAAATAGAAAAAGCCTTTACCGCCATTCTAAGTGACATTTGGATCTAAGAATATATTATGCTGTAAAATATACTTGGGCCCAATAACCAATAACCTTTAAACTATATAATTTTGCTTTAAGACTTGCAGTTTTAGTTAGATTATACTCTACCGAATCAAAAACTGAAAGCTTTAAAACAAAATAACAGTTTAATAATAAAACATCACCAAACGCCGGAGAAATAGGTATATTATAGATAAATTATTAGCTGATTATGGTCACAAAGTTGTTAGACTGAACTCCATAGAATCCATTGGAACCTCGTAAAACAAAGAGTTTCAGACAAGAATGTTGAACAATTAGAGAGTAAGATCGAATCTTTAACTTTAGAGCTTTGCAATCAATCACTCCTGAAGATTGGAAAAAGGAGGTACCTACTTAGATCTGTGAAGAGATAGGCAGAAGGATACTGGCGAAAAGATTCTGGTCGACGAATTATTTATTACTAACACGGGAAATGATACTGATTCAGACGAGAGATCAGAATCGGATATCAATTTTGAGTCTGATCTTTTACAGCAAAAAATATACTTATGTACAAATGTCACTAACAAATCAAAATGGCGGTTAAAGTAAAAGTGAATATTTAAACGACGAGTTTAGAACCTCCTCCATTTTTTAAAGTCGGTTAAAAAGTCAGTAAGAAACATTTATATATATTTTCTAAATCTTACTAAAATCAATATATTCTACTCTCAGTTATATATAGGGAATATTGGCAGTCACCCCGATTCTTTTGTTTCTTTATAAGTTTTACTATTCCGTTAATTGTATACTTAGGGCGTGTTCCTCTTGTAACTCACAAATTGCTCCGTCAGCCCTTCCACATAGCGACTACTATACTATACTATAGTCGCCCCGAAAACGTCACTAATAACATCATGATTTTCGCTCACGCAGCGCTCATAACGACCCGTGTTAAGAAATCCGTGAAAATCTGGGTTTAAAGCTCCGTTCCACTTGAGTTTATGCTTGTAACGCTCGTAAGCAATTGGAACGGAAAATGTCGCAGTCGTGAGCGTTGTAAGTCTGATGTGGAACGAAGCCTATGTAGTTTCTGGAAAAAAACTATAGTATAATATGGACGGACAGGACGATTTCATATGGATTACGTTTTTTCCCAAAACGGCTATAGGACCCCGACAATATTGATTATATATGAATCAAAAAGCCGTCACTTGGAAACGTTTCCAAAATGCTGGATGATAACGTTTGGAATTTCTTGCTTTTCAGGTTCTAACTATACATGTAAGCATAACTGCCTCGATGTTGACAAGGGATGCATTATTCACATGTCATGGGAATTTGATTGTCAAAGTAAAAGTGAGTGAGTGAGTTATTCCGAGTTCATTGTATAAATTATTACAAGCTCATTTTTTATAATTCGGAGAAAGAAATTAAAAATATCTATGTAGAGCTACATACAGAACAAAATATACAAATTCTGATTATGCTACTTTTAAAATACATTTCTGCGAGAAAATCAACTTGATATAGAGTTTTACCACCAAATAAAATTTACCTATTATTTTTCCTTAGATATTTTGAATCTATTTTGAGAGAAGCATTTCACGTTTGCCAGATGGTTCTGCGATTAGAAGTGGCGCCCCCTATAGCGCTGTGTCTGGTTTTGAGCGCGGGCTCAGCGGCTTAGAGTTTTGCCTCGTCATTATGGCACTCATTATGCACTGAACTAGTCATTCCGTCATGACGCCTACCATCGTCACGTGCAATACTGTTCGACTCCAATAAAGCCGGCACGTTAGCGGTGGCAAGCGCCCTTCGTAAGACATCACTCAAGGCGGCGTGGTGTGAACATCTGTCGGCACTTCGGCGTCAATAAAGACTGGTTTCCTGGGTTGATTACCTCGATTCCACAGACATTAAATTATTACCTACATTATTGAAGTGAAACACCTATATAAACGGGAGTTCTTAGGATTTTTCTGCAACGAAAAGCCGTTACGGCTGCGTGAGGAGCGGCATAAATTTAGGCTAGACGTGGCAGGCGTGAGAGGCGGCATAATTTTAGAGTATACACTGGATGCGTTTTTTGGTTCCGGATTGAATTCAATTTTTTTGTTTGATGAAATAAAAATGTTTAAATAAAAATGCATTCTAACCTAATCAAATCATAATTTGCAGTAAACCTGCGAAGAATCGAAATCTGTGCTGGGACACATAGTAAAAGTGAAACTTCATGTCCGTTGAAGTTTCACTTTTACTGTGTCCCAGCGCACATTTTTTTTTAATATATTATCACTACTGCAATCCTCGTTTTCTGTAAAATTTTCAGATTCAGATGAACCGTTCATAAATTTACATTTTTCAGCGTAAAATGCAGTAGGGGTGGGGTGTGAAATGACACGTCAACGCCGTATGCACGACAAAAAGGCGAGCAGACGTCGTTGACTGTAATTGCGATTTTTTTAGGATAGACGCAGCGAATTTGCGAGCGACCGCTATTAATAGTATGTGAAAAAAGTATTATTTTTGTTTTAGATGTTAAGTATTTGAATGATACCTCGAATTATTTTAATTGCATAGACAAGTTGGAATCTGGAGCACTCCAAATTACAGATCGTAAGTATAATTCAAAAGTCTATAGCATCACAAGACACATACACACAAATTTTCTAATGGCTGGTTCTTACATCTATATATTAATACATGAAACGAAAACACAGCAAAAACTTTGTACTCCTTTTTCGAAAATTGCACGGTCGGAAGAGTATGAAATAACGCACACTTCTAATTTATATAGAGAAGGAATCAAATAGTACATTGAAGGAATGCAGAATGCTAATATTTAAAAAGAAATATGCATAAAAAATATAATAAATCAATAAAAAACATTACACACACACTACCGTGTATTTGACATACTCACGCATATTACACACTCTTTTGTTAAACGCTTTTATTTATTGTTTAAGTCAAAATAACAGTGTGCCTATTTCCGTTTGCATTAATTTGCAATGTTGCCAGAACTCCAGTGTGGGCAGTATTACAACAGTATACATAGCGTATCGTTTACCGTTCAGACACAATTGGGGATAGAAAGTCTTCTGGCTCCATCTCTATGAAGTTAGGGGCCATTCATTAATTACGTAAGGGTCCCGAGGGGTAAAACATATTGTTACGAGTTCGCGGGACTCGAATTAAAATGCCGTAGTGACCCTTGTAAAAGAGAACTTGAGTATGGCTGGTGTAGACAGTAAATTACATTCATAACAACAGTAAATTATAGACGAAAAAAAAAACAAACCTCTACTTCTCGCCGCTACAATATAATAAATGTATAAGAAAGTAATTTTCAAAACGAGCAACTTACGCACCCTAAAAGGGCTATCGATTTACGCTCCCAAGTACTGTTACGCTTTCATGCGCCCCTGGGTGAAGATGGCCGTTTACAGTGACTACGTCCATGCGCCCCTGGGTGAAGACGGCCGTTTACAGTGACTACAGTAGCTTATCCCTGCTAATTATTATTCTCCTTACATGTTTTCAGCTAACTGGCCGTTGTTAATTGGTGTACCGGCAGCGGCTATTGTAGTTCTGTCTGCGCTCATTTGGTGTATAATAAAAATTGCGAAAAAATTTGTACAGCAAGACGCGGGAACAATAATACTCTTGATGTGGCTGTTTATGTAAGTTGTACATTATTGTAAAATTAATTTTTTACTAGCATTACAAACATTTTTACATTTCATCCGTGTAGGAACGGAGAAGGAATACAATTTCATGGATTGGGGCGGCCTATCGTAAGAGGCGATAAAACAACCCTCAGACAGATGGTAGGGTATTTGCCCTACTGGATGGCTACCACTCCTGGTCTAGAGTATGCTGCCATTACAACATCGAGTTGTGTTCCGGCATCAGTGGCTATATTCCAGACTCCCTTAAGAGAGAGCGCATTTGTAACACCTTTGGTTTTGCTTATGTCCGTAGGCGATGGTAACCGTTTTCATCATTTGGGCCGTCTGCCTGTCTGCTGAACTCCTGCAATACAATAATAAAAAAACAAGGCAAACTTTGAATTGCAACGGCGGCACCAAAATAAAATGAGACCGCAGTGACTTTTTTTTGCTACATTCGTCTACCCCAAAGAGGAAACGACATAATTTATTGGGAAAAAAGTATCCTAAGTATCCCAGAATAAATAAGCTAGCTCTGTGCCTATGTAGTGCTCTAAAAGATGGACAGACATAATATTCTAAAAGTCGCATTTTCGGAATCTGCTGCTTTTGTTTACCTTTTTAATACGCTTTTATTAGCTTCATACGTTACGTTAGTATGTAACGGAATCTTTCAAGTTAAATTTGATCGACATCCGGTTTCCGATTGATCTGAAACGCACGTATGTGTATATCGCGTGACAATGCAATAATATGGTACCATGGAGCTGATCTGATGATGGAGTCGGGAGGTGACCGTAGGAACTCCTCTACTAAACAAGATAGACCCGTCGTGTTTGGGCTCGTTTTACTTGTCTTGGCTAGCACTCTGCTGCTACATGATATGCAGGAACTCAAAAGCTTGTATTTAAAAACCTTTTTAAAAAAGCTTACTTTTATATTACATTCCATTTTATCATAAGAGTGTATTTAATTCTTTTTTCAAAGTTTCCATGGAGAAGGGAATTAAATCATTAAAAATATAAATAATAATCACTAAAATAATCACTAAAATTGAAAATTAAATAATAGTTTAAAAAATACGCTTTTATAGAAAATCCAACTAAAAAATAGAAAATAAATTTGAATTATAAATAGTGTAACAAAAAATGATTTTATTGTAAAAAGCATGGGGTGCATGGTATCAATAAAAGCACCCCATGTGCTTTTTTTAGTTTTCTTTTTAAACTATTATTTTTAAATTTATTGTATTACTCAATAATCACAACCGACTAATCTATGTTACTAGCGTTTTCCCAGCGGACAAAACCTTAGTTAGTACTGGCCTTAAGTTACTTACTCAAAAACTTAATTGTTTGTTTATAGACAGATAGGTTTAGACATAGGCCTAGCAAAATAGAAACAAAAAAGAAGCAAAAACATGTACTTATGACAACATAGGTGAAATGAAAAAACGCGATTGCAGTACCATTTATTTTGCTAATCCGCCTGTTCCAAGAAAACGATGTTATTAACGGGATAAAATGTATCCTAAGTGTAGACTCAGTAGTTTCCAAGAAAGATGCGAGCGCAGCGCCATCTTTTTTACTATTGTCTTCTATCCCACGAAGTATCCTATACTACGATCCGGGATATTTTTTACCAAGAGCCGGGAGCTAGCTCTGTGTCGAGTTTCATTTCAATCCATTCAGCAGTTTTGACGTGATGCTCTAACACACAGACGAAAATTATAAAAATTGCTCTTTTACAATCGCCTGGTCCGAATTAACCCCCCCCCCTGGTTTTTCGTTTTTTAAACGCAATGAATGAACCATTAACAGATTTATATTAGTATGAGATACATATATAGAATATAGATTAAATAATTTTTAAGATTCATAGAAAATTTAAGTTGAAACACAAAACCAATGTTTGTGTGTGTGAGCGCCATGTGATTATTTTCGCTGACACGCACTCTTTTTTTTATTAATTTATTCATGACCATAGAATCAAAGTCTTTCAGTCTGAAACATGTTAATTAATAGGTCTTTGTATAGTAGCGCAGTTGTATTGCAGGCTACAACCCACGCCATTCAATGGAGTTCTTGTGAAAACTCGAAAGATCACATCTGACTATACAGTTTACATTTCTCACAAAAACACATAATTTCTACTCAAAAACTATCAATATCCTGCACTCCACTATTGTTCATTTTAGAGTAATTATACACATTTTTAGAAAAAAAACTGCACAGCACAACGTCTCCTTTCAGTTCCCGCCAAAAAACTCTGACACGCACTCCAGGCCATAGTGTTGCAAGTAAATAATCTTTATAAAAAGTAGGGTAAAGTAGTATTTGAGGTTGTCACACTGAGTTGCAAAGACTTGTGGACTGACGGGACCAACGCGTCGACGAGTGAACTAAGATTTTTAGATCCTACTTAAAAGTGCTTCATTTTAATGTAACCTCCTCGGGTTCTAAGCGTATTAATTCTATGCACGTTTGATTTCAGAGTACAGTAAACGAAATTCAATATGCAGAAATAGTGCCATTAGCGAAACGTTCAAACAATATACGAGGACTTGATAACCTCACGCCGTATGCTGAAATTATGGGCGTTTTGGAACCAAAACCAGTCAATTCACGGCCAATAAAGCGTTCTGGCATGCAATGACGAATTATCACTGTTATTATCATTGGGCTTTGGAACTCTTGGAATTTTTATGTTAATAAATCTATTTATTTCAGTTTTATATATATAGTTTGAAATTTTATTTTGATTGTATTTTAACTTCCATCAATTAGCAACTAAATTATGGAACCCTAAAAATTATTTATTTAAAAATAATTTTATAACCCGTATGTCAAAAATTTCAAAAACTAATTCAAACAATTTATGACGAATAATTTTGAAACAGTCTTTTTTAACTTTTTAAGCTTCATTAAAAAATCCTTTGCCAGATAATAATAGCAAATAAGTATGATATCAACAAGGAATTCTTGTGATAACTAAAAAAGGGGCAGTTAATTGAACAGATGGGATTTTTTTAAGTAAACAGTCAATATTTTGTGGTCACTTTTAACTTATAATTTATATATTTTACAAAAGAAATCTCTGCAGCAAACACATAATAAAATAGTTTTTGAAATTTCTGCCAAAATCTCAGTGTTACTAGCATGCAATATTATAATATCATAATACCTAACAATAATGTATAATAGTGATGCTAACATTTGTAATCAATTACAAAAATATTGTTATTCGAATATCATAATGTAAAGCGTTTTTAAATGATTAATGTATAAATTATTATTATGAATAATTTTAAAATTTAAATAATCGTACATTGTGTTTGACTGAATAAAGCTTTGTAAATCAGTTACAAAGCTGTTCTCTTGTCGGTAGAATACGATTTATTTCTTTTCTTTCCCTTTTTTCCTTTCCTATCATATAACTTGGATTATTAATGTAAAAAATCTGTCTAAATAAATGGCCACATATTATCTGTTTTCTTTAATGATTTTTAACCATGAGTATCTTTGGTCTCCTTTTTTTCCTACTTTTAATCGCCAATAAAAACTTGGATAAATCTTTTAATATGTCATTGGCATAGCCCTAGACCAATCCACGAAATCACTTGCTAACATAAATATGGACCCGAAGGGGCCAAAATAGTTAAATACCAAACACGAAACTAATATAACGCACTTTTTATCACGTCCGAATCGCGAATCACTAGATTTCCTTTAATTTATAACATATAAAAATAGTATCAAAATCAAGTGGCCAATATTATAATATGTAAACTAAGTTTTTAATACCTTACATACCCTGTCCTTTTCCTTCTGTAATGTAGCAACATTAAAAGAGGATAAATGATAAAAGGGTCATAAATTATACTAACTAGAGGGTGGCAAAATAAAGTAGAAAATAATAGGGGTGTCACTTTCGTAAATTTGTTCAAGAGTAATTTCGATACTATGATTATTAGCACGCCATCAAACTTCGTGAAAGTATCAAGTTGCTTTAGTTACGGCATACGCATTTTGTCAACATATTCTAGCATGTTGACTTTAATAATAATTACTATGATTTTGTAAGCAGCTTGAAGACTTTGTGATAGTTAATAGAACAATTGCTTGATTAAAAGAAGTTAAACTAATCATTACAAGCCCATCATATCGGCTGTTCTTTGGTAAATATCTTTGAACTACACCGAAAAGATTTTGCTTCAAATTCCACTAGACATACTTGATACACATTAAAAATCACTACTCACGCGAAGCTTGGTATTGTTATATGTGTATTTAGTTAATTTTCATAGAAGTTTATACTCAGACCAACGTTAAAATTAAAATAACATAAATTAGCGTTATTTATGATTCACTAACCTTCACTACAGATAAAATATAATATTTCTAGAAGGTAAAAAATATAATTCTCGTTCTAGACGATTGATAATAATATAATTATAAGTTGGATTATATATAAGTATATTAATTCTAGACGTTATGCTCAGGTTGTTAAATCAATCTTTACTTGCAAAAACATAGGTACATGAATAGTTATTACATAATATAAAGTTTCCAGTATGTTTTTGACGTGACAACGTCTTATGATGATGGAGCCGGCTGCACGCACGAAAAACATGCCTCATGCGGCGTTACTTCGCTCTGAGGCGTTCCATTTAAAGCTTGAAGTGCAAGCGAGAGCACGGAACGAGCGACAAAGAGGCACAATCGGCCTCCGCGTTCGACATCTGTCCCTCTCCTACTTGAGTGTTGAACGTCCAACTATCGTCAGAAAACCGACTTTACAGACAACCGATTTGTCATTTACATGGGGTACAAATACTTACATTCACTAAACGTCTTGAAGCTATAACCCTACATTAATGTTTCCAATTCAATTTCAGGACATAGACATGTCAGAAATTAAAAAAGAATTATTAATTTTTCAGTGATGACAAGAACAAAAATTGATTTCTATTTCAATACATCAATTTTGATTTATGACTTTGCGTTAAACTTTAGGTACAAGTACAACACTATTAGACTGTCGTGTTGTCACTGTTGTCAAAACTATTTATTTTATAATTCACAATATTTTTATTGCAAAATCGTAATTCGTGGACATGTTTAATCGTCCAAAACGTGAAAAGAAAACAGACGATAACATTACAAGACAGAAAGCAGTCGAAAACTGTCGTTTTAAATAGTTAAACGTGTGTTAAAATGGACGGGACATGGGTCCTTATTTTGCTTGCTTTAGTTATGTTAATCGGTTCATATGTAGCCGGGAGCATTCCCTTGAATGTTTCGATGTCTGAAGTAAGTATTTTGAGTATAGTTTATTATATTTTAAGTGAATAAAGAGTGAAAAAACGCATTTCAAATATGGCCTATAAACATCTGTTGCTAAATCCGTGGATCTTTTGCAATTTTTACAATTTCCGTAACTTTAATGTAGAAATTTACTCAATTTGTTAACTTGTATGTACTAAATAGCACTCAGAATAATATTCTCCAAGATTTTTGTATAACTACGCATTCTAAATTTGTAAATCCATAATAACTCTTTAAATAATATGTAAATATGAAAGTGTCATTAAGAACGACAGCTACTCCAACACATTAGATGTGCAAGTGTTTCGATTACTCAGCAAGCATATGCCAGCGAGATGAAATACAAATGCAAATTTAAGAAGGAACATTACTAGTAACAATCTTAACATATCTGATACATCATTTATTATATGAGCCTATTAAAACAAAACAGGATACTTTTTCGGAATATGCAGAATACTGACTAAAACATAAGAGTGGTTTCTGGCATTGCTGGTGCAAACAAGGAATGAAGATAAGTACATACATACATAACTTCACGCCAGGTCCCTTGTGGAGTAGACATGAACAACAGAGCGCCATTTAGGCTTATTCTTACACACCTCATAGGATGTATATAATAGTTTTTAAAAAAATGCACAATAAATTGAAAACCTCTTCCTTTGTTGAAGTTGTTTAATATGGAATCAAATGGCACATTAATGTTATTGCTGAAAATGTAATTAAAATTGTATCTGTGATGATATTTTAGAACTTAGATGGTAAGATATTATTTTAACACCAGTTATTTTATAATTCTTTAAATTATGTTGAAATTTATTCATGTGTTCATATCTCTATTTTTCTTTAGGAAAAGCTGAAGAAAATAACAGTACTAGGAGCTGGTCTGCTAGTCGGTACAGCTTTAGCGGTAATCATACCTGAAGGAGTGAGGTCGTTATTCACTGAGAGATCACATCCAACAGTTGTGACAAAGGATATTACTATCGAACCCCCAGCACATGATGATGATCTGCACAGCGTTATTGGGATCTCACTTGTGTTAGGTAAGAACTCCTTTTTATTTTTGAACTATAGCCAAGTGACCATTTTAATAATTTATTTTTAATTTAAAAAATATATAAAAACATTACCCTTCATTTTAGCTTTGTAGGGTACAAATAATAATCTGTTGACACCAGATTTATAAACAGTAAGTAATTAAGTTAAGAACCATGATGCAGTATAGCCAAATAGACAAACCGACTGCATAAATGTAAATAAAATGCTAATATATAATGTAAAGAGTGGTCTGTGTGTATATTTTATAGCAATTTTTATAAGTTCTATCACCATTTTGGTGAAAAGTAACCATTACTTGTAAAAAAAAATGTGATAGATATGCACTATGAAATTACAGTGGAATCTCTATAACTCGAATCTTGTTAAGGCGAATCCTCAGTAAGTCGAAAAAATGCCATTCCCTTCCACTAAAGACTTTGTAACTGAACAAAAATCTCTGCGTAGGTTTAGTACATATTTATACTTGATAATCTAAATCTCAAAAATCAGACTAAGTCAAAGTTAGTCAAACATAATGATGTCTTAGTTGGAATTACCGAACTCGAAGCAATTAAATAGAAAAGAAATATTTGCTGCGTTTTTTTTAGTATTTCTGCCTAGTACATGAGCAACGAATGAATATATTCATTAAACTATCTAAGTCACATAGTACTTAACAAACCTAAAGTTGTGTTTTTAATCAGTACCTATTTGGTCGGTAAGTAGCAAAAATATGAGTCTTAAAATGCGCCTTCTAAGTTGGTATTTTAGCCATCAAATACTTCATATTTCAAACTTCTTGTTAAGTATTCTCCATGGAAGACGGAGGAAGAATACAACTTCCTGCGGCCAAGCAGCCTATGTAAGAGGTGAAAAAACAACCCACAACCAGGTGGTACGGCATTTGCCCAACTGGACAGCTACTACCCCTGGTCTAGAGTATGCCACATAACAACCTAAAGTTGTGTTCCAACATGGTTCAAGTTTCCAATCTCTCTTGAGAGAGCAGCAGCACATTCGAAACACTTTGGTGTTGCAAATGTCCATAGACGCTGGTAACTGCTTTCCATCAAGGGCCGTCTGCATGTCTGCTGAACTCATGCAATGAAATAAATAAATTGAATTTTTTTTGTATTTCCTTGACATTCAAGATATCAATATGCTAGTTAGTGTGTAAGGTTTGTCCGATGCTGTGACCATTCAACTACTATATTGATGGTTTAAAATTATGTTCATTGTTTTCAGGATTTGTCTTCATGTTGCTCGTTGACCAGATGTCTTCGAGGTATAATGACCCTACAAACCCAGTGGAGAAGAATGTCACAGCAACAGTTGGCTTGGTGGTTCACGCCGCAGGTAAATATATAACCAATAATATGCATATTAATCTAATATGACTCCTGAAGAGTCTTTTTGTAATGCCAAAACAAAATTGGAATTTTTGACTGTCTGGATGTTTCGGTTACTCTCTAAAACAGCAGGAGATTTTGACGGGAATTTCACTGGCAGATAGCTGGTGTTTTAAAGGTAACTTAGACTACTTCTTTTTTTTTTAAAGTAACTATAAAGAGCTTTCCACATTCTCGTGACATTCAATGTGAGTTCTTGTGAGACTGTGGAGCATCTATAACTGATAAATCCATCTTTTAATGTACCCACCATACAAAAAGCATTGAACTAATTTCGATAAACTCATGTGTTAATTTAAGTTTAGTAATTATGAACCTTTTATCACAGTTGTAAATTATCTTTCGACACGTGATTTCCGCAAAATTCTATTATCGCCATCGATAATTGCGTTTTAAAACAATTGATGTAATATTTTATTATAACATGTTTCTAGTGATATCGATCAAATGTAATTTTGATATGACCATCTTGTTAATTAAGTGAGAAAGTTTTGAGGTCGATCAAATGTTTATGACAGCTTACACTAAAATTACTGAATAGATTTTGATGAAACGTTACAGTTTACATATTAGAGTAACACATAGGCTGTCTATAATATTATAAAATTCTAAACATGCCGTGTCTGTAAATAGCTTCAATGGAAGCTATTTAAAAAACAACTGAAATACATAAATAAACGATGGAGAACATGATGCAGTGGATTTTTAGTCTGTTTATCTGTTTGTTCAGGATTCACACAGCAAAGGTTTAGATTTAAAATCTGTGCTCCTTTTTATGCTGGGAATCCTGCGGGAGCTGTCCCGGGAGCGGTTTGTAGCTATTGGGTGTCCAAAAATGGCTGTTGGCTAAAACGATAGCTATATATTCTTTTTAAATTCTGTGTCCCGGGAATTCTATTGTGTAAATTAATCAATTTCCTGCGTTGGGGCGGCCTGTTGTAAGAGGCGAAAAAACAACCCACAGCCTGGTGGTAGGGTATTTACCTGTATGGATGGCTACCACCCCTGGTCTGTCGCCATAACAACCTTGAGTTGTGTTCCGGCATTAGTGGCTCGATTCCAGTCTCCCTTAAAAGAGCAGCAGTGCATATGTATCACCTTTGGTGTTACAAAAGTTCATAGGGGCGACGGCCGGTTGTTTTGTCGCCTCTTACGACAGGTCGCTCCAACGCAGGAAATTATCATTATTACTATCTCTCTATTACGTGATTCAATTCCTTAGTGTGCTAGTTTAATAATAAATTTTTCAACACACTTAATACACATAAAGTGGCTCTATGGTCACCGCAATTAGGCACAGAATGACACCCATAATCAAACTGTGACTAAAAAAATTATAACTCACTAGTGGGTTGTAGATTTTTTTTAAATTTTATTGGTTGAGTTGCTTTGTTCTTAAAAAAGTTTTTATTCAAAACGAAAAGATCGTGTTCTATCGAACAAATAAATTAATGTTCCTATTGCTTGCTCATTTCATGCAACTTCTTATTTAAATATTTGATAATTTTGATAATTTTAACTCGTACGTGTTTAATAAATAAAACTTTCACTCATATATAACTTTTTTTTTCTCTGTAATAAAAGAGAACTTTAAATTCTCCATTTTGTACGTAGCAGAATAGGCGCAAACTCTATGTGCGGAAAATAAAAAAAAACCTCATCTCTTTAGTCTGTGGCCGATCGCAATGCGCGCGCATAGGAAAACTGATTATTTTTTCCCGCCATAGCGAAACATTTTTCACAACTCATTTTCACTGTTGAAATTATAGTTATTTATTAATTAAAATGTCTACAAGTACTAGTTACGAAGAAAATGATTTATGTTGTATACCGGCCGATATAAGATGTGAAGCCCATAACGTTATGGAAAGTTTACTACCTGAAAACTCCAAGGAAAAATATCTATTTTATCTACTAAATAAAATGAGTTTTTGTTGTTATTTTATTGACAAGTGTGTTGAAAAACGTCGTATGATACACGTGTGTATTGATGATTACCGTCCTCGGCTCTCTTAAGAGCCTCGCCTACGGCTCGAGTCTCAATGGCGCCTCGGCGGTAATCACCAATGTTACACACTAGTACCATAATGTACTATAACGGGTTTTATGATATATACGTTGACACGGCCACTCGTAGCGGACGGCATAGCGCTGGGCGCCGCGGCGACGACGTCGCACGCCGACGTGGAGATCATCGTCTTCCTGGCGATCATGCTGCACAAGGCGCCGGCCGCCTTCGGGCTGGTCACCTTCCTCATGCACGCGGGCCTCGACAGGTCGGCTCATTATTATCTTTATAGATAGATAGATAACACTTTATTGCTCACCAAAATATACAATTACAAAAACAGACCATGTTTACAATATTTTCTAGGCAATAAATACAACAGGCGGCCTTATCGCTCAAAGCGGTCTCTTCCGGGCAACCTAAATAACAGAGATTGAATCAGGCGAAATTAAGTGGTGCAGAAAAAAGGCCATAGTTACACAATACACAAATACTCAAACTAATTTAAGAAATAAATATGCATTATGGTACAAAGTATGTAGAATAGTCAGCGTTTTGCAAATGGACAACTGCGGCCTAACGAATAACAACACATTTGTATTAATATATTTACAGCAATAAAATCAGTGCCATTACAGCGCTCGTTGGGTTTGGTATTTCGTACATTTTACCCTTCCCTCCTATACTAAAACTGTACACACACTACAGTAAATAAGTATCATTATTTCAAATTTCAATTCATATTGTTACAAACTAGGCGCCGACAAAGACAAAGTTCACGTACTGATTTGTAGAAGCACATTTATTACCCGTCGGCATTTGCACTAATAAAATTGAAAATATTGTAATCCCTTTCATGATTGTCTTCTTTTGTTCACTTATGTATTGGTATACGTTTCTAGAAAACAGCCCATTACTTTATTGTATCCTTGTATGGTCGTTGCGGCCGAGTCATTAGCCAGGTGTGCCGATTAAGTCGACTACGATACGGGCGCGTTGCATTTGTGCAGTATAAAACGACGATCGGATTGAGAGAGGGGCAGTGGAGCGAGAACCACAATCAAAGCAAGACGTGTGTACTACAATAGGGTATCTAATAAGTGACGGACTTTGCGCGTTTTAAGGAATTACGACCTTCTGCATTACGTTTGGACTTGTTGTGTTCGGTTATATTTGTACATGTGTTATACGTGTTTGTATAGTTCTAATAAACTCTAATAATTCCAACGGTATTTTAATTCGAGTCCCGCTAAACTCGTAACAATATGTATTACAAAGTGTTTATAAAGTGGTCTACTTCAATTATATATTTGTACAGAGCATTGTAGTACATTGTCATTGAAAGCAGTATAAAGCATAGCAAAATGCTGGAATACCAGCCTTATTGTTATGTCTCTAATGCAAGGCTTAAAAACGTTTAGAATTCATCTTTTGAGTAAATTAGCGTGTAGCGTTACACTTGCTCTGTTATTTAAAAAAAAGTAGAAATGACCAATGACACTACTGATGTCTGTCAAAATATGTCACTGTCAAGAGTTTTAAAAGAGTTGGGACGGCGGTTGAACTATCATGATAATTTCTTTTATCAATATTATTACCCGCCCTAATTCGGCCGCATTCGGGCGCTGCGCGTGTTATAATTTAAAAGTTGCTATTTTATTATTGAATTTTTCAATATTATCAATCTCTCGTGTTTACAGGAATAGGATACGAAACACTTGTTAATATTTTCGTGTTCGGCGCCTCTGTTGGCGTTGCTCACGTACTTCGGTATCGGCAACGAGAGCAAGCAGACGCTGAGCGATTTCAACGCCACCGGTGAGCGGTGATTTGTTTAATATGAACCACCTTATTCATATTAGTTTATACCAGGTTTATAGGCTAGTTGTAATAATATACTTTACCTTTTTTTAAGGAGCATATCAACCTCATACATATAGCTGTAATGAGTAGAGGGTTTAAGTGAAAAATTGTCAGTAATCATCCTCTATTCTATGTGACTGTTTGATCACATGCTATAAAATAGTTGGTGACGTCAGTGTGGACATGAATAATGAATGCTTTATTTTATTTAAGCTATTTGCAACAATATCATGTATAAAACTTAGCTCCGACACTTCTCTTTGCTTAGAATAGAGCAGACAGGTCGATGGGCCCACTTGATAGATGGCTATTGATGCCGTAGCATAAAAAGCATCAAAATTATTACGGCTGGATACTTTAGACCGAGGGTGGTGGCAATCCAGACGGGCAAATACCCTACCATCTGGCTATGGGTTAAGCACCAGGAATCAGTGTTCTTTCTCCGTTTTTGCACAAATAGAAGACATCCAGACTTAACTAAGTTGCAGGTTCTGGTACTTCTCCATATAATGTTAATCATGCTGAATCACTCTACTCTTTGCGTCCAATGCCTTTGCTCCCAATATACTTAACATAGAGTGTAAAGTTTTCACATTTCTAATACAGTGTAAACTCCATATAAGGTAACTCTATGTAACGAA
Organism: Dendrolimus punctatus; assembly: GCA_012273795.1. NCBI lineage: Eukaryota > Metazoa > Arthropoda > Insecta > Lepidoptera > Lasiocampidae > Dendrolimus > Dendrolimus punctatus. The sequence goes on from CM022527.1 coordinate 27,145,357, forward strand.
CAACTCGCTTATCCGTCGAAATTATTCGCTTTGGGTGTTTTAGCTTGTCTTCCATACAATGATACATTCTGTATAGCTATGCACCCACTCGCAGTAACGACAGCAATTAAGTAATTAAAAGTACCTTATAAAATTCCAAAATTACTAAAAACTGTGCTTTTTTTATCCTAGCCCGTAATAAACTTGAATGTCGGCATCATATCAATTTCAGTATAAATTTCTAAAAAATTCCGAAGTACCGAATCCTTTATCACCAAGATGCCTCAATATCGTAAGATATGAATAAAATAATTAAAAAAATACAACACAATTACTGGTGCGGTAAAAGAAGTTAGACAAAAATAACAGACTTCTCCCCATTTAACGACATCTCTCTATAACACAATAATAACTATATTCGTGCAAGAACGGGGAAAGAATACAATTTGCTGCCGCCGGGCGGCCTGTCGTAAGAGGCGACAAAATAACCCAAAGCCAGGTGATAGGGCATTTGTCCGACTGGATAGCTACCACACCTGGTCTAAAATAGGGTTGCACTTCGCTTCCGCCTCCGTTACTGCGGAAGTTCCGCAAGAAATCGTACCTCCGCCTCCGCATCCGTGTAATATTTGCGGAATCATAACGGAGGTTTATTTACTAATCATACGCAAGCAGCGACGCTCGCGGCGACTCAGCCGTCCGGCCGCGCGCGGCAAATGGACAAGAATCAACGTGTGCACGGCGGGAACGCGGTTGGGGTGGGGCGGGGGCGTCTCTCCCGACAAAGGAGGACGCGTCGGCGCCGGAGGTCTGATTTAGACCTTCGGCCACCGTAAGCGGGCGGCGCGGGTGGGGCCTCTAGGGGTATAGAGGTTCTCACTCACCCGCACATGCCGTCGAGATGAGAGCGCGAGTGTTCCGCGCGCGCTCATCTCTCTTCCCGTGGGCGCGTTACAAACCGACCCACGCCGAAAAGACCCAGTCGTCGCCGGGGAGTAGCTCCCCCGGCATTGGAAGAGGCCCAGTGAGCGGGCCCACGCCTGCCAGGGCAGCGGAGTTGGGAAAACCGCATACACGTAGCCCTGGCAAAAGGCGCAGGACGGAATACCCAGGGTTTTAGTGGGTATCCCTAACTGGGAGTGGCAAAAGCGTGGCACCGGTTTTGACCGGGCGCGCTAGTGCCACCGCGATCTGGCGAATCCCACACTGTCTCACCAAGGTCGCGAGCATCCCCAGGCTTCTGCGCCTGTCGCGGTCCTAGTCCTCAAACGGATTTCCCCTGGCCAAAAAAAAAAAAAAGAACGGGGCGGGGGCGTCCAAACGTCATTTGGCAAATGAATTATACGCGATAGGAATCAACCTGTCGAATTGTTTGGACGCGTTAGACGTATTACATACGTATTTGATTTAAAATAAATATTTTATACTATTGATAGTTTTAATAAACTATAAACTACTATTTTGTTCTACATCTACTTCCACTTCCGCCTCCGGCTCCGTTAACCTTCGCATCCGCGGAGGTGAAACCCGTCGCCTCCGCATCCGCCTCCGCCTTCGCTAAAAAGGCCTCCGTTACAACCCTAGTCTAAAGTATGTCGCCATAATAAGCTTGTGTTGTATTCCGGCATTAGTGACCAGGTTTCGGTCTCCGTTAAGAGAGCAGCAGCGCTTTTGTACCACCTTTGGTTTTGCAAATGGCCATCGGCGATGGTAATCGCTTTCAATCAAGCCCGTCAAGTGTCTGCCTGTCTGTTGAACTCGTACAATAAAAAATAACACCATAAAATGCATAGTCCTTTCAGTGTCGTTATATAGAGTATATAAATTATTTTCCAGGTATAGCGATGCTATTCTCGGCGGGAACTTTCCTATACGTGGCTACCGTCCACGTGCTCCCCGAACTGACCCACCCCCACCCCCATTCGCACACGCTGCTGCCCACGCAGGAGGGCGGCGCCCCCAAGAGGGGCTTCGGCGGGCTGCAGCTCTGCGAGGTGCTCGTGCTGGCCATCGGAGCCCTGCTGCCCGTGCTGCTGACCATGGGCCACAAGCACTGATGCTATAGTAGGTCATTGAGTTGTCTCTTGCGATCTTGGTGAAAATGAATTTCAAATGCTGCTATCCGAATGTAAATGGATGTTAGGGTACTGGATAACTTGTGGTCGAGTTTAAAGAATATTGTTTGACGCGAGTTTGGAATGCTTGTTATTCGAATGGATGTTTGGATATTACATATTTGATAGTTAATAGTTTAAATAATATTTGATGCAGTCTTGTTTTATATGAGTTTATTTTAATGTATCGTCCAAATTAAAATGGATGTTTGGATACTGGATACTTTGTGGTTGATTTTTCATAATATTATTTGATACAGTCTCATTCGACACGAGTTTTAAATACTTTTTATCCAAATGGATGTTTGGATATTAAGAATTTAAATAATATTTTAAGTTTAAAATGCTTGTTATCCAAATGGAAATGGATGATTGGATACTGGATAATCGATAGTTAACAGTATAAATGGTATTAATTTATACAGTCTCGTTGGATGTGAGTTTACAATGCCAGTTATCCAAATGGAAATGGATGTTTGGATAGTGGATGGTTGATAGTTTTCGAATTTAAATAATGTTATTAGACACAGTCTTGTTCGATATGAGTCTACAAAGCCAACTATCCAAATGATGATGGATGTTTGGATACTGGATAACGTATTGTTAAGAATCGAAATAGTATTACGTGATACAGTCTGGTTTCATACGAGGCGCTACGGTTATCTAGACAATACTGAATAGTAGAATGTTGACTAATTACACTAGTATTATCTTCTCGGACATGATATTTTATTATTATTATCCGTTGCGTATAGGTCGGATAACAAAACTGGCATGTGCAACGTTGTGCGTATGTAGTGTTTGTGAATAGCCTCGTGGTCTGACGTTGCACCGCATTCGCATCGAGAAGTCTGTCTCTCTCTTGCGCGCGGTCAAGCTTACGCGTGTGCAAGAGACAGTTGTTGTTTTGCATTTGCTACTGCTTATAAATGTCTGCTCGCATTCGTCCGGAAGCGACCATAGCTAACACACTCTATATAAAATATCAAAATATCATTTACTCTTTCCGAAAGATGGAGCTACAATCGATAATTCTATAAATTGCACTAGATGCTACTAATAAGTTATAACTTGATCTAAATTGGAATAAAAGGCAATACGGAATAAATGTAGTTTCAAAAACTTATAAACTTTATAGATAACACTATAATTTAGGCCAAAATTAACAAAATGGTTCACATTAGACTTCATTGCAAAGAGGATTAACCAAATATGACCATAACATATGGTTTCATTTATGCTCTTAAGATCGCATCAGCATGATGTATTTATTCAACGATATGTCCACAACATTCATTGATTCCGTGGCGGCACGAAATTCAGGTAGATAAATAAAACATACTAATATGTGTATTACAAGTAAAACTTCTTTAACGGCGTTGAAAAAAAAATATACCGTCACATTTTTCGGTTACGCGTCACTTTTTTCAGTCACGCGGCATCTTTTTCTTGCCCCCTACCACGGTCGATTCGAACGAAGAGTAATTATAGTACACGCAAACATTTTATTTATTTGTTTACAATCCGCCCAACTTCGCATATATTTTTACATATAGTGTGAGTAGTGCGACGTTGCCAGCTTTAGTTAGTCGACCTGTACTGGATATTTGATAGTTAAAATGTAAACTTGTGAATTTTGTATAGTAAATAAGGATAACCAAGACATCATTTGTGATAAATGATCTTATATTATGTGTTTCTATATTACAATATCTGAATGCCTAAACCGATTTTATGTGTGTGGTATCTAAAACTAAATTTCCTAGCTTTTCTTGAAAAATGGAACTCCAAGAAGAGCTGTTTACTAGATGCATATGAAAAGTATATACGTTACTTATAAAAAAAATGACTGTTTGTTCGCGTAATCTCTGAAACGGCTGGACCGATTTTGACGAGACTTTCACTGGCAGATATTATAGGAAGTAACTTCAGCTACTTTATCGTTAGGATTCCACGAAAAAAATCCACGCGGATGAAGTCACGGGCACAGCTAGTTCAAAACAAATTTCGTCGTTAATTGAGAACGAACATGACTTTCAATTTTTGACTGAAATTATTTTTTTTAATAACATAACTTCAAAAATAGGTTAGAAGAAAGTACAGTGGTATTTGGAGCTTTGCAAAATTATTTTTTTACAGGGCGTCATTCCTAGTATTCTCCATCCATAATTATGTACAATTTGTAATGTTGTCTGTATATAAGAACAATTTTGTATATCTGTGTGTATGTAAATATATGCTTGTGATATATATGTTTGTAGTTTTCTTCAATACAATGTCCTGTTATTCGGATTATGAAGGGTAAATTTTGAAAAAAAAGAGTTAAAACAAATAGTAAGTACTAAAAAGCACTCTAAAGTATTACTAATAATTCACTACAATTGACTTTGAGAAATATTTAAATTCGTCACACTTCACTCTGTCTATAACGGCTAACTTCATATCTTACTTTGACTATACTAGCGTCATTTTGGCCGATTCTTGAACTATATGATATCTCTTAAGTCGACTCTTCTTCACATTCTCCCAATAATTTAAGAGAAAGTGTTATATATTATCTGTATTAATTAAAATGAAACAATCTCAACTAATCTCCATAATTTATTAATAAATTCTTACAATCCATAGGGCTATTAGCATTCTCAGAATTATTAATTAATGCTATAACATAAACTTTGAGAAAAGTATTTAGAAGCATATTTTTGACTTTCGAATTTCATAAAAATCTCAATACAATATATAATCTCTATGAATGGACGGATTTAATTATTCAAATATAATTTCACCTTATAATTAATAATTATTTACAACAATATCTTAGATTACTATTGCAAGTTTCACAATTTACAGACCATAATGAAAACCTCGTTGTTCCTTGTTGAAACGATTTATACTAGGATATCCAACAGCATTAAATAGCTATCTAACTAAATGACACTATTCACTACATACACACTAAATATACTTTGCAGATATTGCTGTCTCGCCTACGAAATCCTAAACACTGAAAAATCTAAAATCAGACTTACATGGAGGGAACTGTTTTGGTTCGTATTTGCTTTCAAAAAATCACCCTGGCTCGCTTGCTGAATATAACCAACTATTTATTTGGCTAACTACCGATTACAATCTGACATAACCTAAAATTCAACCGATAGTAAGCAAAAAGGTCGAATAGTACAAGATACGTGAAATTGACGAAATCGCAAGTTTTGAATATAATCTATAGCCAGTGTCAATCATAAATTCTTGTAGATAAATAAAGTTGCATTTGATACATGTATGTTAAAAGATTAGCTACAGATGACTCATACATAATACAATTACATAAATGAGAAGTTTTCTTAAATGAAACCATTTAAAGGTAGCTAAAAGGAACAACGTGGTTTCTGTTACATACTGTAGAAATAAAATTAATAAAATAAAGACAGCAAAGGTCGTATTAAAATATAGTAAAATATACACGCAACTATCAAAATTGTTACAGTCCTCAAGATTTGGTGCAACACGAATAACCTGAAACAAAAAAGTATATGTAAAAAATTGTTTATACTTTGCAAAATAATTTATTGTTGAATTGTCTACAAAGTCTATATTATTATGAGCTTTTCTCGTACAAAATTTAGGAGGAACATTTTGTTAAATGACAAAAACTGTCTTGATTGTCAACTACCCTATTTTATATTGAAACAAGTAGCTTGTGCGAGGCGGACTTGCGCATAACGGTTTCCTATATAAAATACAATACATTTCTGGGAGCTGCATACGTTCAGTCATCGCAGCGGACAACGAACTACTAGCTAGCGCCACGCGGGAGCGCACTAAAGATGGCGTTAATGGTTGAATTTATTTATCTGTTAATTGGTAATTGATAAATTTTTTTACCGATATTTTTATTGGTTGAAAATACCGGTAAATCTTCGTTGAAAAATTAATTTTGCTAATGTTAACTCGAATGGTTGAGTTTCTTATATGTATTATTTTTCATTAAATGAACTTTCCTTCATACTTCTACATTTATGATTAGTTTTTATTTTTTTATTTAATGAACTTTCCTTCATACTTCACATTTTAAGTTAGATATAAATTTTTAAAATCCACAAAATAACAAAGTAAACAAAGTCTCAAACACACAAAAAAAAGTCAAAACACAAACACAAAGTACAAATCTCTTGAAATACAAAAACACAACTTTACCAAAATAATAGAAAATATGCACTGACCCGCCGTAATATCAATTACCAAACAATATATTTAAAAACTTTTAAAAAATCAACCAATCACGTCATCTTAGCGATCGGTAAAAATACCATTTCATTTCAATTTTCTAACAAATAAAAATACCATTAAGTGTAAAAAACACCAAGTTAAATATTGTGCTTTATTTTGAGAGCTATAGAGCATACAATCAAATACTCAAAATTCAATATTTACATGATAAGTTGAAAACATCTGCAAAGCGAAAATAAATCTTGTGTTGAGGATGGTAAAGTTGAAACTTGCATGTATATAATTTCCAATAATCACCTACACGACTACACGCAGTGTATTTGTTAAATGGTATTTTTAACCGTTTAGCTTAATTTTATTTACCGAATAGAAGTGTTAATTTTTTTTACCGGTAAATTTATTGGTTAATGGTAATATTTGCCACCACTAGAGCGCACGTATTAATAGTTGCTCTATCTCGCTCTCACATCATCTGTCCTGCTCATACACTGTTCTATATATAAAACTAGCTATACGACTTGTTAATGTTTGTACTTAAGGTCACCGTTTCCAAAAATAAATTAATCTACTTCAGTTTACATCAGCACTCAACAGTGAATACTACTCTCTGCCATTTGAAGTATTAACCTCTCGCTGCTACAAATTAAAAGTGGTGTTACCTCAAAAAAATCTGATTTTTAATCTAGAATACATACAATATCTGTGAGAAAAGTTCGATTTTGGACAATGAATCTAAAAATAGGAAATAACTCGGCCCAACAGATTCTGAAAATATAATGTTTACAATAAGTCCTCATCATGGAAACAACGCGAACGAAGTCGCTGTTACATTCTAGTACATAATAAATCTCAATTAACTATATTAGTCACATACCTATTCCACTTTCTTCTTGCTTCGGGCAACGTTGATAAATCATCTTTTAGAAGATAAACACGTAACCCTGAAAAAATAAAAAAGTAAATCTTGTCATCATGGGCGCGTTCCTCTAGTATCTCACAATGCCCGAAATACTCCGTCTGTCGTTCCACATGGCGACCACAGTCGTTATGGTCAAGGCGAAAACGTCACTAATGACGTCATCTTTTCGATCACACAGCGCTCACAACGATCCACGTCATGAGCTGGGTCGCAGTAGGCTTTGACCATAGCATTAATTATCTCTATCGACTGACATTGAAGAAGGCGCGATTTTCAAATCAACCAATGGCATTTGTGTATTTCGTCGTTAATGACATCAAGACTCCGTAATCCGTTCCACTAGTTTATGATTTATGCAAAATGGATGCGGTCTCTGTGGTGGTCTCTTGTGGAGTGTATCCTATTAGTACGTGACGTGTTTCCCGCATTGTCAGATTTTTGAAAATATGTAGGTACATATCGAGGGCTTCATAACATATAGGCTATCGCAAAATGCATTTTAAACTATGCATTTACAATTTAGAAAGTCTTGCCAGTATGCAAGTGTTATTAAAAAAGAAGGGTATTTCAAATTGCAGCATTATACAATCAAGCTTAAACTTAATCGTACGATGGATCAAAAATCTTTGAAGCCAAAATGGCCACGAGGTACTAACAAATCGACACAGTACATACCAACTAGGAATGTCTCCAACATGTACTCCCAGGACATTTCCCCGATGCTGAAAGGGAAGACCACTCTGTCGTTCGGATCCAAGCTCTTCCACATATTCTGGACGTTGTGATCATCGAATTTCCAATCTTGCATCGAGAAGTAGAACAGGATATTGGCCACCTTCATTACCTTTCCATACAGTTGTAACATTCTGAAAATAACCCAGTGATTTAGGATTGTATGAAAATACTAGAGCTGTTTGTTTAGTTACTTTTCTATTGTGAAACTGAGAGACAGGCAGACGGCCGAGCTCATGGAAAGTGGTCACCTACCACATGAGCAACTAACAAGCAAATTAGGGGGATGAAATATGTAGCAAGCGTTGCTGAGATACGGCCACACAATACCATTCAATATGGAGCAACTTAAAATATTAGGTAATTCCCGCCCCCGCCGCGGGCCTGTTCTTCTCGCGAAAACGAGACGTAGTTATACCTATGAGATAGATAGAAAATTGACAAAAAAAGTATTCATTCGAGATTCAGAGATACGCCATTCATGTTCTGACTGCGAACGAGGCGTTACCTAGTACACTTTCGAAGTGAGTATCTTATAATGACGAAGTTTGTGCGATTTATGTGAAAACGATTTTCTGCCCCACGGTTTGGTTTTGTTATATTCGGCTATACTCGTAAGAACTATGAAACATGTGTATACTTCTAATAAACTTTGTGATCATTCCAAAGGCATTTCAAATTTATATCCTACAAATTCGCAACAATATGAAATCTAACAGAAATAGTTACATTTAATTTGATTCAAAAAAATAAAAGGAGAAGGAAGTCCTGATTAATATCAAGGGTTGAATTTCTCAAAATGCCTACGGAATCCTAAAAATATATAACATTACTTACGCCCTCCTCTTTCCTCTTAAAGCACTGTAGGAGTCTATCAACAACGCTGGCAGATAATGTAGGAAGAAATTGTAGAACAAAAACATGTAGTAATTACTCGTGGGATTCAAACCATAATACCTAAAATGAAAAAATAAGAGGTCTTTATATAAATATTATATAATTAAGATATAATTATGTTTAAGTGCCCCCTGCCTCAAAAAAAAAATTAAGTGCTGCGTCTATGGTTAGCCCATTGGACAAAGTGACCCACCACTGGCGAGAGAAAGAACGAAAAAAAATATTGTCGCAAATAAATGCACACACATAAAATACAAGGATATTTACTAATAAATAGATACCGTTTAAGAAATGTACCTGTGGCGCCACCTTGTATTTAGGGTTTAAAAGTTTCATTTGTGTTTTTACTAGGCGATTATCTATCGTAGTTTTCTTTTTCCACAGCCTTTAATATAATAATTGACTCACCATACTGCTTTAGTTGTTGGTTGATTGATGCCATATCTTCTATTTATTTCAATGAATTTACTCCATTTTAATGGATTTTGGGCACCGGAAACATAATTGTAGATAGGTATGTGCGATGTTTGGCTGAAATTAATAAATAAATGAGCAAGTGACTTAATGAATAACTCAAAGCTTATAACAGAGTCAGTCCGTGAGTAACATAGGTAATAATTGAAATAGTTTAATGAAATAAACGCATGGTTTATAATAATATGAACGAGTACTATTGAATAATAGTAATAGATTTGCTTGTTTGGGCATTTGTTTATTCGTTCTTCACGGCCTTGGAAATAAATCCATTATCATGAAATAGTTGAAATATGTAATCGTCGCCTTTTTCATTAAGTTAATTTCATACCTTTTACGAATGTTCATAATTTAATATTTCAGTAGTTAAGCTTTATATTTTATTCATTTTGGAATTACGAAAGTCTTACAAAAAAGAAATCATATAAAGATTAAAATAAAATCGCATACAAAAACAATTAAAACTTGAAGAAAACAACTGAGAAGAAAACAAGAACTTTACCCATCTTTTTAAGTTTAACGGAGTGTAATCTAAATGTGGATACTACATAAATGAGAACAGATAAGTTAATTAGCATAAATAAATTACCGAGCGAGTCATATAGTAAATTAACTAGACGCTCAATTGGACGTGAACGAGTCATTTTAAAATTATTATTAATAGCTTACTTCTCTTTGAAATTCTTGGCAGTGTACCATGTTGAGGCTAATATAGCGTTTACAGTGAGGTCTACAGGTACTAAATCGGCTATAACATTACTGTCCAAATACATTGTTCTGAGAACCTGGAAATAGAGAAATTTTATATTAAATTATTAGAAGAAGGATATTAGGAATGACAAGCGTTCATTAGAAATATAGCTGAGAAGTTCTTAATTAACACATGATTAGATGGCACCATAGTTATTTTCCTCTGAATATTTGACATCGTACAGTTTTATTACAATTTTAGGCATATTTTTTGTACAAATCGGTCGAAAAAAGGATAAAACTGAATACATTTATTTTATATTGTATTATGGATTTAGATTATGCTTAAAAAAATAACAGAATTTTTGGTGAACATTATAAATTAATTAAAAAGTTTTCAATCAATGGGTCTATTTTTTTTAAATGTATTTTTTATTGCAAAGCTGACAAACAAGTGATAAATAGTTATAGTCACCTACAGGCGTTTGCAACACCAGAGATGAAGCCTACGCATTGCCAGCCTTTTGGATAGAATAAAGAGTATGAGATAGATGGATCAAAGAGGAGCAATGGGATAGTAGGGCTGGGATATGGGATTGAAACAGAGGAATGGGATAGAGAAGTTTGGATAGGGAGAGATAAATTCGGAAATCTCACTCATCGCACGAAACACAATTAGCTTAAAGCTAGCCGTTGCACGTGATTCTGTAAGAGCGCAGTATCACACCGATTGAGCCACTGTAATCGCGATAATAATTTCACGGCTCTACCACAACACAATAAACAACGTTAAGTTGAATTTTTAGATAACTTACCCCAGTACCGGTGCCGATAATCAGTCCAGTCGGTCCATAGAGACTGTCTGTCCATCCCCTGACAGGTTCTTCGTATGTTGATGTCACTAGAAGAATAATACTAATATGTATGCTGGCATATATATTACCAAAACAGAAGAATAAAATAGAAATATAACAAATGTTCCTGACAGTTTGGGTCACCAGTACCGTTTTTATTTTTATAGACTGCTCAAATAATGCTTTAGTTAAGAGACTGCCTAAAAGAAGTTCGCTATCTCGCTTACATTTATATATATTAAGAGCCTTACTTATAATAATCTCGTTAAGAAAGGATTAGCCATCTCTTAAATAAGAGACTCTTAAGCCCCTAATTAAAGGCTGTTTCAAATAAAACTTGCCATCTTGCCTCTTAGCAGTCACTTAAACTACCTCTCAATGTTGGTTATTTTTGACAGTTATTTATGAGTTACTTTACCACCACCTCTTATCCTTAAGAGGAGTTTATGGGTAAGATTTTCGTTAATCAGTTGCTGAGCAGTTTCTTAAAATTTAACAAACGATTATAAGTAAGGCCATAAATGTCTTCAAGAATTTAATTTCAAATAGACACAATTTACACACAACAAATCCGTAGCCTACAAATCTTGACAGTATTTCATTGTTACTAATTACATGTCTGGGAGCTATTACAGTTCCTAGTGGCTTCATGAAAAAACTGTTCAAGAAACGCTGCTATATTTTTTTAAACTTTAACTAAGCAAACCCCTTCGACTTTGTGTAAAGAAAAAAATCCAAAATCAGCTGATACAGGCGTGGCTGCCGTCCATAATTTTTATTCTTCTCGCAGTTTTAGTACATATATTGGTAGTGCAATACAGGTTACATCTTCCAACCAAATTTTATCCATGTGGAGTAGTTTCCGAACAAAATTACTTCGAAAGTGTGTCTTACACAGCCAGACGCGTAAACAGACTTGACAAAAATGTAATAGTTCCGTTCTTTTATTGTCTGAAGTTGGCAAATAAGCGGACGCCTCACCCAATCCCAACTATTAATTATTTGTTTATGGAACCCTAAAAAGGACTTACCTATAGAGGGTCTGACTATGCATATAGGCAACCCTTCCCCATACTTCCTCACGGCTTCCTCGGCAACTGCTTTCGTGAAGCAATACGTATTGGGGCGGTTACCTAAAATGCTGAAAAATAAAAACAAGTTCTTTCAAATTTGTATGTATATTCTTTATAAAAGCAACTGTAGAATCTGTCAGGAGAGTTTAAGCAGTGATATACAAAATTATATCGAGGTGTGAAGGGTATTTGTTTCAAGCGACATTTTGAAAATGTGTCAGGAAAAGAGTTTATAGCTGTAATATTTTTTTTTAACTGGTTCATGTTGGCAAACATGCTGGCCTCTTACCTTATACAAAGTATAAGAAACAGGGATGGGACTGTAAAGGAGATTATATGGATGGATGGGTATGGATTGAGATGGAAATGGGACCTGGGGAAAGACCTGAGGGGAAAGTGGGGCATCGGAACTCTTATTCATCATACGATTAACTCAAGGGTAACTCTACGCCGGTATTCTATTTTAAGCACTAAAATATTTATACCAAAACAACAACAATAACAGACTACGAACTGTAAAGAAATGTACTGTAATGTCATTACTAACAATCATCTAATATGACTATACCTTTGAATGACTGTAAACTCCTGTACAACTAGATGACGCCGTTTTCTGATCAAAATAAATAATTCCATAGAATTTCTTTTAACTTTTTACTTGGCTACCTAATTACCATTGCATTAGACCAAAATATTGTGATTCTTTTGATAATAATATACCAACAGGTGACATGACCTGTGCTGCCATCTAGTATGTAGGATTTGAAAGCTTTAAGAGTTACTTTTTAGTGGGGCTTTATCATTTAGTATTTTTCTTTCATGCCGACATCTAGAATATAATTATTATCAATTGATACTTACGTGGGTAGGATAGCTTCAACCAATTTGTCATCTAACCCTGCTACAGCTTCGAGGGCCTCCACAGACATTGGTGGTTCGTAGAATCTTTAAAAAATTAAATACTAAATACAGTCTCATTTGTAATGTTGTTTATAATGCTGGTTCAATCAAATGTCAACAGAAAGATCGCAAATTTAAATAAAAAAACTTGCAAAATAGTCTTATACAAGTCCAAATTTATAACAATCAATCGTCGTTGCATTATTTATTTTCATTAGCACAATATCGGAAGATAAACTCAAAACACAGTAAAGCTGTAGACAACGGCAAAGAAAAAATTCTCCGAATGAAAACTGCTCGCAATAATGACCAATAGACCAATAGCTAGAGCTCAAGCTTGGTTAGACAGCGTTGTGGCATTATAAAGAAATTCTTTAGCAATATGCCTAAATAATTAACTATGGCTAATAAGAAGCACATCTTCCTAAACACGTAAAAAACAAACAAAAAACTCAATTAGTTACAAGCGACCCGACGTTTGTCGAAAACGTCATAATATCATCATCAACAAAAAAACAAAATTCGAAGTGACACAGACATTAATTCTCTTTCAATACATTAAAAAGCGAATTAAAAAAAATGAAAAATATCTTTTTATTAATTTGTAAATTAATTTAATGTATTTAAACAGCATCTATCATTTCCTTATTTTATTAATATTTTTACATGATTTATTTCTAATCAGTTTCATTATCGTTGACTTGAATATAATTATATAATTAATGAGAAATTCATTGTTTGTAGACATAGCTTTTGCTGCAGAGTTATACGAAAGAGTTATAACTCAAAATTCAGAATTATAGATAGATAGACAACAAACAATTCTATGTATTTCTTGAAAGTCTAAATCGCTTTTAAATTCTTCATCTGAATAACGATCGACTATATTTTTATATTGTGTAATACGTGGTCTGAGATCACGTTTTTTAGTATTACGTTTACAAACTTAACGTCCACTCTTCATCTGAGCTAGGCGATTTGCTTTCTTCGAAATTATTACCGCCATGAAGTAGCCGATACCAATGGGGTCACCCATTAAGGACATTTTGTATAAATAGCTATATTTCTTTTAACATAGTCATCCCTATTGAAAAAGGCGCGATTTTCATATCAACCAATGACATTTGCGTATGACATTAATGACATCAACGCCCCATAACCCGTTCCACTAGCTTTTAGGATTGTAACGTCCGCAAGCAGTGAACGGCAAAATCGCGTGAACGTGTTGTGAGTCCTAATGAAGAAACTATAAGAAGTTATAAAAGGTTTATAACTTGAAAGCAATGTCGAAAATGCTGTCTTGAGGTCTAAAAGGATTGGCACGCGTGTGTTCCAATGGTCTTACGATGATGGACGCCAAAAAACAAGCGAAGTGCGAAGTGGTGATGAGTAAGTGGAAAGCGGATTCTGGGTACCAAAATCACCCCCGAACGCAACTAGGACGATGATGTTAAATATATTTTATTCTAGAACAGGATACAGGATACCATTTATCCCAGTATATCAAGTTTCTTATGGAGTGATACTTACTTCTCCTCTATATGTTTCACTTGAGTATTAGAAAAGGCAGTAGATACGTGTGTTATGGCTTTTAAATATCTACACTCTTTTGCCAATTTTAAGACTTCTTTGGTGCCTTTTACATTAATAGCCGTAGAAATAGAGAGTTTCTCGTCAAACTTCACCGTTGCAGCTGCGTTGATTATGATTGTCACCTGAAATTGAAAATATGGCTAAATCCTAATGCCTAAACCCTCTATCTCATCCTAAGCAGATAGAGGGACACGCGTTTGCTTCGTCCCTACATTTTTTAACGTCTATGGACGACGGTAAGCATATTATAAAACAAAAATCGACTGTTGGCGCCATCTGTGTTGCAAGGGCGTGTTACGAGCTACGTTTAGTACGTTTTACGTGAAGTATGTCTTTTGTGAGTATAATTCTCCATGCATATACCCACTGTAACCTAGTCTTTTGTAAGATAAGTAAGTTCACATTAATTAATTAAGATGTTTTAATTAATATATAACATACCTTACTGGTTAAAGTCTTCCTGTCCTGTTCTGAGATGCCTAGCCCTGGTAGCTCCATATCTCCTACTATTGGCACCACTTTGTGGATACCTTTTGGATTTATTTCGTGTGCTTTGTGGAAAAGCTGGAACAACATCGATAGTATTGGGACATTTTCGTGTTAGCTTTATTGACCATGGCTTTTTTAGGTTTCGTAGTCATTTTGACTGGCATCATCGGGAATGTAATGTTTTTTTATAAAAGCGTAGGGATATGACATCTATGTACAGCTTCACAATACTAATGTATATTAAGAATAATTGTTTCAACCTTCAGTTGTAGTTCTCAGCACGAATGTTGAGCAGACGGCGGAAGTATAGGCATCGCTTTACGTGTTGAGCGTAGCCAATATGACGAGGTTTATCGACACATCGATAATATTATATTCTTATCCATTCACTTGAAAGGGAAAAGTTGGCTTGACGTTGTGAAGAATGACATGCGTGCCAATGGTCTCAAAACGGGGGATGCTGAAGACCTCGCGAAGAGGAGTAGAATAAGTAGGAAAGTGGACCCTGGGCGGGATTAAACACTCGGATGATGATGATCGAAAGGGACATAATACATCATACTTGAATATTTCGAAAAAGAACCCAAAAAAGACTTGTGTGCAAGCCGAGTTCACTGCTCAAGAATCGTGCCAGGAATTATAACATGTATGACGGCCGTCCCTAATTTTTATATTTTCCGGGAGTTATCGAAAATGTCAAAATACTTCCTCATTTTCATTCACCCAATAGTTTCTGCTACGCAGCTTAGGGTATTTTTAACAGACCACCCCACCTAAAGCTACGGCCACGCGTTTGAAGCAACTTTGCGTCAAAGCTTGGCTCCAATTTTCCAATATTGAACCAAGGTACTGCACCACACATTGGCTTCAACACCAGCTTTGTACCCAAATGCTTGAAATAGACAAGCGCATTGGACCTGTCCCCAATTGCGAATGACTATAGACGACAACTAATTTACACTACCGTAACGCATAATATGGTTTAGGTACATATGTTTATTATTTGCATCGTATAAGAAAACAGCGAAAGAAAAGGCGATATGGATGATTAACTGACTCCTCGTATTAGACATTGGACGGTAATTGAAGCCAATCACACAATGGAGTAATAGCCGCAATACGCTACTTTTACAAATATGACCAACATGTGGCTGCGGTATATGAGAACCTAAATATTTCATCATAACTATACTCACGAATTCATCCAGCAGCTCGTGCAGGCGAGCTGCTGCGTCCTTTCCCTTTTTGCTTCGAATTAACACGTATACCGTATCTACTTCGCCACACGAACGGAGAATTTTCTCAATCAAAACTAAAAGCAAAGTAATATTAACAACAATATGGTAAAGTCCGAGCAGGATGGAGAAAGAATACTCATTTCTGTGGTGGTAGCGTATTTTCCCATCTGGACGGCTACCAACCCTGGTCTAGAGTATGCCGCCATAATAACCTTGAGTTGTGTTCCGGCATCAATGACCTGATTCCAGTCCTTCTTCGAGGAAACACATTGCTAGCACTTTTGGTTATAAATGTTATGGTAACCACTTCCATCAGGCAGGTCGTCAGGCTGCTGACCACCAGCCATAAAAAATAACAGTTCAATTTTCGTCAAAATGGCCATAGAATATAAAAAATGAATATCCCTCTTTAAATATTGAGTCACTCAAAATTGTGCAAGAGAAAGTAATGGGGAAAGGTCATGACCCTCAGGAATGAGGAATACGTGTCAATGAGAAAGATACGCTGAGTCAAGTTGTCTTATTACATAATTTCAACTTAACAGCCAGCTGGTTCCGTGGTGTAGTGGTTATCACATCTGCTTTACACGCAGAAGGCCGCCAGTTCGATCCTGGCCGGAATCATAATTTTGATTTATTTTTTATTAATTATAAAACTACGTTTTAAAGGTTTAAGCGCGTAAATTTTTCTTGATTTTTATTATTCCGTCATTTCGGCCCCTTTTTAATAGCTATGATCACGGAAGACAAGGATCTGAAGTGCCAATCAATATTATAAAGTTTTATATAGCCCGCCAACTTGTTCATTTTATTTATTTAGTTTTAATTTTGTTTATAGTTATTATTACTCTATGGGAACCTAATCTAATTTACCACCGCTTCTCAACATATTGTGGCTTTTAGAGAAGAAGCGGCGCAAGAAACTCTTCAACAAACCTGGTACTAATAATTTTATATAATATTAAGTTCTTTTTATTTTGCACAATTTCTTTTTATTTTACCTCTCCATTTTAATATTATATAATTCCGCCATTTCACGGCCACTGGAAAGAGGCCGCAACGCCGGAATAATTCCAATAAATTATCACGCTTAAAACAGTTCCAACGTAGTTTTATTATTTTTTTATTTATATTTCTATTAGCTGAATTACTAAATTTCAACATATAAATAACATTTTTATCACAATATGAAATCAATTTACGCACTGATCAATTTCCCAATATTGACGATCTTAAGACAACATTAGATGGTTTATTTATGTTCTTCAATTTGGAAGAAATTAACCAAAGTAAACGTATACTTGAATCATGGTTCAACCAAATTATTCAATTTGGTGGAACCATGTAATATGAGCATTACACGGAGTTATCATCGAAAATTTGTTTGAATAATATTCGTCAAGTTTTTGGCTATGTGGTGTATTTTTGATTATATGCTTGTTTAGGGTTTTGTGGCCAAATAAGAACTAGTACTGTCACAATTCCATTCAAAACATAGCAAGTACTTTCCAAGAAATTTCACTACATATACCAATTCATAAATATTTATAATGCTTATTAGGAGAAATACCATATTTTGATACAGTCTTCACATGTGTGTCACACACAACCTAGGAAGACAATGAATGCACTAACATTCATTTAAAATACAATTAAATTTGCTTAGTTTTAAAATAGTACACAGTGACTTTATTATTCATCATCACTGCATAACGCTTTATTATACGTGAGCCACACACTTCTTCTAAATAAAATCGTTATTTTAAGCTATGGGCAAAGAACTTCTTCCATGGTTATAAGTAACACAAAAGGTAACTAAAGTCTATTTTAGATAGGCCGGTATGGTTGACACATCTGTTAAATGTATTTTGTACCATTATCCTAAACTCACTTACGAGAAAAATTCTACTTATATAATATATATCACCACGATGTTTATTAGTCTATTTACGTCATTTCAAACAGACTAAAAGAAACAAACAGTAAGTAGTCAATAATAATTTAATGTAATGAAAACACAATAAATTACTAACACCATTGAACATATTTATAAATATATATTTAATTAAGAATGTTTTCGAAAGAACAATGTGTATTTTTTTTTAAATAACAGTTATTTATAGATAAAGAATATATAATAATACCAATCACCAAGTAAAAACGCAACTTGTAACACACTCTTGCGACAAAGATGGCGCCACAATAGATCCTTGTGAAATTTGTAAATATCATGAAATTGAATAGAAGCTATTCAGCATTTTCAATATATGTCGGATTTAAGTTTAAAAAATGTTTTAATAATGAAACGACTATTGAAAGTATTAGTTGAGAAAACAAAATGGTGAAATAAAACAAGATGGTGGTGCCATCTATTGAAAGAGGGCGTTATGAGTTAACTATTTATTTGGCGATTGAGATTCCTTAACATTCTTTTTTCGTTGTTATTGCAAAGTTGTAATACACATTCATTTCTTCTAGTATTTATTTTATTTTAAAATAACAAAATTACAATACAACTTTTTCGACGACACGACTCGCTTTCAAACTGATTCTGCCATCTGTAAAAAAAAATACATATAAAAATTAATTCCAATAAACAAGATTATATGTGTCTGCACCTTTAAGGTCAAAATATTTTGGTGTTTAAATAAAAACTGCTCTAAATAAAAACTGTATACGATTACCTAAAGATAAATGAGCTTTTTTGTTTCAGAATTTCTCCGGGACTCCGAAACAACAGATTTCAATTAGGAAATTAAAACCAACTTTTAGGACATCTTATTGGTGACTGATTTAAGTTCAAAAAATATGTTTTAAATAAAAGACATTGATTAAAAGTTTCATATTATGAGGTTTTCTCTAAAAAACAAAAACAAACTAGTAGCGCTATCTATGATTGGAGCACGTTTTACGACGTACGTCTTTCACTAGGAAATTGTTATTTTGTCGTATTTGACTCCAGTTCATAAGAATTATAGTATTCTGAGAAAGTAACACAGTAAATAATGGAACCTTAAATTATGTTCTGCGTCAGATTTCTTTACATTATTAGCTGCAACAGAATCGCTTTTGTTGTTGCATCGCCATCTGTTGCTAACTAAGAACATGATAGACGATTTCTTGATATGCAAATAATCCCAAAACAACAAAATAAAATTACATAAAAACAAACAAATACTTACCCCTTTTCATTATAAGCAACAACACACGCATGCGAGAAAATAGCCCTTCCAATATAAATCAAACACGCCAAAAAATAACACTCAACATGCATGCTTTCTAATGACTAGTTCCTATTTTTTACTATTCTTTCATTTGCCTTATCATTGGTTAAAATTTGGCATTACTTACGTGGAGCTTATATTTCAACAGATAGTGAGGCAAACGAACGCTCAGTGAGACCTAGAAACGGCCCAAAGTAGTTGAGAAAATATCTACTACGAGCTAGAGGGCGTTGTGGGTAATACATGCGTATTTAATTTCTACATAATTTTAAGTTAATATCTGGTTTTAAAACTTGATTTGATATAAGCACCATTGATATTAACAAGAAATGAGTCTGGGAAGAGTGAACGACCTCAGAATTTTCCGTAATAAATACCCAAAAAACAAGCGCAAATTGCTGGTTTTGGGGATAGACAATGTGTCTATTTGTCTACTGATTTTTTTAAATATGATAGTTGAGTGTCAAATTGAGGGCATCCATAAAGTACGTCATACGCTAAAAGGGGAAGAGATGTCGACGAAAAGTTACATTTTTTCAATGGGATTTTTTTTTCAGTAATGAATAGGTTCGCGTTTGATTGACTGATGTCAGGCGGAAATACAGTCTAAGGTGGAGCACGCTTACCTAGAAGATACCTGTTCACGCGAGACTTAAAGACACCTAGATTGTATTCTTCAAGAAAAACAGACGACAGTAAAGAGTTCCACACTTCAGCGACGCGTATGTTATGAAAAGTGGAAGCGTAGCGTTTCGTCTGCTTTGTTGGTATTTCCACCATATATTGGTGGCGTGACTGCGTACGTCTGCTTGTCCGGTGGTAGAATGGTGAGGGAGGAACCACTTCATTTAATTCCGTGGCACACTCCCCTTGCCACTGGCCACTCACATTATGTGACAAGGAGCCCTTAAATTCGTCACGTCACATTTCAAAATCGAATACAGTGTAAACTTCATGTAACGTGACTCGATTTAACGATAAACTCCCTTAAGCGTCGAAATCACGAATCACGAAATTTCATCATATTCATCTCAATAAAAAATAAAAAAAACACCATGCAAACTCACCTTTACCCAAAAACCCTGTACCACCAGTAACAAGCACACACTGGTCTTTATAAAACTGCTGTATTTCAGTTCTAGCTGCTTTACCCTTAGTTAATCTCCTCTTCTCTTCTTCCTTCGCGTCCACTTTGTCTTCTTCTGCATAGTAGTTGTCCAACTGGTTTGCTGAGACGAATTCATGGTCTTCTGAGAAGTCCAGTATTGGTGCTGTGGGATTCATGGCCTGGTTGTCCACTTCTGCTATTCTTATTGAAGTCTCTATTTCCTGGAAAGAAGGATTGGCTTAAAATATACTGGTCCCCGTAGAACAGTCATTCCCAACCTTCTCTAAATTATTGCCCCCGTTTAAATAAAGGAGCTTTGCATCATAATGGTTAAAGTACTGATGCATAAAATCAAGATCATCATCAAACCAAGATTCCTTAGTTCACTAATAAATATACTTCACATCTAGAAAAAGAGATAAAGAATTACACATAAGCGAAAAAACTATTTAAATCAAGTTAATAGTTAACTTACAATTCGAGTACAATGTAACCAACTTTGCACTTAGTTCTGCTGTACTGTGATGATATATCTATAATATATATAGTAAAAGCCCTAACGGGCTCGGATCTCTCATTATAAGGAGAACGGACAGAACACCCGCCTCGCTTGCCCAAGGCGGCTTGGCAGGTTTGACACATCGGTTATCTCGATGTGCAGGCTGCATCACGATGTTTTCCTTTACGGCTGTTAGCACGTGGTTATTGTAACAATATGCACTTAGGTCAGAAAACTGCCAAGTGGTGCATGCATTCCGGCCACAATCGAATCCGCTCCCTCTGAGTTTGGGACGCGTGTGCTAGCCATTACGCTACCATAACTCGCATGAGGATTTTATACCTTAAATTATTTAAAAGCAAACGATATACCTACTTAAATTAAACTCGTTTACTGTGTTAATAAAAAATGTGTTGCCGCTAAAGTGTGCGCGTCGTTGGTGTGTACAATAAGGTGAACATTATTATAGGCAACGTACGCATTTTAATGTTTCGTTTTAATAGATATCTCATACAATTCAGAGGATGCCAATTAAATACAATATAATAAAAAGAATAGTTTTACTTACGTGTAAATTGTCCTGCAACTCCTTACTCAAGTTTCTGACATTTTCGAGTTCTTTAAGCATCTTCTCTGTAGGCTTGCCATACACATCAATGTCTAGCTTCTCCCCTCTTCTTTGGGCTTCCTGCCACCGTTCCATTTTCTCCCTTGTCAAGTCCGTCTTCATCAACGGCGACTCTTCTATTGAGTGGTTCATTTTCTTAAATTACATTAAAAACTTAATTAATTATAAGTAATATTTATAATGGAATATTTTTTTGACAAAATGATGTACATTTTGCCTTTTTAATCTGTCGTTTTCAGAGGTTATAATCATAATAATAACAGCCCATACTGCTGGGGCTAGTGTCTTCTATTTATAGAGAAACGGTAACAGACTCGCCACGCTTGTCCAAGGCGGATTGGCCGATTTATAAAGGCTGTCGCGGCTTGCAGGTTTCATCGTGATGTTTTCTTATATTCTTAATACGTAGCAATTTACATTTTATATAAGTCAAAACTACCTATGTTGTACTTGCTTGGCGGCCAGGATTTGAACCCGCGCCCTTCGAGTTTGAAATGCAAGTGCACTAACTACTAAACTACAGTTCCTACAAAGACTAAATGATTTAAATTGCGATAATAATTCTAATTAAAGTTAAAATATTACGTTATAGTTATATAGCGTGTTAGTTAAATTATTATAAATTTAAACGTAGACTAAAAGTAAGACGAGAATTTGAATTGGTTGCAACTTTATCAGAGGTTGGAAGATTTGGTGAAGTTTTACTTTGAAAGTTTATTGATAGGTCTGATTTTGGGGATATAAAATGAAAAACATCGCCTATGTGCATGGCAATTAACTAACTATACCTTTACGTTATTTAATTAAAAGAGATCAAAAGAATGTTAGAGACGAGACACATGTTTAAACCTTTGAATGCACATAAATTCACTACCGTTTGACAAAACTAAAATGTGTCAAAATCACATCATTATGTTTACTACAAAAACTACAATAATAATGAACCTTCAGTTACTTAAACATGTAACGGTCGGTAGCAGCAAATATACAAATTTTATTCATATAGAACGAGTAATTTTCGAGAAATATCTACCTATCTATATATCACAAAGACCTCTCGACTAAAAACAAAATACTGTACACACGTTTTGTTAAAAATCAATTGAGACATATAACAAATTTACAAAATATTGTAATATTTATGTTTAACTTGGCACCGACTTCAAGACGTTGAAGAACGAAGTGGAATAAATACTTAGATCATATTGTTACGACCGAGAAAGACCAATTCACACTTGCGGAATTTTGAATTATTTTGTTTACTTTTTGTTTAAAATGTGTAATTAGAAAAACAGCCCATTGTGTATTGTAATCTCTATGGTAGTCATTAGCCAGGTGTAATTCTTGGAAATTCAGTCCACACGATCGAATAGACATATTGTATTTGTGCAGTATAAAGCAATGCTCGAATGGAGAGATCGGCAGTCGAGCGATAAGCACAATTGAGGCAAGACTTACATTCGATAACCTATTTAGGGATTTTGCGCGTTATTGAATCGTGCATTACGTTTGGACTGATTGTGTTCAGCTATATTTGTACCTGTGTGATACGTGTTTGTATATTTCTAATAAATTCCATAGTAATTCTAACGGCATTTTAATTCGAGTCTTGCAACTCGTAACAACAAATCGTCTATATCGCAGTGAAGCCGATTTTGTTTTCTACTTTTTTACTTCTGTTTATCTTTGCTTTGGTGTACAATAAAGAGTTGTTTATGTTAAGTCTGCCAGACCCAATTATAAAAACGTAATAATTCTGTTTTTGTCGAAATACGATTTCACTACAGTCCTATAAAAAGGCATAATATAGAATATGCCTTGTCGTTAAACTGCTGTATGCTGCATGTATTTATGTTAACCTAGTAGTATTAGAAAAAAAATACTATGGCATACATATAAATACATTATATAGACTGATAGATTGACAGACTTGATCATTTTATAATGGTTCCGTTTCATAAAGTGTTTTTAATAATATAAGCAATTTTAGAATACCTATCCATTAATTAAGGCTAATTGAATTGAAAATTAAGACGTTACACCAGCACGCGTTACTTTGTGTTAAATGTGTACATATTGCATTCCATCTTGTTATCGAAAACAGTGTTTGTCAAAGTTTAGCTCTTCGTACCTTATATTTTCAAGACCCTCCAGACCTCTTACAAACACGGATTATATATAAGAGAAATATAGTCACAAAGTTCAATGGATATGTTTTCTTAATAAATGTCAGTTTTAGGGGCTATTTGTTGTTCACTAAAATAGTGACGCGTGTTCAACGTGCAAGTCAGAGTCTAGCCGTGGTGGCGTGATGCAGCTAAATGGCGGCAAATTCAAAGAACCATCAGCTAGTAACATAAAATATGATCTGATACTCTAAATCTAATACTTTTTTTATTGCAGGAATTCAGCAGACAGTGGGCCGTCTGGCCCACTTGGCGGAAAACGGTTACCACCGCCTATGGACATTTGCAACACCAAAGGTTCTACAAATGCGCTGCAGCTCTCTTGAGGGAGACTGGAACCTGGACACTAATGCCGAAACAACTCAAGGTTTTTATGGCGACATAGTTTTATATTAAGTTTTTTATTATGAGTGCTAATGTAGAATTCGGTCAATAATTTGTAAGGACCTTTCATTAATAGACTTCTGGGAATAATTCCTATTTTTTGCTACAACCATATTATAATACTTCTATTGTTGGTTCCGATGTTAGATGAAAAACATATTATAATATTATTACTACAATACTATTTTGCTGGATACCCCACAATTTACTAGCCACGGCCCGAGGCGTAGACATTCCCCCTCTGCACTTTGAGAAACACTGTTCTAGGTCCCTCAGAAGGAGGAAACGTATTCGTGAAGTGAGGAAGTTCATCCGTTAATGTTGCAAATGTCCATGAGCATAATGAGATCGTCTCAAATTCCGCGCACCACTATGTTAGCTAGGCAATTTTAAATTGCCTTATTTATTTAGCCTTAATTTATGTTTATGATAAAAATCTTTTAATAAAATCATTTTCATAAGTGTTTGGTAGTACATGCACAATGAAGGGTTGCTTAGAAGTGACAATATTATCGGAATCTTTAAAAATATGATAAAAACAAGAAAGAAGTTGAATAATGTGGGAAATTTTGATAAAATTTAAGTATTAAAACTATAATATTAATTTTTTTATCAGTGCAGGAACGGAGGCCTGTCGTAAAAAGCGACCAAACAAACCACAGCCCGGTGGTAGGGTATCTGCCCGTCTGGATAGCTACCACCCTTGGTCTAAATATGTCGCCATAACAACCTCGAGTTGTGTTCCGGCATTAGTGACCAGGGTCCAATCTGTCTTAAGAGAGTAGTAGCGCGTTTGTAACACCTTTGGTGTTGCTAATATCAATAGGCGATGGTAATCGCTTTCCACCAAGTGGGCCATCTGCCTGTCAACAACAGCGGAATTCCAAAATGCTCCATAGTTTTTGCGTCATAAAGCTACCATCATTACGCAATATGAGAAAAACAAGGTACAATAATATTTACACTGGCCAAAGCCAATTGCTAAATTAATATTTACTAGCATTAAACATGTTAATATACTAGAATGTACCAGTGATACCTCGTCCGCGTAGTCATGGCAACAACGTGTTCCTTACTGAACTGCATCCCACGAAAACGATACAAGTTACCCGACATATAAAATAGTGCTAGCTATTCTAAAGCTTGTATATTCGGAATATACTTCTCCGAAATCATTGGAGATTTATTATATTACTAGAGTATATTCGACTAGGCAGTAGTTTTCCTTTACTTCCAAAAAACTTAATTCAGTTTTTTACATGTATTACTAATAAAGAAACTAAGTCCATCAGCGCGTTCGTTTAGTAGCTCACAACGCCCAAAATGCTCCGTCAGCCGTTCCACCTGGCCACCGCGGTCGTGATGGTCGTGGCGAAAACATTACTGATGACGTCATAATTTTTGGTCACGACTAACCGATTTACGCACTCTCTAGGCCGTCACTAGGAAACGGCACGAATCCACGGGGGGCGGTAACGCTAGCAATTGTATGCTTTATTATGCGTCCCGTCCGCTATGGACTACACAGAGGAGTGTGGAGACTCCGAGTGATGCCGCACGGACGAGCAACCTCAATACCCACTAAAAACCCCCTCCTCCCTACGCGGCCCTGCGCTTTTGTGTGTTGGAAAGACTGAGATATAGAACATAGTTACGCAACAGTCGATCCAGCGCAATAAAGTGCTTGAAGTGTGCCCGGGGAGAACACACTCCACTTCGAGACGGGGGTAGTTGTTAAATCCCTTGCTTTACCTAGTAGCTAAGGGCCCCCATCGTTCCGGATCCTAACTCAGGGAGGGAAGTAATGCGCGTACCTGCCTCTCCGGGTGCCGGCTGAAGGCTGGCGACCTCGAGAAGAGATCGTAGTATGCGCCGAAGGACTTTGCTCCCTATCCCTTTCTGCGGCCTCTTTCAGAGACATTACTGCCTCACAAAAAGAAACCGCAGCATCCCAGCGGTCGTCGCTCTGCAACATGGCCGTTACCAAGTCGCCGAGCGATCCGACGGCTCCTATTTTGTCTCGAGCTCGAAACGCTGAGGCGCCCAGGCAGCGCACTCGACAAGCGTATGAAACGCCGTATCGGGTGCGCCACACTGTCGGCAATCCGGAGAAGGCAAGCAGCCCACAATGCGAAACAGATACTGATCGAAACAACCGTGTCCGGTCAGTATCTGTGTCGTCCTGAAGGTGAGGGTACCGCTAGTGCGGTTGACCCATTCCTCCAGTTGTGGCCTGATTGCATCCACCGTAAAGCCGCCGGCCGCAGGGTGTTCGAGGTCACGAGACCAGTCGACGAGGCAGCAAGCGGTTTTCCGCTTCCTGACCGTCTCTATCTCGACTTGACAGAAGGTCAGTCCTCTAGCTAGGGCATCCTGCTGGATACGACGAACCCTGGACAGGACGTCTGCCTGGAGAGGCCAGGGCAGCTCGCCTGCCAAGAGTGTTGCCGCCGTCCAAGACACTGTACGATACCCCCGTATGGTTCTCACGGCCAGAACCCGCTGCGCCCGGTGCAGCAGGGTTCGGTTGTGGCGGTGAAGCGCATCGAACCAGATGGGGCACCGTAAAGGGCCATACTCCTCAGGATGCCAGAATAAAGTTTCCACGTCGCACCCCCTGGCCCCCCCACGTTGGGAAGAAGCCTTGAGAGTGCGCCCGCGGAATTAATTAGTTTGGGAACTAACTGCTCAAAGTGCGCTTTGAACAGCCATTACCCGTCTAGGACTAGCCCAAGATATTTCATCTTGGGCCCTACTCTGATCGTCACCCCTGGACTGTAACGGACAAGTCCGGGGGGGGATTACGGAACTTCCTATGGAACATGATGGCCTTCGTTTTCGCGGGGTAGACCTTCAAGCCCAGCCTAGCTATTCGATCTATGACTATCGCCAACCCGTCGTTGGCGACGTCCACGGACTCCGCGAATGACGCGGCGCGTGCCGTGAGTAGGGTGTCGTCCGCAAAGCAGATCAGCCCTACCCCGGGCCGGACCGTCACCCGAAGGATCCAGTCATAGCCTAAGACCCCTGTGGAACGCCGCACGCGACACGTCGCCGACCTAACTCGTGATTGACAGACTCACCGCCCTCCCAAAGGACGTGTCGATCTCGCAGGTACTCACCTAACAGCCTATATAGGTCGCTGTAAGCGGTGCGTTGGTCACGCACCGCTTACAGCGACCTATATCAAGAGGTGGGTCTAATACCCGTTTCACTAGAGTTTACGATTGCAACGCCCGCAAGCAAGTGGAACGGGAAAAATCGCGGTCTTGAACGTGACCGTTGTGAGCTTGTAATAGAACGCGTTGCATGGAGTCTAAACAAGTGACCAACAAAACATGGAGATGAGTCGAAGCCAACCTGATTTAAAGTAATAAAACTAACGACATGACAACGTGGGTATTAATTATATTGTTAGTAAATGAAAAACTCGTCTGCAGCGCCATCTTTTTAGCTAATAAAAAGGAAAAATAATTTATTTGCTAGGAACGCGACAATAAAAGAATATAGGAAAATTTATACATACTATGGTTAAAATCAATATGTTGTACGCTGCATTTTTTACTAATCCGCCTGTTCGATGGAAACATCATTTATGGGGATAAAAATATCCTAAGTATTGATTCGGGATATCTTCTGTATTTTTCATTTTTCAAAAAGGATGTAACCGCAGCGCCATCTTTTTTGATATTGTTACATACCGACAAAGAAACGTACACCTGGTTTATTACTTCTACGGCATTTGGACTTCTTTTATTTACTTTGTATTTAAAATTTGCACAAAACTCATTCCACACAATCGATTGTTGTATTGTACAGTATACTATAAAACAATGCCTGACGGAGGGGTGGGGCAGTCCAGCGAGGATCACGATACGAGCAAAACGTACATTCGATGAGTGAAATAGTTTGCGCGTGTTATTGAATCGTGCAGTTTGTACTAGTAGTGTCTAGTTATATTTGTACCTATAATGTTATAGGTGTTTGTATAGTTCTAATAAATTTTATGGTAATTCCAATGGCATTTTTATTCGAGTCCTGTAACTGGTAACCATATATTCGTGTATCCCGCAAAAATGATGTCATTTATCGGGATAAAAAGTGCCCTATGTTACGCCCCGGGATAGAGATATATAGAGCTAGCAATGTCGCGTTTCATTTAAATCCCTTAAGTTATTTCACGTGACCCTAACAGACAGACTGACGGATAAAAATTTTAAGAATTTTTAATGGTCGGTATCTCCTCGATCGATTTATTTCCTGTTTCTCCTCCCTGTTTTTCTTTTCACATCTCTAAACGCAGTGTATTTATTACTTATTATTTACGGTTTTTTATTATATATATATATAGAACATAGATAGATAAACTAGTGTACACAGCAGACGTCGTCCTGCTTTTAAAATAAGAGAAACTAGAACCCGATTCCAGGGCCATCTATCGGATCCAATTGTGAATCTTCGGGAAAAATGAAACTTCATTAAAAACGGTCGAACCGTTTAAGAAGAGTTCAGTACCACACGAACAGAATAATTTTGTATATAAAAATCAATACTAGACTTCCTGGAGGATCTGGGCTGGATGGAGTAAAGCCTCACCCGCCCTCGCACGCAAAATAGGCGCAGTTGTCGAGTGTTCAGCATTTTTCGTTTCGATCACACCTTTTTTTCGTCTAGCTGCCATCATGCGATAAGGAACTTTGGAATTCAATAAGTTTCTTTAAACAATCTTATGAGTAATTTTTGATATGCGTTATTTTCAATTGAACGCTCGTGGTTCGGTAGCCAAATATTAAAAACAATCTCTTCACACGTCCTCACTTACTACGCACTTGCAAGTTTTTTAAAGTAAACAAAACAGTGTCAAAATGAGCAGACAATTCATAAGGAAACGACAAAAGCATGCCAAGGTTTAAAACTTCTGGGATCTTTAATAAAAATAATAAGTGCTCTTTTAGTAGCGACAAACTTAAATGTCATCAGATAACTAATTATATGCTTACTTGTAAAAAACGTATTTATAAGACTACTATGTTTATTCCCGATCATTATTTCCCTTTTTCTATCTATCGTGTATATATAATATGTGTGTGTATGTGAGTGTGTGTGTGTGTGTGTGTGTGTGTGTTTGTGTGTGTGTGTTTGTGTGTGTGTGTTTGTGAGTGTGTGTGTGTGTGTGTGTGTGTGTGTGTGTGTGTGTGTGTGTGTGTGTGTGTGTGTGTGTGTGTGTGTGTTTGTGTGTTTGTGTGTGTGTGACTGATGTCTCTTTTGGGATAAAATTATATTACTTTAGTTTTTAAATACGTTAGCAATTATACTGGTCCTATATCATTTCTACAGAATAAAATTATTGAAGTGATAACTTCTTTACTTGCCAGACGCGACAGAAAATAGGCACTATCATATCCTATATCTCGTCGTTGTCGTCATTAATTTTAGAAGAATTAGATGGTCTCTGTGGTTGAGAAGGCTAAGCCTTTGCCTGCCTAGCTCACTGCAACGCAGAGGTTGCAGTTTCGAATCCTGGTGTGGTAAATTTCTGAAACGAATTTTCTCCATTATTTACTATGGTCTGAGTGTTTCGGATCGGCCCCAGAGTAGTCCGTTGTATGTCCCATAATTGTAACTTGCTTAATTTGGGGATACAGAATGTGTGTGTCTGTCTGCCAATAAATATAAATATTATTATTATTTTATATTTGAAGCCTTGTCCAAGATTCTATTGCGATATTGTGTTATTTGCAGGAAAAATTAGTAATTTAAAAACAAACTCGTTCTTAAAACGTAAATAAGTGACGTCAAACAGACCATACTTGTCGAATAATGATCATTAGATAACATGCAAACGATTCGCCAAACCACACAAAATCTTTAATAAACAATGCCGCATGCCAATGTGGTCTTGTAAATAGGCATACACATGACACTCGGTTCGCATTTAGTTTTTACTACTTTTGTAATAAGTACAGTAAAAATGCAGTAACAACAATAAAGCTAGTATAATGTACGTGTACATATTCTTTGATATATAAAAGGAATATAATTAAAATACATACATACATACATAACTTCACGCCAGGTCCCTTGCGGGGTAGGCACGAATAACAGAGCGCCACACAGGCCCATTCTTACACACCTCACTTGCTTCTTTGACATTCATAGCTCTTGTCATGCACGCTCGTCTGTTCTTAACATCACCTTCTGCTAACACATGATCAATTTGATCATGGAAGGTGTGTCGTGGCCTTCCGCGACTTAATTAAAATAATGTACTTATTAATGTCCAAAACAGATTAGGAATAGGGTATTAATTAAACTTTAACTAGATGAGATACAAGACCAGAATAATAATGTAAACTATGCTAATTTGAAAAACACCTTAATGTTATTATTTTAAAAAATCAGGATTTTAATTACTGATATGTAGTTATGAAGCACAATTTTAATCAAATCAGATCAGAACTGTTTTAGTTCGAAGGAGGCTTTTTATTTTTTAAGAAGTGCATCTATAGAATATACCTCGTAATTTTAATTTATTAACCAGGCGACATGTTGTTTGGAGGCCATGTCTAATTTACAAATGTATGAGGTTCGGTCAGTCGGGATATGCGCCAGTCGTGTTCAGTCAGAACGAGGCGGTGCCTAATACACTTTCGGAGAGAATATCTTATAACGACGAACTTTGTGCGATTTATGTGCTAACGATTTCTGCCCTACGGTTTTTTTATCGTATTCAGCTGTACTTGTAAGAAGTTTGAATTACGTGTATGTACTTTTAATAAACTTTGTGTTAATTTTAACGGCATTTTCAAATTTATATCCTACAAATTCGTAACAGTATAAAAAAATTAATAAAACATATATTTGCACAGACAATAAATAACCGTGAAAGCGACTCCATTACATGATACTTTACGTTAATGCATAATTTACATTACTGGGCATAAAAAGTCATAAATTGTTGTATTTATATTTCCTGTTTCATAGTTGCGAATAATGATGATTTCGACCATTCGCAGTTATTATACCAGATATGGCTTCAAGCACTAATCTATGCATATAGACATATACATATAGACATATACATTCTATAATTACTTGATCTCATTGAATGAAACTACTGGGGTTTGGACCATGAAAATTTGCATGCAGGTTCCTTCTATGTTGTAGGTGGGCACTAAGAAAGGATTTTCTAAAATTCAACCCCAAAGGGAGTCTGAAATGGGATAGATAGATAGATAGATAACACTTTATTGTACACCAATATAATCATGAACTTAAAGACTAAAATTATATCTACTTACGTACAAAGGGCGGTCTTATCGCTAAAAGCGATCTCTTCCATACAACCCCAGGATGGGATGTAAGTTTACTGTGTCTATTTTTAATTTACCCGTCCGAAGCCGCGAGCAACAGCTAGCTATATTAAACCGAAGAGCTCATTCGAAAGTGGATAAATTTAAATAGTCTATACCTCAAAAAGTAACTATTTCACGCACCTTGATCTTACAAATTATAGAAGCAGGTTCTATTTTTTGAAATCTATTTTGACTTCAGAATTTTCCACTACGTTCTTATCTGATTCTGTGCATAACGGCAGAAGAGCACTCATACCGGACGGCCCATCGTAATAGGCGACAAAAGAACTTTTGCCCAGATGGAGGGCTTTGCCCGTCTGGACGACCACCACCCCTGGTCTAGAATATGCCACCATAACAACCGTGTATTCCGGCGTCAGTGGTAAGATCCCAATCTCGCCTTCAAGGTGATCAACACATTATTAAACTACGTTTCCAATCATCTTTTCTATTGAAATTTTGATGAATTTTGATTTCGTTCTATACGAGTAAGTTTTTAAATACATAAATACATAGACAGTTCCGAAGTTAGAGATTTGATAGCTTTTTATGAATACAGAAACTAATATCTCGCCACCTGTTGTGACTATATCACATGATTACATTTACACTGAAGAGAACCCTTAATTAGGCTGAGCAGTTTACACATTTAATTCTGAAATAATGTTCATGAAGAAAAGGCGTTCAAATATTGTGTTGTCATCATATACCTTCAAAATTTCGTGTTATTTTTTTTAAATTACTGTTTAATTAAAATGTAATACGCTATTTGACACTATAATACATAGAAAGAAAGCAAAAGATTATTTAGAACTGGAATAAAACTCACAAACTATTAAAATAAAAAATAAGTAAATGTAGTCCTAAATTGGCCTTAGCTCAGCAAAACTGCCGGTTTATATAACCAACGCTGACCTTCCGCTAGGGCCATATATGGATATAAATATTGTTACGAGCTACATAGGACTCGAACTAAAATGCCGTCGGAATTACTATAGAATTTATTGGAACTAAAGTAAACAAAAAGAAGTCCAAATGCGGGAAGGGTAATAAACCAGGTGCGCATTTCATTGTCGGTATGTAACACTATTATAGAGTACGGCGTATATTTATAAACTAAATTAATTATAAACAGAAATGTTCTGAGGATGACATAAATT
This sequence comes from Dendrolimus punctatus, assembly GCA_012273795.1. NCBI lineage: Eukaryota > Metazoa > Arthropoda > Insecta > Lepidoptera > Lasiocampidae > Dendrolimus > Dendrolimus punctatus. Next base: position 27,178,083 of record CM022527.1, read on the forward strand.
TCATTTTCTTTCACGCAAAAACTACTAAACCGATTTTGACGAAACCTTGCTATAAAGTAATTGGTGGGCTAACTTTGTTTCCATATTAATTTAATTTCATAGATTTTTAATTTCATTCAATTCAGTAACTTTTACATTTTATTTCTCTTATTTTATTATTTTGGTAACAATACGTAACGTAAGTACTTAATTCAACCTTTTCATTATAGATAATGAACTATGTAAGTATTTGTGAATTACCCAGAATTAACTTCTTGAACTAATGGACAAATATTTAGTGGACTTGAACCGAGATGAAACCAGTCCTGACCTCGCCTGAGGCGGTGTCAACAGCTCTTCTCCATACAATATTGGGCATACATGACGCCATATTACATTACCATTCAAAAGCTTTTGTACAAATAATTTCTGAGGATAAAATGTTTGCAGTACATTTATAACATACCATTAATTTACTTCCTGGTCTTATATTAATAAATATGCGTTGAATTTGTATAAGTAATTCAAAAGTTAAATAAAAACACTAAAAACCCAACTGCAAAAAAGACAATTTAAAAGCAATGCACAGAACATTGCATGAGTTCAGCAGACAGGCTGATGGCCCACTTGATGGGAAGCGGTTACCATCTCCTATGGACATTTGCAACACCAAAGGTGCTACAAATGCGCAGCTGCTCTCTTAAGGGTAACTGGAACCTGGTCACTGATGCCGGAACACAACTCAAGGTTGTCATGACGACACACTTTAGACCAGGACTGGTAGCCGTCCAGTCGGGTAAATGCCCTACCTAGCTGTCGATGTTAGGTCGCCTCTGACGACAAGTTGTCCGGCCGCGGGAAACTATAGTCTTCCTCCGTTCCTGCGCGGATTAAGATTGAGGGAATTGAAGAAATTGAGTAAAGAAAACAAAATTAAAATAAACTACAAACAAAGTAAACTCTACTTCTATAAGCTGAAAGCCTAAGTTAAACTTTGTAGCAAGCGGAACCTATTTATTTTCTTTCGGTTTATAATTTGCAATTAGGTCACGCCTACCTGCTTTTCCTTAGAATATAACTTTCATTATATACACACACGTTATTTGAAATGAATTACCTACATTATTTAATTATGTTTAAATGTTTGACACAACCTACGCTATCTAAAGTAAGATATAAAGTTGAAATTACTAGTCATTATTATTTTTAACAACTGTACGGACTCGAGTTCCTTACCCTTTTTAACAACTTAATTTAGAAAAATATTTTTATAGACGCTTTATTTTTGTTATTATGTGTGACATTTATTCAATCATGTTTGTGTTGTGCTGTCCTTACGAATAATTTGTTATATTAATTTATTCTCATTTTGATACTAAACATATACTAATATAGAGTGTATCTGTTACAAGCTGGCGTCGTGAGGAAGTGCATGTGCAGTGTGGGCCTTATGTCTATACTTATATATTATCCTATCTAGTGCCATGTATGTTGTTTTTTCCTTTCTGTGTCTGGCTTATTATTATTTTGGCTCTTTGTGTGTCTTTGTTTCTTTGTGAAATGTGCGTGCAATGCAATGCGGTGGTAGGGCGCGTTGGTGCGGGTACTAGTATGTAAGTAAGTTTTGTTGTTGGTTGTGTGGTGTTATAATAAAAACTCGTAAATTATTAGAACAATAATAATATTTTTCTTTCCTCTTACTATGTCTTAGTATGCACTGTTTGCTACAACCCCGTTAATTTTTCGAAAAGTAATTCTGTAACATACTTCTAAAAAGTACAAGTTCAGTCCTGCATGGAATAATGTTCTCATCTTTGGGACCGCTCAACCAAATACCAGTTGGATACGTTGGAATCCATTGAGAAGAGAGCCAGGGAGCTCAGCAATTATCGTATTATATCGGATACATTTCGGAGAATGTTCCATAGAATTTCACGAGGTGATTCCTCCATCCACATTTTACCATCAGGCAACCACACTAACCGGTTTGCACCACCTTCACATGGTGGAAACACCACCAGTCGGAACTAAACGTTTCGCTTCAGCTGGTGGACAATTCCGAAGAGTGGAATAATTTGCCGGAGTCTGTTTTTCCTGACAAATATAACCTTGAAGTCCTCAAGTCACGAGTGAATAGGTACCTTCTAGGTGAGCGTGCTCCATCTTAGACTGCGTCAACACTCAACATCAAATGAGACAGTGGTCAAACGCAAATCTCTACATCCATTAAAAAAGAACTTGATAACTATAATTAGAAATATTAAAAAAAAAACAATTTTTTATTAATCGTGTTGCTGGAGAGTTTCTTGCCGCTTCTTCTCCATAACAGCAATAACACGTTGTGAAGCGGTGTACATAGACTAGGAAGTAAAAATAATTTTTAACCTATATTTATGACCTTCAAAAAGTGTTCTCAGGTGGAACTCATTTTGAATAAAAACTTTTGAACTGGAATCTGAACCTAATTTGAAAATGTTTTATATTAATCATCTAAAAATATAATTTAAAAATTAACATTTTAACCAAAACCAATATAGGCATGTATATATTTGGGACCCAGTGTTCTGTCTTAATACATGTTTAACATTGTTTTAATTATACATATTTAATATTAATTTGCTAAGCCAGCACTAAATTTTAATATCCAAACAAACCTTAATATACTATATTTTTAGTAGGTATAGCATTTTGTCCAGTAAGCACATTTTCAGCTTTTGAGTATTAGGCTACACTTTTGATTAGGCGATCGTTATAATAGTATTATGGTAGTCGTGGTAGCTTAATGGCTAGTGCAAGCGTCCCAAGCTCAGAGGGCGCGGGTTCGATCCTGGCCCGAACACATGCACCACTTAGGCACTTTTGTGACCTAATGTGCATATTGTTATCAAATGGTAATCATGGTAAATGTGCTAACAACGGTGATGGTATACTGTCCGTACTCCCCTATATTGGAAGACCCAAGTCCCAGCAGTGGGACATTTATGGGCTGTTTTTATATATGAGGAGGGTATAGGTAGGATACCATCTTATTTGTCGAGAAAGTTGAGAAAGTGTCCAGCAATACGCTGAAAATGGAGGTTCACATAATTTCCGCAATAGCGCTGACGTACGAAAGTTGTTGAAGTTTCATAAAGTGAATAATAATATTTACGTATTCTATAATAATTTATTAAATACAATGCTATCAGGAAACGTGTAGAGTAATTTAATTATTGTGAAATTTTATTAACAAAAACAAAGCGGAATGTAAACGGACCGGACATTACACATTTATTATTTCACTCTAATCAGTTTTAGCGCTTCCTTTCCTTTTTCAACACAACACAGAGATGGTATGCTAAGGAGTGCCATACCTTTACGCTCTAAGTATCCTTCTTCCGTGCTTATGTATGAGAATATGCACATGTATAACTTTCGAAAATTGTTTTCCACTGCAACTTCGTTTGAATAAAAACCGTTTGAACTGAATATGAATAAGTATTTAAAATGTTCCGCATTTATAATGACATAGTACTTAACTATTATTATGATTAAATGGCATGATTTGCTAGAACAATAGGAAATAACCTGCGACTAAGGTCAATGGTATATGTACCGTGTATTAGGAATGTTCACTATAAATAAATATATTGATGTATCGACATTTTATAGTACACGTATCGATACTTTGTATTAATTAAATAGCTATTTAAGCGACTTTCTACCTGTGGGACTTGGAGGATCAATTATTGTACAGCGCCATCCAGGCTTGTAAGTGTTCCATTACATTACAAAAAATATTCTCATTCATATCTTCTAAATCAGCATTAAAATTGTTTTTGTAATCCTTAAAATTGTGGTTGAAATCCGTTGAGCCGTTTTGGACACATTTCAAAACAAACTGTCTCACAAACAGACGCACAAAAATTAAAACGGTTTATGCATGTGTACGGATGGGACCGAGGAGCGTTAATTAAAAGACGTGTTTACAGTAAAACTGCATGTTTATTACAACATACCTATATACTACACATGATTATCGTTAAAATAATTGTTAATTAAATGGCATTGATTTTGAAATTAAAGACTTCAATTTTATTGATTTTTATAAATTTACTTATGAGAACCGGGTGAACAGAATACTGGTTGCATTTGAGAGTATAGTTTATGTAAATAATTCATTAGACAAAAAGATACAAACACATTGTCCCCAAATTGGGCAATAACAGCCGAAATTTAATCTCAGTATTCAGTGAGCTAAGGTATCAAAAATTGTTGTTATTCTAAATTTGAAAAATATCGATATGATGTAATGTCGATATATTTGGCGGTTATGACATCCCTATTACAAGCCACACACATTGAAGCTACCTGTAATTATAAGAATCAAGGTAAATAAGGAAAATGGACTACTCAGCTGATGGTAAGCTATCTTGGCTGACTCATTAATAATACCAATAAAGAAATTAGACAAAAAACAAACACTAGAGAAAAAAAAACATTGTATATCCAGAAAGTCACGCTTATTTACACCCGGGCCGTACTAAATAAGGGATGTGGTTAAGAATTTTATTTCTTCTTTTCAAACCCCTTTTTTTAACAATGAGTTGCACAAAACGGTAAACCAAAAAAATACTATTATTGTAATACACTTCTTTAAGTTAATGTTAAATAGTTAGCGGAACATATAATTTTAATTAAAACTACGTGCGTAATTAAGACGAAAAACTTACGTAGTTAAGTAAAAAAAACCTCTAATATTGTACTGAATTTAAAATAGTTATTTATAATACTGGTGTGGTATGTTGGGTTTTTACAAACGAGTAGACGAGTCGAGGGCTTACTATAGGTACGAGTTTGTAAAAACCAACAACCGCACGTGTCATACAACGTTTTTCAACACATTTGCAAGTGATAGGGAAATGTTAAAATGAAGTCGTGTAACTTGGCACCTCAGAATTCATGTTACATTTGAATTGTTTTGACACCATATGTTTGGTATGTTCTTCTGTCCTCTTATGTCTTAATTTTTTCAGTCGTGTATTACTTACATTATAGTATATTAATATCCTTGTTTGCTTATTTTAATAACAGATAACAGACCACTGCCGATCCCGAATTTCTACAGGAAACAACCATAAGACAGCCTCAGTGGTTGAGCGGGCTATGCTTTTGCCGGCCTACGTCACTATAACGCAGAGGCTCCGGGTTCGATTCCGTATATAGTAAATTTCGGAAACTAATTTTCTCCGTTATTTACTATAAGTCTGAATGTCTGGGATCGGCCCCAGAGTAGTACGTTGTATATTTTATTTTTTTTTTAATTTTTTTTTATCGGCAGACAAACACCCACGTTGTATATCCCCAAATTAAGCAAGTTACGCTTGTGTTATGGGTAATACACAACGGACCACTCTGGGGCCGATCCCAGACACCCAGACCATGGTAAATAGCGGAGAAAATACGTTTCCGAAATTTACTATACGGAATCGAACCCGGAGCCTCTGGGTTGCAGTGAGGTAGGCCGGCAAAGGCTTAGCCCGCTCAACCACAGAGGCCGTCATATTACCAATAACACAAGCCTAACTTGCTTAATTTGGGGATATACAATATGTGTGTTTATCTGCCGATTAATTATATAATTATGTAAATATATAGAGGAAAGTCGTAACAATCTTTGAGGTTTCTAATATGAAAATGGCGAGAATTTGCAAATGGCGCCACGTGCACGTGGTGAAAATCAGAACTACATCTGTCATATCATTTTCCGTGTAGTATTAAAGTGAGACAATATATTGATAAAAAAGCGCTTCCAAGGATATTCGATTATTCAACTTATTTATTGTGGTGATGTGAAACTCTTTGGCGGAATTGTATTAGTAACTAACTACCTATTTTACCGTGGTGGTTTTAATTTTTGAACCATGTGTACAAGCTTCGCAAATGCATTTTTGTGCAAATCTGCCGAGAATAATATTTTACTTAGCATTTTTCACTGTGTTGTTAGATCAGTATCTTAACCTTGAAAATTACTTTTAACGTGAATTTGTTTCAAAGAGATAATAATTATGTTGAGATATTTTTGAGATATGACGTGTATATAACATAAATAAGTATAACAAAAAGCAGTGTCTACAATTGGCGTTCTCGTGGCTATAATAATTGAACTAGTGGTCGCCCGTGGTCGAAATTCTACCATCATAATTAACATTAGCATTCGCTTCTTCCCTATATAAACTGTAAGTATGCGAAATTTTCGTAAAGAGGAGTACAAAGTTTTTGCTGTGTTCTTACTTCACGTATTAATATAGCACTAGTTTCTGCCCGCAACATCGTCCGCGTGGTATAGTTAAAAAAGTTCGACTGAAAGTATTCAAGTTCTGCGTTCAAGCAAACAAACAAACTTTATATAGTAGTATAAGATAGATAAATGAATATATAATTTATTTATACCGGAAGGCTGAACCTTACCTCGCTCAAAGGATTAGCTTCCGACCCTTTTTTTTTTTACATGGGGAAATGCGTTACCGCACCGTCAGCCGCGTGGGGATCATGCGCGGCCGGTGTGTGGGGCTCCCAGACGCCGGTTCAATACGACCGGCTGCCGGTATACCCACTAAACCCATGGAGCCTTCTTTCCGCCTAGCGCCGGGGTCACGGTATGTGCGCGAGCTTAACCCGCGACCCCGGCAGCGGCTGGCCGCCTCATAAGCAGAGGCGGCCTCTCCTGTGTGCGGGCCGGGAATGGTGTTTCCCGGCCCTGAGAGGACGCGTGGCTACCTCTCGCGCCCTCTCGCGCATTAGTCCGGGCGGAGGTCTATATGGATCCCCCAGACCTCGACGCCCGCTGCCGCCGGGAGGGGGAGGCTGCGAAGGATTAATCCTGCGCCATCACCCCTCCCTCTCCTTCCTCCTCCCCCCGCCGCCTCGCGCACTCAGCAGCGTCAGCGGCGGGGAGGGGGCTTCGCGATGGGGGGAGGGGGAGGCTGCGAAGGATTGCTCCTGCGCCAACACTCCTTCCCCCTCTCCTTCCACCCCGCCCCCCCCCCCCGCCGCCTCGCGCACTCAGCAGCGTCAGCGGCGGGGGGGGCCTCGCGATAGGGGGGAGGGGGAGGCTGCGAAGGATTGCTCCTGCGCCAACACCTCTCCCCCCTCTCCTTCCTCCCCTTTTCCCCGCCGCCTCAGCAGCGTCGGCGGACGGAGCGGGGGAGGGAAGGTCGCCGGTCAGGCGGGCGGTGGTGGGGTGGACATCACCACCGCCGTCCTCGATGGCCAGCGGAGAAAATCTCGACGCTGGCGGTCGTAACGGAAGGGATGGGTGTTTGGGGAGGAGGTTTGGGAAGGAGGGGAAGGCATCAGGATTTGGAGGCGGAAAGGTGGACACCACTGTTACGGAGTGAAGGGAATGTGACAGTGGCCGCTCGGGCCCGGGACGCATCCCTTGTACCGCTACCTGGACGGGGGGGAGTCCAGGGGCAACCCTGGGGGATTAGCTTCCGACCCGTATCCAGCGAGGTAACGCTGCCAGCTTTCTGGGTACAATTCCGAGCGACAGTGGTCTGGTGGGACTGGACGGGCATTAATATAAGTATTTTTTACTATTGTGTATATATTATATTTTTAAGACGGCTGCAAAGCTAGAAAGGTCAAGTCGGCAGAATCACTCGTTTTATATATCAAAATTTAGTGTTCATTTAGTGCTAATTTAATGCTGATAACAGATATTTGGTACTGTGATAGGTGGACTAAAATGAGAACACTGCTAACTTTTAATTAAGCTAGCAGTATACTATTCGTGACCGCGCTATGATACAGTTGGAGCGAGAGGCACATCAGCTAATAATTTAGTGCTCAATTAGAGCTGCCCGTACAAGCAAACAGGTTCATCGAATTTTTTATTTTTTTAATCACTAAATTTTGATATATAAAATGAGTGATTCTGCCGACTTGACCTTTCTAGGTTTACACACGTATTTTACGGCTTGAAAATTAAGTTGTTTTAATTATAGGATAGTTTAATTTTTTATCACAATTTATATGAATAAAAGATATATATATATAGCGTATTTATTTTATAATTTTATTGTAAATAAATAAAACATAATGGGCTGTTTTCTACACACAGGTCAGTAACAATTGTTAAGTTAAAGTACAATGCAGTTACAATATTCTCATATAACAACATTCGTCATGTATGTTGTATGTAATATTCTAACCTATCTAATATATACAATTCTCGTGTCACAGTTTTCGTTGCCATACTCCTCCGAAACGGCTTGACCGATTTTGATGAAATTTTTTGTGCTTATCCGGTATGTATGAGAATCGGCCAACATCTATTTTTCATCCCCCTAAATGTTAGGGGTAGTCCACCCCTAAACTTTTTATTTTATTTTTTAGACAAAATTTTTAATTTCTATTTTTTTATGATACAACATACAAAAATACATACAACCCTAGATTTTCAACCCTCTACGATCAACCCCTATTTTTTACCGGGCAGGACGACGTCTGCCGGGACAGCTAGTTATTATATAGTATGCATTGTGTATTTTTTAAATTATTTTGTTTTAAAGTGTTAAATTATGTCTCATATTAAAATAATTATAAGTATTGAATAGATTAGGATGGATACATATTTGTGGCTTTGGGGTTGTCTTTGGGGCTATGGGAACGTGAGGCTTATCAACTTTATCGAGACCTTTCAAGGCGATTGCAGGAAGTCTCGCGTGACCAAAGGGCTGCCTATATTTAGGGTAACGAATAAGCGTTGCCATACAACGAGGGAATACGGCTAGAATTTTGGGAACGCTCCCCACCGACAGCGATCTGGACTACATCTTTCACTTGTAAATATGTGTATTTAAATTCTAAGTTTAGTTTGTAGTGTAATATATATTATAATTTAATTTAGTTATTTGTCTGTTGTTCATCATTTATTAATTCAGTAAAAACATTATAAGTTACACCTTTTACAACCTTAGTATGATAACATAATTCAAAACGCAGGGAACGTTTACGAAAGTTTTAGCATTTAAGTTTTTAATATATTTTATATCATTAGGTCCAAATTATTTAACGCTACAGCAGCCATTGGTTGGCCACCCCGGTCTGACAGCAAATAAATGATACATGCATAGAGATAAGATGTTAGTGTCGTTAGATTTCTATTAATATGAAAACTAGAATATCAAGTCTTATGCAACCCTCAGTGAGAGTTACTTGTTTGTGCTTTTTGCTGTAGGGACGCTTCCACTCCGGGTCCAGAGGCCATGATCCTTGAAAAGAGCATCAGCCGCGCGAGCGGGAGGATCGCGGCCGGTATGTGGGATTCGCCTCGTCGTGGTTGGACTAAAATCCGCGCAGGAATGTTATCGCCACGCCACAGTGTGGGATACCCTTGTCTGATACTCGGCCGTCCTTTGTCAGGGCGTTCACCTCCAACACAGGCGTAAAACTTGATTTGTGCCTACCTTTTATTAAATAAATTGTCCTCCTTACATCAAAATATCGTCATCATTCTCTTTCTTATTGAAACAAATATTATTTGTGAAATATTTTCCTAAATATATGTATATGTCGTGGTAGCGTAATGGTTACCGCATGCGCCCCTAAATCGAAGGGCGCGGGTTCGATCCTGACCGGAACGCATGCACCTCTTCGTCAGTTTTCTGATCTAATGTGCATATTGTTACAATTACCACGTGCTAAAAACGGTGAAGGAAAACATCGTGATGCAACCTGCACATCGAGATAACCGATGTGTCAAACCTGCCAAGCCGCCTTGGACAAGCGTGGCGGGTATATTGTCCGTTCCCCCATAATGGGAGGCCCGAGCCCAGCAGTGGGACATTTATGGGCTGAAATTATATATATAATATGTATATGTCGGAAGGAAGCTATGAATCGTATCGATTGTTGTTTAGATGTATAACGCACAATATTATTTGTTTACATTTTAACTACTTTTAAAATTCTTAATTCAATTTTATTTGATTTGTTAAATGTTTCTATAACTTAAAGATCGCTCTAACCTAATAAAAGTTATGAATATTGTAATTTAATAAACGACCAATCAGAGCAGAGCATATGGCTCGGAGCGGGTCAGACGCCCTCTATACTTGTGTAGTATCTACTTCGGTAGACGGAGGAGTTTTTGTGGCACATTTGAGTGATGGTAACTGGCCAGTTGGACCGTAGAGAATTTTAAAGAAAGTGTTAAGTTATGAAGTATGAGCGGTGCCCTGAACCCGCTGCTCGGTCTAAACTATGTTTAAATGTGTTTTAAGTCTAAATTAAAGGAGTATAAACCGTGGCCATTGTGTTTTGTGCTGGCATTTTATCCTGATGACGCCCACTAAACATGCAACCAATAAAGAGCATATCACGACAACGAGGCCTTCTCCGACATATATAATGATCTTATAGTCAAACATCGAAGCTTTAGTCAAAGTCCAAATAAATGTCATTTTCTGCCTTTGACTGACGAATTTTTGTCTAACCTAGGAGATACTAATTTATAGTCATTAAACATGTTAGAAGTACAGTATGAATTGACTTTTGACTGAGTCTGCCTTAGTCGCTTCTAGGATGGACTAGCCAAAGCCCGAAACAGATTATTTTACATTGGATGTTTGACTAAAAATACTTTAGTCAAACTAGGATAATCTAGTCATTCCGAAAAGAGACTGCATAACGACTTTGTCTATAACATACATATTATAATATCACGGCCCAAATTTTCCGTAGTTGAAGTTAAAGTTATTTGAAGCAATGTTCAATAAATTAAACATTATTTCAAACAACATGTTATGTTAAGCTACAAGCTATGAATACTAAAACATATAAATCGATTAATTAAAAAACAAGTCTTTCCCTTAGTTTTCCGTTTGACATTCCTTCATAGTTGATCCTTAATTAATTCTTTACTTATCTGATATTTGATATCTACAATTCGATTCTTAAGATAGATTTAACAAAGCTGTAATGAATAAACTATCCCTTTAGTTTTCATCAAAATCGGCCTTGATGTTCCTTAGAGAATTTTTCGTTAATTCGTATATTTAAGTTTCAATATTCGATATAATTTTTTTCTTAGATTCTTAAAATATGGTAGTACTTAAAATGATGAGTAATAATCTTTTTTTTTGTATGAGTTTGGTCTTTGTCGACGCTGAGGCCGAAACTGCCAGTCGTCTTTCTTTAGCCCTTTTAATTTGTGACATTGAAAAGGGCTATGGATATAGAGCTATTTTCAAAACATACCAGAGATACAAAGATACAAATAAAGTCGTACTGTTTCGTCTTTGCCTAGTATAAGGTAAGTTAAACATCGCTCCATCAATTGTGCTGTCTACCCTCTTTCTGTGTGAGGCGACGGCCAATGCACATCGGAGTAAGGGCAGCCAATTGAGTCGATTATTCCTGTCAACGTTTGGCCAACATATTACTGGCCGTACCACGAACTAATTGAGTAATACTGGTCTGAAGAAGTAACCTCTCCAAAGATAATTTGGTGTCGTGCTGCAGTGTTCCTCTGTGTGCTGCAATCTGAACCAAGCCAGGAGAAGGCGAACCACAAGGTTGGTGGATCTTCTAGCTTTATAGAGAGCAGGTTCATATCTCTCATAGTACAGTCCATTATTACTGAACCAGCAAAAATTCCGAAAAGGCACTTGCACTCGTGTGCTATATAGCGCCTCCACGTGCACGTATTATCAAAAGACACGAGAACATAAATGTTCTTAAAAATTGCTAATATAATGCATGTGTAGTGCATGTTTAATAAAATAACAGAAAATATTACAGACCTACCGTCATTATTTTTTATTATTGCTTCTAGAGAAATCATTTTATTCTGTACCTAAGTATCTGGATTTTAAATGGTAATTAATACGTGTGATGATTAATACTTTGTCTTATGTACTTACTTACATATTAACGATTCAAGATCGACCAATTATAAACTGTTTATACTAGTACGTACATTATGGTATGTTGTTATTGTTGTAAATTATATTTTATTTATTTACGTTAAAAATTAATTTGGATTATTATAAACTGATTACATAAATAAATGGATTATTATATTATAATGTTTTGTAAGTTTAGACATCATACATACATCACTATCATTATATTAATACGTGAAGCAAAAACTTGAAATATGAAATTTCGCACCCTTATTTTTTTTTATATGCATAACGAATACATAAAATAACTCAGATCGCTAGTTCTACTAACAGTTAATCCCAATAGCTCGGTACCTTTGTTCTCATTTCCTACAATTGTCCTACACTGACCGGGGCGTGTCCTTGGGTGCATTTATATATGGGACGGATAATCGCCGGTCACTTTCACGCCACATTTACATTAAATTTGTCAAGGGGCCTCTACGTGTTGACCTTCCCATGGTCTACGCAAGCCCTCCAAAAGCCCGGACGATTTTTATGGCCGGTATTAACAATAGTTATTTTTGCTTTTTTAAATGTTTGGTTTTCTTTTGTACGTTATTTAATGTTCATTTAAATTTAGTTAGTTTTTCAAGAGTTTATGTACTAGTGTGCTGGTTATCCTGGCTGCAGCATTCGACCAAGAGCTCCCTAATCTTACATAGTTATATATCATACATGGGTGCTTCAAACTTTAAGTCACAAATATGATTGAACGTAAAGTAAATTATTATGCCTCTAAGATCCCTACCATAGTTAACAAAAGAGCAGATGACATTAAAATGGTTGAATCGATTTTAATAAAACATGGCTAAGAACCAATGCCAGAAAACCTGCTTTCAAATACAAAAATTCATTCGTTGAGGGGCTACGGTGTCACAGAGGGACAACGGTCAAACTTATAGCACTCCTCTTTTTGCGTCTGGGGAAAATAGGGTTGTCACACTAAAATATATTATTTCTATGTATTTCAGTGATTAGATCAGAGATTCCCAAACTATTTTGGACAAGAGGCCCCTTTTCCGGAATGAACCGACACTTCAGACCCCACAGCCAGATCACTTTAAAAACCCTATCAAATAAAATCAATTTACTTGAGTTTCTTGAGTAGTACAATAATACTTCCTACTAAAATACAAGTTATTCTTATAACAAGTTGGTACATGTTACACAACTTCTACGTATCTTAAAAGTTTCAAATAGGAACTTGTGTTAATTATTAGGGGTTGAATTTTAGACCTCTTCGACTCCAGGAGGTCGATATCGACCATTTGGAATCCCTGATTTAGATGATATATTCGTAAATCCGTAATCGGGTGCAAACGAAATAAGGGACAGGGCTAGTCTTGACTAAATTAATACGATATCAATGACGTCTAATACTATACAGTTGCAAAAACTAGTTTCAAAACAACTTCTAATAAAGGCAAAATATTCCTAAAGCTCTTGAGTTTCTTGTGCACCTATGCAGTATGTACACAATTTTACAATGCTAATAAAATAAACCAATAAAAATTTATGCTTCCCTCCCTATCTTTGATTAGCCAGCCATTTAGATTTAATCCAAGAAGAACTTGATAAACTTGCTCCGAAACGTCTGTATAACGTTCATATTTGGCGTACGGAAATATGACCATGTCTCTGAATTCCGTAAAAAACTCAACTGGTTCCCAACTCGTGGTCGCCGGAATACTCATTCTCTGTCTTCTGTACAGTATCTTTCTTGTCCCGAATACTCTTTATTATCACTTTTTACAACAATTGTTTTACCGTTAAAGCTTTGGAACGCTCTGCCAATTGCTATCAGAAAAGCAAAATCGCTACCAATATTTGAAACGATGATCAGAAAATATTACCCGTCCAAGGAATATGATGGTATTTACATATACATTTATCTATGAACATTTATATATTTTCGTAGATATGCTTTTGCGTGTTATGTATATTAAGTATATATCTATTTAATATTTAGAACATCCGTATATAACGTATTTATATAGTTATTACTAGAATCTAAGTAATTGTTCTGTGTATTATGTATACCACCATCATCATTATAAACACAATTCACTCCTGGGGTTGTCTGTTTTAGTCCGTAAGTTCTTTTTTTTTGTATTAGTGTACAAAAAAGAGGATTGGTTGATTGATTGAGGACATTGATTGAATTTAAAAGTACCGAAACAAGATGGTTAATATAAAACAATATTAAAATAAATTATAAACAAAGTAAACTCTACTTCAGTTTAACAGGCTAATTTATATTTTCGAATGGCTAGCTTATTCGAAGCGGCGCGTGCACTCAGCAGACGCAGCATCAAGCCCTCGGGCGTATTGAAAAATTCGACCGAAAATAATTTGGACCGGCAAGAGAGATTTATCCGTGCAGGAACGGAGAAAGAATACAATTTCCTGCGGCCGGGCGGCCTGTCGTAAGAGCCGACAAAACAACCCACAGCCAGGTAGTAGGGCATTTGCCCGACTGGATGGCTGCCACCCGTGGTCTAAACTATGTCACCATAACAACCTTGAGTTGTGTTACGGCATTAGTGACCAGGTTCCAGTCTCCCTTAAAAGGGCAGCAGCGCATTTGTAGCACCTTTGGTGTTGCAAATGTCCATAGGCGATGGTAACCGCTTTCCAATCAAGTGGGCCGTCTGCCTGTCTGCTGAACTCCTGCAATAAAAAATAAATAAAAAAGAGAGCTTTCCGAAGTCATTTATAAAAAAAAATCCAAATTTGGTAAGTAAGCGAATAAAATAAGTATATTATATTTCTTATAATATTAAATGTTACTTTTATTAATTTTAGCGATGTACCTTTAACAGTAATAACAATATATAAGATTGACGAACACGTTTACGAGGTTACTTTGCAATTAATTTTATCGAGAAATTAATCTAGAACGCGTCTTAACTGCGAATTTTACCTCAGAAATATAATCAAAAATTACATATATTTTTTTCACCTGTATAAAGTGTGTAAATATTGGCTGAGCAATCAATCAAAAACGCTTTGTGTTCGATATAACGCTGTTAATTTAAATATGCATTGAGTTTAGTACCATTAATAGTGAGACAAATGGATGTATAATAACAGAAATATATATATATTTTTTTTTTTTTTTTTTTTTTTTTTTTTTTTTTTTTATTGCAGATAGCAGACAGAGACGATGAAACGTACATGTATGAATCAACAAAAGTTACAATGCTGTTTCTTAAGACTGTATGTATAATGGAACAAACAAGTTTATGGCATACTTAGAATTAGATCATCGGAATGTACCTGTTTTTTTTTTTACACGCAATTTATTTTTGTTAGGTGTTCTTTTTGTTTTAGCACATAGCAAAAGCACAGCGTACGGGCATAACGTCGAGTCGGTAGCGGCGGCCATGAGCGTGTCGACGCCACTGGCCCATTACTGTATTAATTGTATACCTAATCATTTAAGCTTGCTTAAATACAAGGGGCCTTTCTTACAATCGTTTATTATATTTAAAGTAACTGCTCAGCAACTGATTAGTGAAAATCTTACCCATAAACTCCTCTGTAGTCGAATAATTAATCGTTGTGCTCCTCCTAGGTAAACAACAGGTTTATAAGTGAAAAAAGATATTAATTGAGTAGGGTCTGATTAAGAGAATCTTAAGAGATGCCTAATCGTTTTTCTTAACGAGATTATTATAGGTACGTAAGGCCGCAGTAGTTAAAGCTCCCTCTAATTAATAATATTTATATGAAGTATAAGTATTATGAATTACATAATACTTATAAGATGTGTTGCTGGGGAGTTTCTTGCCGTGTACATAGCGATGTACATAGAATAGGAAGTAAAATCATTTTTAAATTATATGTATGACCTTCAAAAAGTGTTCCCCAGAGGAACTTATTTTTAAAAACTTTTGAATTTGAAGTTTATACACTCTTTTATATGTCAGAAAATTGAGTATTTCCATATTAGACAATTTTATATTATAAACTATTTCCATGTTATCAAAGATCAAATTAATTCACAGCAGAACAATTAATTAATAAGACAAATACCTAGGGCATTACACCCGCGTCACTATAATTTTCATCGATATTCTACTCCACGGCGTGGAAGGGGACTTCAAGTATGGATCTGCCACGGGCGCGAGGCGGCAGAGAATAAACACTCATGCATCTAACTGGTGTGCAGTTGCACCCATTAGTAGCAGTGGCGAGTCCCATCGATCTACAAAAAGACTGAGCATGTTGTTGGTGCTGCGCGAACGCGGAAATGCGCATGCCTGCTGGAGGCATGCGCATCTCCTTCTAATGATGCCGCAAAGACTATTCATATTTATAGCAGCAAGCGACAGGTGCGATACTAGAGGTTGGAAGAGAAGATAGTGACAAGTTTGGAGAGTTAGAAGAAGAGTTTAGCAGAAGACAGTGAAGAGTTTGGTTAAGACTTTAGTGGGGCTGTCGAGTGAAGGAGAAGTTTAGCATAATTTAAAAGGAGATCTAGAAGCGAGGTACGCGCGGTAAATTCGGAGATGGGCAGAGAAGATGAAGCAAAACGCTGGTTCTGACTGGTGATGTTTCCACCATGAACCGGTGACGCAACTGGTGCGTCTGGCTGTAAAATGGAATCAGCTCGTGCAATTCTAAGGAACACTCCCAAAATGTATCCGATAGAAGACAGGTAGCCCTACGACCTTGCGTCTATTTCTATACTCTGGAGTCGATCATAACAAAGACTTTAATTCCGACAAGCTTCCTGGCTCTTTTCTCAATTGATTCCAACGTCTCCAACTAGTATTTGGCTGAGCCGTCCCAAAGATGAGAACAGTACTCACTCCATGCAGGAGCGAACTTGTGCTTGATATATGTTCAGCAGTTGTGCCACTGCTAGTCTAACGTACAATCCCTTTGACAAAAAAGCGACATACAATCATACATAGTCAGATAAACAGACCGACGCGCGACGGGTCGACGTGACGATGGGATTTTGTTTTTTGCCCAAATGCCTACAAAACCCAAATAAAATAAGAACTAAGGCTTATCCATCCATCATCATCATAATTTGATTCAAAATTCATCAATTATTGCGCAGAAGGTTTTTATTTAACATTTTAAATAACCGGAATCTTCTTCTTTGCTATAAATATACTCATCATTTCATGAAGTACTGAATAATATTATTGTACGAATAACATTTTTGTGGATTAGTCTACGTAGTTTTTTTGCTCTATGTTCGCTACCTTTTTTCTAAATACGGCTGTGCACTATTTGTGTTTCCAGCCAGGCAGCCAGCGTAAAGTATTCATGAATATTCAAGTTCTAGAACAATCTTTAAGCCCACTCAAATTGCAGGTCATTGACTGTCGCCAAACAAAGATTTTTTATATTATGAACAAGCACTAAACGGTATAGACAAGTCATAGTCACGTAATTCCTGAATCTTATATTCGAATATATAAGCTGGAGAGTTTGTTTCCTTGACCGCGCTAATCTCAGGAACTGGTCTGACTTGAAAAAAAATCAGTGTTAGACAGCCCATTTATCGAGAAATTATAATTATATATTATCACGCTAAGACCAATAGGAGCGGAGCACCAGTGAAGAATGTTTAAGAGTGGAGTTTTATTTAACTTGACTTTTTTTACTTTTCCACGCTGACTGTCGCGGGCAGAAGCTATTAATAAATAAACCTGAAAGTTTTTCCATACATTTCCCCTGTGGGTTGTGGTTACTTGGGCAGGTAACAGGTATAGTGAGGGTGTATAAAATAGTACATAAATTCGTTAAATGTAAAGCTCATTTTTTATATTTTCTTCGGGATAACTTTAGAAATCTCGTCATCCACCCCGGACACTTATGACATTGCTACTCCCTGCCAGACACCCCTAAACTTTCATAAATTATAATTTCGTTATAGTATAAAAGCTAAATTTTATATATGTTACTTGGGGACCATAAAAATGTTACTTCAATAGCCGGACAGTTTTAATGGTTTTTACATCTTGCCAGAAACAATGAGTCCGCTATAGGTTTGTTTCTGGTTGCAATATCATTAATAAAAAATATAAAAAACCTAAACAAGTGATAGTATACGTTTTCTTAAGCATGAATATCAATATTAATAAATGCATTATTAAAATGCCGTCCTAGTAGATATATCTGTTACTTTTAAACCAGTATTATCGCTATTACACGTCTATTATGGTTACCCAGTTGGATAACGCCGACGACACCCTCATCACGGCCCGGGGCGGAACCTACGAGGAGTCCGTGGAACTAGCCAACGCCTCGACGGCGTTGGTCGTAGAAAGAGTGCGTCAATTAGGCTTGAGGGTCTCCGCGGAGAAGACGGAGGCCCTCATGTTCTACGGACGACGTAGACCACCGCCCGAGGCACGCACGTCGCCGTCCAGGGAGTGGCGGTAGCGGTAAAGGCCCAGATGAAGTACCTGGACCTTGTCCTAGACAGAAAATGGAATTTTGGGGCCCACTTCACCCAGCTGGCCCCGAGATTGCTAGGTGCCGCTGCCGCCCTGGCCAGACTCTTACCCAATGTGGGAGGGCCGAGCGCGGAAAGTAGAAAGCTGTACATGGGTGTCCTACGGAGCATGGCGCTGTACGGTGCCCCCGTGTGGGTCGATTCGCTTCATCGCAAGAACAGGACCGTTCTGAGACGTTCTCAGAGGGTCTGGTGGTGCGGGCCATCCGGGGGTACCGGACAGTGTCGTGGACAGCGGCGACACTGCTCGCAAGTGATCCGCCCTGGGTGCTCCAGGCGGAGGCGCTCCCGGCAGTGCACCGCTACCGGCAGGACACCAGAGTAGAGGAGAGAGACCGTGTCCGGCAGTTTTACGGAGGATCGGGTCTTGGCGACCGAGGCCCTGATCCAAGAATGGGTTGATGACCTTAGGTCCCCAGAAGCAGGAAGAGAGACGGTGGAGGCGGTCCGCCCCCACCTGTCACGTTGGTCTCGAGGAAGTACGGGACCCTAACGTACAGGCTGACGCAGATACTCAGCGGGCATGGGTGCTTCAGTAAGTGTCTGCATCAGATAGCGGGGCGTGAACCAACGCTAGAATGTGTGGAGTGCGGCGCACCCAGCGATACGGCGTATCATACGCTGGTCGAGTGCGCCGCCTGGGGACCTCAGCGTCATCAGTTAGAACGTATCACGGGTCCTGTGTCTTCGCTCCAGCAGTTGGTCGAAGCCATGCTGTCGAGTGAGGACGGATGGAGAGCGGTTTCCTCTTTCAGCGAGACGGTAATGTCCCTGAAGGAGGCCGCGGAGAGGACCAGGGAGGTGGATGCCTACGCAGACCCCATCCGACGACGGTGGACTGGTGGTCGGAAGCATCGCTACGCACACCACCTCCCTTAGTGCCGTCACAGGGGGCCGCGGAGACCCGGTCGAACCTGCGGACTTCCTCCCCTGTTGATGAAGCTGGGCACCTTGCCTTTGGGGTGTCCTGGAGATTGCCAGACGTTGGGGTGTCACGAATGTAGTAGCACCGCTCTAGTTCTCGTGGCGCCCCGTAAAAGCGTGGGAAAGAGGCGCAGGTAGGTTTAGTGGGTAGTCTGGCGGACGGGATCTCGCGACTACTACCGCCGACAGCGGTAGTTATGCGTGGAGATCCCTGCCGCTGGGAGTCCCACACTCCCCACTAGGCGAGAGTCCATGGCTCCATAGCCTTTTTTTTTTTTTTTTTTTTTTACATGGGGAAATGCGTTGCCGCACCGTCAGCCGCGCGGGGGATCATGCGCGGCCGGTGTGTGGGGCTCCCCGACGCCGGTTCAATACGACCGGCTGCCGGTATACCCACTAAAACCCCATGGGAGCCTTCCTTCCGCCTAGCGCCGGGGTCGCGGTACATGCGTGAGCTTAACCCGCAACCCCGGCAGCGGCCGGCCGCCTCGTAAACAGAGGCGGCCTCTCCTGTGTGCGGGCCGGGGAGATGGTGGTCCCCGGCCCTGAGAGGGACGCGCGGCTACCTCTCGCGCCCTCTCGCGGCATTAGTGCGGGCGGAGGTCTATGTTGATCCCCCAGACCTCGACGCCCGCTGCCGCCGGGAGGGGGAGGCTGGAAGGAATACTCCTGCGCCATCACCCCTCCCTCTCCTTCCTCCCCCGCCGCCTCGGCACTCAGCAGCGTCAGCGGCGGGGGAGTGTCTTCGCGATGGGGGGGAGTGTCTTCGCGATGGGGGGGGAGGGGGAGGCTGCGGAGGATTTCTCCTGCGCCATCACCCCCTCTCCTTTCTCCCCTCCGCCGCCTCGCGCTCGTAGCAGCGTCAGCGGCAGGGGGGGGGCTTCGCGGCAGGGGGAGGGGGAGGCTGCGAAGGATTGCTCCTGCGCCAACACCCCTCCCCCCTCTTCTTCCACCCCACCCCCCCACATGGCTCCATAGCCGCGGGAACTAATCTCAACCGCTGGAGGGCAGTACAAAATAAGACTACGTATGCGGTACTCTCTATGTAATTATTGTTTAATTAATGTAATATTTATTTTAAGACTACATAACATACAGAAGTCTTCCCTTTAATTGAGGAGATAAAATCTCACCGTCTCCGCTGGCTCGGTCATTTAGAAACGGATGGAGGCGGATAGGGGGGTGAAGAAAGCATACTCGGTGGGACCCTGTGATCAGTTGGTCGCCCCGACTTACCTTGGATCGCTGAGACACCGCAGTTAGTTATACAGAAATTTTACGTGAAAATATGTAAAACCCTAACATGTTCGTACATGCATCGAAGGTTTTCTTTTTTATGAATTGACAGATTTTGGCACGTACAGTCCATCCAGACTAATCAGCTAAACATTGCTAATTTTTTGCAATAAATTTTTCCATGTACGTGACGTACCACCAAGTATTTGCCACCTTGCAAGATATCAAAAGGGTACATTAAACAAAGAAGATAAGTTCTTGACCTGCTGTCCGATCATGAATTAAAGCCACCCCGGGATCCACTTGAACACACACAAAAACAATAATTTCACCTAAATCCTAATACCCGATTGCAGCGCCATCTACCCGGTTCAAATTTATATATAATATATAAATAAAAGAAGATAGATTATGTTTGTTAATTAGTATATAAAGGGAACTATGGAAACCGGCTAGTTATATGAGGTGCAAATGTCTAGTAGTGCGGTTTCCATCAGGTACCGTTCGAAGGGGTAGACCCGGTAAATATTGGCTAGGCGTCGTAAGAGGTCTCCCAAATAGGAACGCCGAATACCGCGCGTAGTGTAGAATAAAAATAAGGAAACCGGACCCCGGACCCCGGACAGGCGATCCGAACGCAGCCGGGATTTAACCGTAGTCCGTAGGACGATGAAGATTAGTCTGATATATACTATAATTAATATTAATAAATTATACATAAGGTTATAAAATAAATGAAATATCTATTCTTGCATAAATGTAGTTGAATAGAAGTGTTATTTTTAGAAATACATGGTTCGGTATATTTTACCAGTTTCACTGTTTTGCATGTAAGCAGGATCTTAATCGTCATTATTTAGTTAGTTCCTATTTATTTTATTATGTACCTTTTATCCACCTTCAATAACATTTATTACCTTTATTTATTAATTGTATAGATATCTGTTTTTTTTAATTATTATTTCAATCTGTGTATGTCAATAATTTAATGTCTTTAATTAAAATATTATTATTAATTATGTATTGACATTATATTTCCAAATTTGTCATAAAGGAATTCGTTTGTGGAATAATATGATTGTGTCTATTAATAATTTCTTTAGTCTGGTTTTAAATATATTTAATGGTATTGTTTTTGAAGGTTTTTGTACTTTATTAATTATTGCAGGTGCCATTTCGTAAACACTCTTATCCAACTGTGCCCTGTTATATCTATTAATACAGAATACATTTGATTCTCTTTTTCTAAAATTTTCAAAAAAAAAATATATAAAGTTAATAAATTATAAAAAATACTTACCAATTAAATATTTAAATCACGCAACACTCTGCACTAATTTTAATTGTTTAATGATATTTTTATTTATTAATAATTTGTCCACTTTGTTAGATGGCGTTCGATGTTGACGGTAAGCTAAGTAAGACTGCGACATGTGGTCCAATAATCGAGTAATGCCTTGAATAAAGATCGCTCGTAATAAGGCAGGGGAGCTGTCACGTTGGCTCCATTTGTACTAATAAGTATTTAAAATTATTAATACGCATTTAACACAAAATATGCTGACATGCCATAGACTATGTTATACATCTAGACATTAAACGAGCGCGGACGGAGGAGTATGAAATTTCGCACACTTTAGTTTAGGTATACCTAGTTTAGGCATGTATTTAACACACACGCATATATATATATATAGCCCCTCCTCCCTGTCGCCCCTGCGCTTTAGTTTGTGAAGGAAAGGCTGAGATTTAGAACAAAGTTACACCTAGCCGATCCAGCGCAATAAAGTGCTGGAGTGTGCCCTGGGAGAACACACCCCACTTCGTTGCCGGGGTTAGATGAGTCCCTTGCTTTCCTAGCTAGCTAAGGGCCCCCCGTAACGGAACCTAACTCAGGGAGGGAAGTAATGCGCGTACCTGCTTCTCCGGATGCCAGCTGAAGGCCGGCGACCTCGAATAGAGACGTTAGCACGCGCTGCAGGACTTTGCTCCCTATCCCGCTCTGCGGCCTCCTTGACAGACATTACTGCCTCACAACAAGTAACCGCAGCTCCCCAGCAGTCGTCGCTCTGCAATATGGCTTTCACCAGATCACTGAGCGAGGCGACCGCTCCTACGTGCGTCTCGAAATCAAAACGCTGCGGCGCCCATGGGGCGCACTCGACTAGCGTATGAACCGCCGTGTCGGGCGCGCCGCATTGCCGACAGTCCGGAGAAGGCAAGCAGCCCACAATGTGACACAGATACTGATTGAAACACCCGTGTCCGGTGAGTATCTGTGTCATCCTGAAGGTCAAGGTTCCGCTTGTGCGGGTGACCCATTCCTCCACAAGTATGCGCGTAAATTGCGTTATCTATTGGCAACGCATTCGGTGTAAAAAGTGACGTACTTAATCATGAATTTATACAAACCCTAATTATGAAAATGAATAAATATGTTGGATTGAATGTTTGTCTTAAAATAAAATAACTACAGGGGGCCGTATCATGAAAAAGGTTGAAAAACATTGCTTTAAGCGATAAGGCCACCTTTTGTTTTGGCATTGTTGTAATTATTTATTCTGTAATTGTTTATTTGGTGAACCATATAACCATTGACATTCTATTCTAATTATACATTGTTTCTTTTACTGCTGGTGTACAACCAAAGGGCTAACAGCCCACATGATGGAAAGTTATCTTCGCCTATGGCATCGTACATTTGCAACACCAAAATTGCTGCCAGGGCCTCGGAGGTGGGCTTGGAACCTGGCCACTAATATTGGAACACTACTCAAGACTGTTATGGCGCATGCTCTAGACTCGGGTACTGGCCACCCAGACGGGCGACTACCTAGTTGTGGGTTGTTGTGTCACTTCCTGCGACAGGCTGTCTGTCATCAGGTATTGGTATTCTTTCTCAGTTCCTGCACGGATGAAGAATGATTTTTAGAAGATGAATTTTACTATTTACTGACTTTATTAACTTCGTTATTACTTATTTATGAACGAATATATTACAGTAATTAATTGAAGCTCCAAATAGGTGTTCGTTTGATTGTGTACGGAAAACTGTTATAATAATAAGAAGTAGCTAATTTATATGAAGGTTAAAGTAATAATAATTACTATTAGGTTTTATTTCAATCTGATCAGGTGAAATAAATTATTCCAGAATGAAGTCGTTTAAAGACCGTCCTCGTGCCGCTCCACGAGCCATTACGGGTTGTCCTGGACCCCTCGCAGTGTTCTTTTTATTAGCCTCCTAGGTCAGTAAACCTCTTTAGTTTTATCATGTGTTAAATTAAATTTCCAATTATAGTCTTATATATTAGTTCACCAGTTTGGCACGCGAACGTCGGTACTTCGAAATTTAAATTAATACCTCATACCTGTACTGTACCGTGCCACATGATTTAGTTGCCAAATAGAAATTATAAATTAGTGCTATTATTTAAAGTATCTTCCGCAGGCATCGTTTCCCCAGCCAGCATTTAATAGGAATCTTTTTTTACCCTAATATATCTTTATAGTGAACGTTTTTCATCCTTTAGTCAAAATGTGTTTTACCTTCTTATTGAAGGCATAAATTAATTCATCCACTGGTGATTTTCCAGTGAGGTGTGGGTGTACGGGAGGCATAGTGGTGTAGCGACCGATGCCCTCCTACAAGGCTTGGGGCCAACCAGAGTTCAGCTCATGGCGGTACCCTCCAGTTGATACACAGCTTTCATCATCTACTCTCTCTTCTTTCATCTACTTGTCCTGTTGCAAGATCTTCCTAAAGGAATTCAGCAGGTGGCGTCCATTTTTATTTATACTTTTCTTAGTTTAGTAACTCACTCTATATGACCAAGTTATACTCACAAATAACGTTATACATTGCGCATAGCTCTTAGCCGATCTCACCCCCTGAAATATAGCTAGCCAGAGATAGTATTGGGTTAGATTCATCAAACCACCCTATACTAGGGTAATAGGGAACCTCTGTAGTAACAGATTATTTATGTAATTGTGGAATATTAGCGGTGCGGCCTTTTTTGGTATGCTTCTTGTTGACCAGTATTTTGATAGATAAATAAACTGTGTATTACCTGGTTTGATGTTTTATTCCATAACCCACTATAAATCATAGGGCACACTTTATTTAAAACAACAACTTTTTAGGTTGGTTAGCCATTTTGGCAAAAACCAAGGCCTTATTAATTCTTCTACTAATTAATCTGTTCGTTTGTCTATCCGTCTGTCTATCTATGATAATATTTTTTTTCTTGAAATATAATTAATACATGTATAAGTAGGATAGAAAGGCAAAAGTCTTAATAAGTTTTTAATACATCCTTGAGTGATTTAGTCTAAAAATACAAATTTAAAATAATAAAAATTAATGAAAAAAGTAAAATCCGCTTCAATAGTAACTAAAAAGCCAAATATAATTATTCTGTACAACATCTTGAAGTCGGTGCGAAGTACTAGTGTATATAAAGTACTCTGTGGTGCGAAGTAAAACATAAAAATTACTTTATTTTGCAAATTAGTTGTAGTTTTTTATGTTTTTGTTGACACCGACTTGAAATGTTACTTTTGAATTGAGTTTTGTATTTTTTTTCTACTTCTTGGTTACGCAAATACTGAGGTTTAGAAGAAAAAGGAAGCATATGAAACACGTTGTTCGTGCCTATAATATTCGAGAGTTGGTCTCGATTCCCCTCAGGTTCACTCATTAGATCTCGACTTGGTGACAACGTATATTGGGTAGGTCTGATATTCGGATATATTTTTAAACGTTAAGGGTAGTCCACCCCTAATTTTCTTTTCATTTTTAGATCTTTTTTTATTTTTTATGATACAGCATTAAAAAATATATAAAACGCTAAATTTTCAACCCTCTACGATCAATCCCTATTTTTTATTTGTTAATTATAAACTTTAATACTGTAGGCATATCGATTGAAGCTTTTTCGGGCAGGACGACGTTTGCCGGGACACCTAGTATTAGTATAAGATTATTTGGCTTCCGGTGCGGCGACGGCAGCGGCGTGCACGTGGTCCTTTCAATATGTTTTCTCAAATAAAACAAGCCTAAGTTACTCCTTTTAACATCAGCTAACTGCTAGTGAAAATCCCGTCAAAATCGATCTAGCCGTTTCAGATTATTCAGATTAGCCGGAAGAAACAGATGGAGAGATAAAAAAATTAAAACTTGACTTTTTGATATTAGTATTAAATTAATAGTTTAATAAATAAATAAAACAAAATAAAATTAATAGTATTAAATTACAAACAGACACTTCAATTTTATTTATTTGTATTGTTAAAACTGTAATGTATAAATATAAACCATATTAGACCATAAAACAGCGCCATTTGATTTTAGTGTTGAATATAGTAAGTGATGAAGGAGTTATATAGGAAGTAAAATGAACAGTAGATTGTTACACGAGAAATAGAAGTAACATTTGTAGGCATAAGACAGTTTAGCGTACAAGCGTGACTAATAGCTCGAGTGCCTAAATAGGCCTTTCACCCGAGGTTAACACTCTAATTTTCACTTCTGATATGAAAGTGAATAAAACTGATTAGTTAAAAAAACTGTTTCTCTAAAAACATCCAAGTAGTTTTTTTCTGTAGCATTCTATTAGCCACTATTTTTGTCACTATGATACTAAATATTTAAGTCAAATTTATGTAAAATAAATAATTATGTAATGAAAATTAATTTATAAGTATAAAATGAGGTTAGAAAATAATGATCATTTAAAAAAAGAAATTACGATTTATGCCGCGATTGGTGGCTATAAATAGAGTTAATAATCGCATGTATTATCGATGGTTCATATAACTTCAAATCTTTAGACCGCAGGGAAAATCATTTCCCAGAAACGAAAAGTAGTTTTCTATGTATGTTCAAAATATGAGAAATGAAAAAAGGCTTTGATGCCCTTTTTATAGATTGTAACATATCCTCTTCACCCTCTATTTTTACAACTAAAACAAAACCGTTAAAACTAATTTTTAACAGTTTGAAGCGACGTAATTTATGTGTTTTCTATTATTCCAAATTTTCGACACTTCATGCCGTAGGTAGCCTTGATCATGTAAGAGAAAGATGTCAAGTGTCAATGAGTATTGTTAAAGTTTTATTTAGCCTGCCACCAACTTGTTCATTTTAAATGTTTAGTTTTATTTTGTTCATTGGTGGGAGGAAAAATCAAAGTAAATTATCAATTAAGTTGGTTTGAGTTCCGGTGCCCGCAGAAAAAAACTGTCGCAGAAGTCTGCGTGCACCGGTACACAAATCAACTTAATTGAGCATTTATTTTTAATTTCCTTGCTTCCATTTTAATATTATATAAAATTACTAGCGGCCCCAGCAGACGTTGTCCTGCTCTGAAAAAAATATGACTCAATCCCAGCGCCACCTACCGGTTCCAATTGTGGATTTAAACCATCCGGGGATCCACTCAAACACACAAAAACAAAATCGCTCCCCGTTGTTAAGAGGATTCTAGAACCCGATCTCAGCGCCACCTACCGGTTCCAACGGTATAGAAACGATCCTATCTTTCAAGTTGGATCAAACTGCACACGGTGTGCAAATTTGATTAAAATCGGTTGAGTAGTTTAGGAGTCCATCGCGGACAAACATCGTGACAGGAGATATATATATATTATAAGATAGGAGCTATTATGTTGCGAAGCGGTGGTAAATTAGATTAGGCTCCCATAGAGTCAATAATAACAATAAACAACACTAAAACTAAATCATTAAAATGAACAGTTGGCGGTAGACTATATAAAACTTTAACAATTCTCAATGACACTTGACATTTTTGTCTTCAAAATCAAATAAATTACCGCGCCTAAAACCGGTAAAACATAGTTTTATTATGTATATTAGTCGCGAAAACTTAAGAAAATATTATGTAAAACAAAACTGTTGTCAACACCTGGTAACATAACAGTCAAACCCAGTCGGCATTTTACAAATATTAAGCGTTTTATGCTTGCTCACAAACGGACACGTCTGTGTCTTATTAGGCAAACGAGAAATAGTCACGTATTTCATCCAAAGTGGCCTAAGACGTGACAAGAGCTCGGATGAGCAGCTTAATGGACTAAAAACGGGTCTATTCGCAGAATGGCTCTTTTTATTACTGGAGGACAGTAGACTGATAACAGCTCACCTGGTGGAAAGAAGCTACCGTTGCTTTAGACCGTCGTTTTCGCCCGATCAGCCCGAAAGTCAATGAAGTTTTAGATAGAAGAGAGGAAGAACAAAGATTTCTTTGAAAGTACAATAATGTTATAAAATTCTAAGCATACCGTGTCTGTACATAAAACAACTGGAATAGACTATGTGAACAATGGTTCATTTTTTTAGATTTATTGTTTGTTTGTCTATTCATCTGCTTGTTTGAGATTCACGTAAAAACTCCTGGGACAATTTTGATGCGGTTTTCGCTGACCGACAGTAGATACTTAGTCTTAATAACCTGGTAGCGGTTTATAGTTATTCGAGTGTATAAAAATTAGCTCATTCTGACACAGTATTAACTAAAACGATAGCTCATATTCGATTTAAATGCTGCGGTACTTTCTGTCCCGGCAATCTCGCGGGATTTTAAGTCAGACATAGACGAAGTCGCGGATATATCCTAGTTTTAAATAAAACTATAGGGTGCCAATCATTGAGGGGGGCCACCGATGATATAGTCATATTATTCTACAGCGTAATAGCCTTTTTGTAAAAACTTCGTCAACGAAATTTGCTCTAGCTGTATTCGTACCCAAAACCTTTGCGTGTCAGTAAACTAGGCGGGCTTACACTTAGCCAACAAGACCGTAAAGACAGGGACCGTAAAGGGATTTTTTTGCTATAGACTCCATACAAGTACCTAATATCGATTTTCTACCTGTGATAAAATGGAAAGTTTAAAGTAAGGTATGAAAACCTGAAAACAATGTTTCTACGTGATAAACACTCCAAAAGGTCAATAGCTAAGTTGAGTATATTTAAAAAGCAATTGGCTTCCTTTTACGTAGCATTTCCTGACTTTCTGACCTTAAGGTGAAGCACACAATAAAGTTCAACCGTCATGCATAACACAACGAAATAAATTATAATAATTTAAATTGGTATTTGATTGGCTTCTCTGGTCACGCGGTCAAAGTGCTTGCTCACTAAAGTCACTGCTCATAGGCCCCGAACAGAAAATTTTGTTAACCTACCGTCTTCACTTGTCATCTAAAAATGATTATCAGTCTGTGATTTCGGAATCAACAATAATTAACATTTCTATAAAGAATGTCTTATCATAGTGACCGCTTACAAAATGTTTCTTGGCTCAGAAAATTTGCCTTAAGCTCCAAACCTCTCCAAATTTTAATGTTTTTTTTTATTACTGAAACTGACATTTATATATTAATTCGCGAAGCAAAATCTTTGAACCCCTTTTTACGAAAATGAAATTTCGTGCACTTATAGTTTATATAGAGGAGTGCAGAACACGAATATTTTTCTAAAATTGTTCATAAAAAATACATTAAATCAATAAAAAAACATTACACATACTACCATGTATTTGACACACACGCGTATATATATATATTTTCTTTATTGTTAAAGTCAAACTGTGATTATAGAAGTCTGACATTAATTATTATGGTCGAATTTGACCACGGGCGATCACTAGCTTATCTTCATTCTTCATTTTACTGATATCTTGCTGGGTTCAAAAGATATATTTTCGAGTAAAGCAACTTGGCCTTGATGAACATTTTAAAGCAGAAAACTAAGAATGACATAGCCACAGATAGACGGACGGACGCGATTTTATAAGGGTTCCGATTTTAACATTGGCGCGAGATACGAAGTTTAAAAATACCTACAAACTCCGTTTAAAATTCACTGGTTTAGCGCCTGACAAAATTTTAACACCAAAATCAAGTTATTACTGATTTGCCGTTAAGTTTATTTACTGCAGCATTTTAAATTTTCACACCGAGTTAAAACTGAGTTACACTTACAGTTCAAGCAAATTGTATCAATAATGAAAGAAAACAATAACATTGAATGATTATTTTTTGTTTAGTTTAATCACTTTAATGCATATACTAAGATAATTATAAATTTTAGATAATTAATACATAACATTTATACATTTTGCTTTGGATGCGGTGGTAGAGTCATGACTTTCAATAAGTAATCTGTAAGATACCATTTTGAAATAAATAAATTCATTTTCATATAAAATTTCTGCAAATATACATATCATTTATGTATTTATAATTAAAATTTAAGTAGTTCGTACTATATGTTACGTATACCACCATCGCCATTGTTATCTCAATTCATTCCTGGGGTTGTCTGGTAGAGAGCGCTTTCTAGGGATAAGACAGTCCTTTGTGCATAACTAGACATAAATTGAAGTCTTTATGTTCATTTTAAAATGATATGTTCATGTTATAATGTATAATAATTGATTTGTCTGGAATTGGGAGCTAACAACGGCACACAGTATTATATATACTACAAAAGTTGTTTGCGATACCATATTGTTTTTTGTACAGTTATTCGTATGTTAATGGTTTTGAAAAAATCTTTAACTTTGGTTGCTTCATTCGAATTGAATGACTTCTGTCATGCACCGTGTATTATCAACTTAAGTGGATACAGACTATTTGAACTAACAGATCAATCTGGCTGGTGTCATTAGACAACTGTGTTATTTTATTTCACTGATTTGCTTATATATATATGAAAGTAAACATAATTTCTATTTCATATTTTGTAATCGGAAAACTTGTTATTCGCGACTTTACGGCTTTCACACACCATCATCATAAAACATTATAACTACATTTAAAGTTTGAATGATTTTGCACCTTATCTTTAAGATTTAGAGGTCAAAGTTACTGAAAAACTTTGCAACATTGTTATCAATTTTCATCAGTTTTCTACTAAAAGGAAACTCTTCAACAAAGGCAACAAACATCGTATTAATTTTAGGAAAGTGACTTGTATCACTTACATTTTACGGTGGAAATTCGTATGTTAATGTTTACTAGGTACTAGTGTCAATGCGATGTGAACTCTCATAGAAGAGATCATAAGTCATGTACAATGGTATGAAAGAAGCTATCGTCTAGTAAAAAACCTAATTCGAAAAAGCTCTAAATACTGCACGTCTAGATGGCAACACAGGCTTTTAATCTGTCACTCTTCTTTCAGCGCGTTTTATCAGTAGCTCACAACGCCCAATATGCTCCGTTAGCCGTTCCTCAAGATGAACGCGGTCGTTGTGATCGTGGCGAAAACGTCTCTATTGACATCATAATTTTCGATCACACAATACTCACAACGACCCATGTTAAGAGGTGGGTCGAATAGCCGTTCCACTTGTGTTTACGATTGCAACGTCGGCAAGCAAGTGGAACGGGAATAATCGCGGTCGTGAACATAGCCTTAGTCGTTATAGACAGAGTGAATTTTTAGATATAGTGGTATTTGCCGACACTAGCGCCGTTCCGGCCGACTTTTAAACTATTAAGTAGTTTTATATCATGCTCGTTCTATGGAGGGATTTTTGAATGTTCCAATGGTTACTATAGAAAATGAATACTATACCTAATAATATAATATAAATTAATATATAAAACCACGTTCTAACAGTTTTAAGCGCAGGATTTTATTTCATTTTTATTATTTGGTATTTTGGCCACTTTTAGCCGTGATCACAGAAGACAAAGAGGTCATGTCTTGGCATATCTGATGACACATACTTGTAAAAATTAACTTCACAGCGTCTACAATCAATCATTTAAGAATCGATGAATACAGGGAAGTACGCCAAGATATTTATATCCTCTAGCTACAGTGGCGACCCCAACTTTGTCTTTTCACGGACATTTTCACAACATGGAGACTGTACTCCTTGTGTTTCTATATTCCGTGCTTTAATTTTAAAACAATAACTAATATATGGTGCGAACTACAAGATCGTTAGTCAAATGACATTGCTTGTACTTATGCAACATATAGAAGTGAAAGTTAAGCCATTGGTACACAGACTAGCGTCAGTTTCGCGCTAAAATTGAAAGGGAAACGACCATTTTGCTTATTTTTTTTCGAATCGAGGTTAAGGTGTTCTCCTATGGTGCCATATTGAAAAATGAATTTTAAATAAGTTATTATATTATTGAAGAAAATAATAAAACTGTTTAAAGCAATGGATGTGATTGTGAAATCATTGTTTTTGTGCTCCTTCCTACTTTCATTTGGTGAGTTTTGTTAAGGAAGTTGACAAACAAACTGCTTTTAATTTTTATATATAAGTACAAGGTTTTTTGAGAGATTCATACGTTTTATGTCACTTTACTCGTGTAATTTTTCATTTCGTATTGCGTATTAATTTTTGCCTTGTATGGTGAACTTTGGAAAAATCTTTCCGTTATTTATTATGGTCTGGGTGTCTGTGGTCGGCTCTATAATGGTACGTTGTCCGCTTCATACCAAGGTTCCTGGTAAATGCGATTCCCAGCTCCGCAGTGACCTGGCAGGCGGGGGCCGCACACACAAGCCTCATCCAGAGTCGGGGACACTTTTTTGTCCCCCTGCATCGTCTTGGTCTAGTCCGGGCGTGGGGTAGATTGTAACGCGCCCACGGGTGGAAGATGAGCGCGCGGGGAACACTCGCGCTCTCATCTCGACGGCATGTGCAGCTGAGTGAGAACCACTTTCGGTGGCCGAAGGTCGAAGTCCACCCTCCAGCATCGGCACGTCCTCCTTCGGCGGGAGCGGAGCAGGGAAGTACGCTCACGTTCCTGCTCGGCTTCCTCCTCCCTTCCTCCGGTCTCCAGGGAGGAGACCATCTATCCGTGGTGCAAACTACGGCCGGGAGCGAAACGTCCACTCTGGTAAAGGCGACAAGGTCTCGGCGCTGCTCGGCCCATGCAGGACACTCCTGGAGTGTGTGCAACGCCGTATCCTCGTCGCCTGTATCGCAATGATGACACCCTGACGTTATATTTATTACACCTAGCACAACAGTACTTCGCTTTGCTAAGCACATATAAAATTTGTGCTTATCGGTTATATGTACTCATAACGAGGAGAGTTGAAGGGCAATTTGTTTCAACGACATTTCATGAGACATTTAACATAAGGGTGATTATTCACCCTTATGTTTCAACTTTAGGAAATATAAAGGACCTAGTTTCCAATTATATTTTCAATGCCGAATGCGTGGGAACGGCGCAGTTTTGAGGTCGTTGTAGTATTAAACTATATTGTCCAATGTGATTGATATCCTATTGTGTTGTTTCACAAAATTAAAGCCTTATATACTAAACTAGGTGTGCCCGCGACGTCATCCGCGTGGAATATGTTTTCAAAACCCCCCGCTTCTGTAACATTCTCCATTGGTGCTCCGCTCCTATTGGTCTTGGCGTGATGATATATAGCCTATATTTAGATTTATGCTAAGTGTGCAAATACTTATTCGTAAAATAATTATTGTTCGCTGCCCCCCCCCCCTCATTGTAAGGGGGGGGGGGTTCTTACAACGAGCAATACAATGTTTACATGCTAAATCGATAGTAAGTAGTTCATTAGTATGCGTTAGGCTCATTTGAAACTATACTCTTCTCCTGAAATATTTTCAGCCCGCACTCCTCGATATGATACGTATGATCTGAACTTATGCCATTGTTCATCTTCTTTGCTGCTTAAAGTTAACAATGACGAAATAATAATAGATACAAAAGTGGCGTCGTTTAATTTAAAATAAATAGAAAAAACTTTATAACGATACGCCCTCGGAATATTAAATCAAGTTAAATCATACTGCTCGTACCGGTTTTTGTTGATATTTACGTCATTGGTCGTCTCGTGTTGTCGCAGCCGAAAAAGAAATTCGTCATTTAGGACAGAAACAAGTTCAAGAGCCCGACCATGTACGTATCAGATCACACCAGTAAATAATTACGTAGGTTCAAAAAGGACTAGCAAAATCTCAAGAACTAAAACTCTTGTAAA
The DNA here is from genome assembly GCA_012273795.1 of Dendrolimus punctatus. Lineage (NCBI taxonomy): Eukaryota > Metazoa > Arthropoda > Insecta > Lepidoptera > Lasiocampidae > Dendrolimus > Dendrolimus punctatus. The sequence continues at coordinate 27,211,654 of CM022527.1, forward strand.
GTGCAATACCTATAATACGACGATATAATAATAAGGACTTACTTAACTATTGCCACCCGAGTCGAGAGTATCCATTAAAACCCCTCGGTTACGTCCTTCACCTTTGTGTCAGGCCCACAGGTACATGGGTTCACTAGTCTACGAGGCTTCTGGCTGGCGGTAGCCCAACGGCCTCGTCTACTGACAGGAGGAACCAGGCTCTCAGCATCTTCATGTTGTCATTATGTGGGGGGCTGTATGTAACGCCTCCCCATGGGAGGAGATGAGCGCGCATCCAAGAACCTCCTTCACAAGGCAGTATGACGGATTCCAGATGTCACTAATTGCATAATGTAGGTTTCATACACGTTATGAGGAGGATGACGTCACGTGACACAAAATGAGAAATTGTAAGAATGATGTACGAACGTAAGTACTAAAAAAGAAAAAAAAAAAAAAAAAAAAAAAAAAAAAAAAAAAAAAAAAAAAAAAAAAAAAAAAAAAAAAAAAAAAAAAAAAAAAAAAAAAAAAAAAAAAAAAATAACAGAACGTAAAGGATGACTAAAAAAGAGATGCATGGATTATGTGAAGGATGACATGATGATTTGTGGTGCGACGTATGAGGACGTATGTCAGAATAGAAGAGTGTGAAAGGAAAAGACATATTGTGCCGACTCCAAATAATTGGGAGAAGATGAAAGAAAAGAGAGAGACAGAGGTTTTCATTTAATATTACCCTTCACTGGCATTCTGTTCTCATACAATATACACAATAGGCCCGAAATTCAGACTTAAGTAATTAGAATGAGACGCTCGTCTTAATCATTGAACTACGACAATTTTGTATGTAACTTGACTTACTTGACGTAACTTGAACATAAAGTACAATACTTTGATTAACCTTGGAACATGATTGTACTATTAAGTATACTATAATCTTTACTAATTCAATGAGTGAAAAATAAATTCAGCTAAATATTGATCATTTATCAAATGTATCGCCATTATTTACAATTAAAATTTACATTAACATTAAACACAAATGACCCTTATGTAATTATTATGTACGTCTGCCCGTGTACATCACAGTCATAATTCTCAGAAATTACTCGATTACATATTATTATTATAGTGCTAAAAACTTATATAGTGAAATCGGTAGAAACACAAATTCGCGGTGGCCACTATACATGTGAATAAGACTTTTTTTTCACACAGTCTTTTTAATTTCTGTACCTAATATTTTTTTTATCTTTCAAATTCATAAATTAAATGTAGCTAACTTTCGGACTAGGAAGTGTAATATTTAAAAAAATATTTTGATTAAATGCTTTATTATGGTTCCGTTGTTCGTCCTTTGCGCACAGGACAAGGAATGGTGCCTGCCGTGTTCACTTCTCGGAGGTGCCAAGACACATTTTAAGTCACTGACCTAATGAAGTTAGGGAGTGAGTGAGTAATTGAGTACTTGAGAGAGTGAGTGCGCGAGGGAGAGAGTAAGTGATAGAGTTAGTGAAAGAGAGAGACAAAGTGAATCTACGAGTGAGTGAGTGATTATGGTTCTGTATTGAATAATGGAAAACTGACATCTTTCGTTATAGTCAGATAGCAAGCACTTACCCAATTTTTATGTACATGATTTAATCATATGTTTAGTAACGTCTTAATAACCAACTGTTACAGCTACAATTATGCAATATGTAGTGACAACTGATGAGAGACAGGTCACGGACTACGGCATTACACTTGCCTCATTCGCTTAAAAATAAATACAAACAAAGTTACTTTTATATGGTACTTTTGCAAACGTGGCAAACAGTGTCATTAGGAATGTAACATTACAAGAATTGATCATGAGAAACATTGATATTTTTAAGCATGCAACTTCAATGTCTTGAGGTGAAACATGTCTATATGATCTAAGCTTGCATATTTATTTGCGTTGGTTGCACTTCCTTTTATGCAAATATTTGTTCAAGTAAATCTGTGTGCTATTTATGCACTTTTAAAAAAAATATAAGGACATAGATTGGAGCTAAGGAAAATAATTGTATTTTGTAATGTACGGAAATTTGTATTTAAATTTTTTTCATTTTGTATCAGAAATCAATTTTGACGGTGAAATATGGATGAAAATTTATATTGAAGTCACGGGCATTACTTATATTTAATTTACATTATATTTTTTCAGGATCGTGTGCGCTGATCATTCCCGAAGAGCTCCCCTCCCTGCTCTCAGTGGCTTATTCCAATATACCTCCTATTAAAAAAGGTAATTCTTAAAAGTAACTTAAACAATGACCATGACAGAACAACCCACAGTCGGTGGTAGCCAATTTGCCCGTCTGGATAACCACCTTAAGCTGTGTACCGGCATCAGTAGCCAGGTTTCAGGCCCTTTCAAGATCATTAACATATTGGCAGGGGCCCTAGCCCTTTTGCCGCCGTAGGCAAACTCGAAATATACCGCCCCCACCGAAGCTTAAAGAAGTCTTCTAATTCTAGCTTTCTTCTCCCAGAATCTTGTCTGTTCGTGTTGTATGTATTTGTTGATTTCACTACTCATATACTTTCTAGTGTCATGTGAATGATTATATGTTTATATTTTTGGGTGTTGTCTTTCATTAATTTTGTTGAGATTTAGTATAGTTCAAGCATTTTGCAGGCATTTTTGTCTTGCCTAAATTTTGTCGCCTGTTGCGTACCACGTCGAGCCGCCGAGTAACAAATGTATAAAACGACGGTAACCACTTTCCATCAGGTGTGACGTCAGCCTGTCTGCAGTAGTCCAGCAATAAAATGCCCCAAAATCCAGTTAGTATTAAATAATTATTATTATGATTTTTTATTAGCATTGTTTTTTTAGTGGGCACCTTCGTGATAATAGTCATTGGTTTGTACTTGTTTTTTATGTATGCGCATTGCACATAGATGTCTTTTCGCTTTTCAGGTACTGATTCGAGAGTCGGCTTCGGTTTCGCGTTTGGAAACCATGCCGATTTCCAAGTACTGTTTGAATTGGGACCACAGACCAACACTATGAATCTTAGTAAGTCATATTTCATAAACAACTAGCTGTAGCCGGCAGACAATGTCTTGTCAAAATATTTCACCTAAATCAGACAAGTGAAAATAGGATCATAACAAATGAAAGGCTAGGCTGATGTTTTTTAATCATTATTTTTTTATTGATAAATATCAAATTTTAACACTTATTATCCTATTCCGGACGAAGATAATTTTGAAAACATCCAAATAATAAAAACTGGTGCAGCCGTTCTTGAGTTACAAGTGGTGTAACTAAAACGATTTAAAATATCATGATGCAATAATTATAATAATTTTCCGAAAAATAATAATTAGTGCGCAATTTGATAACGAGGTTTAATTTAATACGTGGTGCATATAACTCAATGCTACTTGCCTGCTTTTAATTACACCTAATTATGATGTCATAAGTAGGTAAGCTCGTACAAAATGAATCAGGCCGCGTCGTTCTGTAAGATTATAAAAGAATCTAAATTGATTTCGCTGTCCGATACCCTAATTCAAATCTCACAATAATTATTTTTGACAATACTAAAACTACACATGTGGTCCCGGGAAAACAACTAAAAGCCTGGAGCCCATGAAGGCCGCGCGAAGTGAAGAAGAAAAATAAGAATATGGGTGTTCCCAAGACAGATGCTGATGACATCGTAATTCCTTGAGGGCATATAATCAGTTATACCTCGCAAGTGACAACTAACCCACTCATCCTTACGTGTTCCAGCTGGCCAGCCCTTTCCATCTGGCAACGCGAACAGCAAGCGACAAGCTCCAGAGCCACCAGTCATAAAACTCAACAAAAATAGAGAAAAGGTCATCTAATGATATTCTTTTTAATAACTCTGATTTATTTCACCTTTCCAGTTTCCTGTCGTAAGAGGTGACCAAACAACACACAGCCAGGTGGTAGCGAATTTGCACGTTTGGATAGCTACCACCTGCGATCTATAGTATGCCGACTTAATAAAAGCAGCGCATTGGTGTTGCAAACGTCCGTAGGCAATGGTAACCGCTTTCATCAAGTAGGCCGTCTACCTGTCTGCTGAACTAATGTTATAAAACATGTAGTATAGTTATATACTTATTATTAAAATGTAAGTAATTGTACAATAATGATGCATACCACCATCGCCATCGCCTAATCAGAATATTCTTGCCACGGCTTGTCTGGAAGAGATCGCTTTTTAGCGATAAACCGCCCTTTATACACAATTAGAATAATATACATAGTTCGTAAGTTTTCTGTAGTAGTGTACACATTGAAGTGTTATTATCTCTATCTAGATTTTTTTGATAAGAAATAGGTGTTACCGTTTTACATATGCGTTTTTACTTCATCCAAAATAAAAATGTTGACGAAGTCGTGGCTAACATATTTTTCTAATTTCAGCTCCTTCAATCAGATGCCCAAAAATACCTCCAAACCTGGGCTCAGAAAATGAAGCATCCCCATAAACCGAAGCCAACCACCGAGGCACCCCCCAGGCCGGGAGACGTCCCAAACCTCGAGGACTCTATGGTGGAGTTAATCAAGAACGAGAGGGGCGAGTATGAGATCCATCAGCCCCACCTGGTAATCTGCCACCAAGAGTATTGGAAGACTTGGTAAGGTAAGATACCCAATTTATCGTAGATATTTGATAGCACACTTATGTTTATGTAAAGCGAATTGACAAGTTACATACATCGATTGTTTCGATGTGCAGATTTCATAACGATATTTTCTTTCATTGCCGGCACGTGGTAATTGTTACAGTATGAACATCAGGTCTGAAAACTGGCTAAGTGGTGCTTGTTTTTTAGCTAGGTTCCGAACATACTGCTTGGTTTAGGTCCAATTGTATTAATATGAACAATCAATGTAGAAAGAGGAACATGTGAAGAAGTCACCTAATCTGTAATTTAATTAGCCTATAATTATTAATATATATATATAAATAAACTTGAGAAATGATTGGTCTTCTATACAAACTGTCATCCCCTATTTTCACCCGTTATAATTTTATTTTTACGATAAAAGTGCAGCAGCCTGTGTGTCAAATATCATCTATCATTTGTAAAGTTCAGAAATGGCAAAATTGCTGAAAATAACTGAAAGATAAAAATTACGAAGGAAACAAAACCTTCCTCCCTACTTTCTGGGATAACCTTTACATAAATCTATCCCTTTTACGGGATGAAAGTATTATATATCCATCCTATATATTAGACTTACATACAGTAATTTTTCCTTGAAAGCATAACAGAATAATATACTTTTATCCCGAAAACTATCCCATTATTCGGTATATAAAGTATCCCATGTTCATCCTCGGTATCGGAAATATAGCCAAATCGATCCAGTAGTGTTTTAGTGAAAGCATAACAGACAGACAGAGTTACCATCGCATTTATAATATAAATAGGGGTTGTTTGTATCTTTTATTATTTTTATAATATTTGATATTGGATTAAGGTAGCACGTATTTATTTAGTTCTGCCTTTTCAGGTTATACGGGAAGAAGAGAGAAGAAGCCATTGTTCAGTCCAGTCAGAGAAGAAGTGCAGAAGAAGTTAAGAAAATAACAGAAGATTTAGCTAACGTAGATTTGGATTAATCTGTTTTATAAGTTTATAAATTAAATAGATATTAGAGACGGCGTGGTTTTTTTTTTGGGATCTGCAGTCATTATTATAAAAATGGAATTGTCGTTAAATTATTGTTTCAGTTTGTACATCTGTCTGTTGTTAGAATCAAATTTTTTAGTTTTATTAAATTTAATGAAACTTATGATTTTTTCATAATGTTAGTTCCTATATAATTTACTAGCTGATAGGCGCCCGCTTCGCGTGCCGTAAAATCCCACCTCTACTTGGCGAAAGGAAGGTCCATGACAAATTTCAAGGCTATAGGTATTATAGTTCCTGAGATATCGTGATAAGAGATATATAGTATAGTAAACATTTTTTTACAAAAATGACTAATTACATTTTTCAAATAAAGCTATCTCATTGCATAAGCAAATATCAGCAATTCATCATAATGTATGGGAAAAATCAAACAATACATCAATTAAAAGTACATTACACCTGGCACATTGTCATTAATAACTTGTTTTTTAATGAACGCGGTCCTTGTGTAGTCATTTTAATTAATTAACAACTGATTTGGCAAAACATGTGTATTAAAAGTGTTTTGGTTTTATACATAATGTCATTTGAATGTAAGTACAATACAGCCATACATAATATAATAATCTGTTGATGTCCAATTTCTATCTCTAAACCGTTTGAAAATCAAAACACCAGAGATGCAAATTCGAACCAACGGATTTCCAAATACAACTTTTAGAATTTATGCCTGTCTACAATTTGTTACATAATTATAGTATAGGTACTAGCTGCGCCACGCGGTTTCCCCCGCGTAGCGATGGAAAATCGTTATTTTTGATAATTCACACTTTATGTTTATAAATTATAGCCTGTGTTATTCTGATGTGTAAGCTATATATTGTAAAGTTTCATCAAAATCTATTCAATAGTTTTTGCGTGACAGTAACAAACATATATCCATACTTAACAACTTTCGCCTTTATAATATTAGTAGGAAGTACATACTGAAGTAGGATAATACTTACATACATATTTGTTTGCCGATTACGTACTTATTATACTTTTCTGAAGGTTATCACGTTCACGCCTTGTTTCTGGTGATACCTGAAGACGTGCCCACCGGCTCCGCCGCCATATACGGTTTCGCTCCCAAATTAGTCAAAGGTAAGTTCTGCTATAAATCTATATTTTCGTCCCTCTTTTATTTCCTCACGGCATATGAAAGGAGCCAAATATAACGAACATTCCAGTCTTTGATAATATAAAACATCAGCCCATTAATGTCCCATTGCTGAGTTAAGGTCTACTCATTTCTAGATACATACATCTACATAGTACAGTAAGTATAGCCGTTATTCTCTTGTCCAAGGCGGATTGGCGGTTTTCATAAAACAGTTACCTCGACGTGTAAGCTTTGATTACGATGCTTTCCATCACCGTAATCATGTTGCAATTGTAACTATATGCACCTTGGGTTAGAAACCTTCCTAAATAGTGTATTAAACCCGCAACCCATTGAACTGGATGCTATGAAAACACCACTAAACATAAAACAATCCCCACAGGTAACGACCATAGATTCGGCTTCGGGTTCCGTTTTGGTAATCACGCAGATTTCCAAATACTATACGAATTTGGACCTCAAATTTGGACGAACCCTATAACACCATCACGTATGTATATATATGTGCTTTATACTATATATTTTTCCAGCAAAAACAGGATCCGCATGAAATCCGTCCCAGGGTGCTGTAATGCTGTCACCAACCAGCGACAGGCATCCTGTCTGACGTTTGCTGATATGCAATTCCAATTGGTAGCATCACGAAACACATTGTTTGGTATTAACGTCGTGCGGTGTAAGACTATTTGTTTTAAGCGACATTTGGAAAATTTGTAACTATGTACTGTATTTGAAAAAAAAAAACAAAAAAAAACCAATTGTAAAACAGGTTTTGTATATATCCCGAGTTTGAGACATTGGGATGAAAAAAGGCGGTTATGGTCCATTAAAAAATGTCACTTAAAACCAACAGCCATTCATCCCTCGGTATAACCTCTTTAATAATTGTTCCAATGTTTCGTGGTGAGTGCATTTTTACAAATATTTATATTTCTTCCTTTCTAAATTGTTATATCCGCCTTTAAGTGCCACTGTTGTGCCACACGTTCGCTATACTAAGTCGATAGTTAACATAGGCGTATGTCGTGTCGTTAGTCAATTCTTGAAAAACATAACTGTATTAAAACCACTGTTAATTATTTATAAAGACATATATTGGAACATTCACATAACCTCACGACATGTTGCGTCATCCCACCACAGACCATCAATCCACCCATAGTGCTGCCAATAACTAGTGATGTACACTACTATAACAATAACGCTTTTGCTTTAGCTTTTTAATTGTTGGCAAGATATTGCTCTCAAGTTCATGAAAATTATGCCCTTTGAACGATGACGTAGAAAATTCCGAAAAATAATTTCTATGTTACATATATATATATATATATATATATATATATATATATATATATATATATATATATATATATATATATATATATATATATGAAGTTATGTAATGGAATATTGTTAATAACATTCGCACCGTAACCAGGGATAACAGCGTTTAAAGCGCGCGTTTGTCATTTCTACGGAATCCGTCGTAGCTCGCGGCTTTGCGCGGTTTAAATTAACCTGCCGTGACTGATTCCCAATGTTGCCAGCTTATATAGGTTAGACCATTTTTTTATATTTACAGGTACGAGGTCCACAAGCTACCGCAAAAGGACAATGCGGAGAAGACCAATCGTTGATTTTTTGATAAGAAGCGGTCTTCTGAAGGAGACATCTTACAAATACAACGTCATTCATGTGAAAGAATGCTCTAATAAAACAACATAATAGACACTCGACTTTTAAATATATTGTTATCAATGAGGTTAAAACCACAGATAATAAATTCTATATATATAAAATAGATGAGCAACTCTAGCCTCAAATACCGAAACATACTAAAACCGTCTGACAGATAACACTTCAATCGGTATTATATTCCTATATAATCCACTACATGGTGTTAAAACTTCAACGTTTGGCGGATGTCTGATCGACATTTGCTTTTCACTAGATGGTCTTGTTTGGGTATATTTTAAGACTCCTCAGAAATGTTTACTAAACGGAACCTTTACTGTAGTTAACTAAAAATTAAGAGTGGCCTCCATAAATACAACTAGGGTATTATAATATTTATTAACAGGTTAGACGATATGTATGTAGACGGCTCATTCCAGTCTTTCAATTTGGTTGAATCAACTGTGATTCCGCTTGGTTGTTCCGTATCAACATCATAATATATTTTATGGTTCCGTGGCTGACCACAAATTTGGAAGTTTGACATCTCTAACATGATAAAACTTAACGGGTTTTAAGCCCGGTATGTAATTTATTTGATATCGTTTATTCCGACGTTTCGTTTCGTCTTCCGTGATCACGACCACTGAAAAGTGGCCGAAAGGTCGGAATAACCAAAATAAAATAAATTGCCGCGCTTAAAACCGTTAAATCGTAGTTAATAGTTATTATGTGTAAAAGTCATGAAAACATAAGAAAATATTTTATTTTTACCATGTTACGGAATCTTCAATATTTGTCCAATTTTATTAGCATTATTATCTCTGAAACGGTAAAATGTAAAAAAAATGCCTCAAATATCGTGTATTATTACCAGTTTATTATAATAATTAATTATAAACATTAGTCTTCTGCGTAAATGGCAATACAATTTTGAACATTATTAAAAAATATTTAAAAAAAAACTATTTTCATTTATACATTGAATACAAAGCATCTAGTTTTATCCTAGGTATTTCGCGATACGTTTCAACGAATTCATCATGCATTATATGCAATAATGGTCCGAGAGACCTGACCACTCGGACTTACGTTACGGTATAGTGTGAAACTTCAGTGTATGCTCATCATCAGTTAACAAATTCGCGTTGAAAATATTTCCTTTGATCTTAATTTTTTCAAAATTTTTCTTCCTGTAGTTAAAAGCTTAGATTGTATACACCACATTAAGTCTGAATGTTCATAGTAGTCAATCGTCATTACCTGTGATGATGTGCATGCCCACAAAAATTTTTACTTTGACGCAGTCTGACTCGACCGAGCGCCAATGGCCACTTCGTATATCTACTTTTACATTTGTCTTGCCACTGGTAAAATTTGACATAAGTTCCATATAAATAATGTCATTTTTACGATTAGTAAGGCAAGCGAATGGACAGTAAGTTATAGGAACCGGCTCTAGATCCATAACACATAACCTTTCAGTTCTCTATGAAAAAATTACGACTGCAATACAAAATGGCTGCCTGATATAACGCACGATAAATCCGTCGTTACAAACGCAATCATAATCGGAACTGACGTGTGAAATAATAACCGGTTCAATTTTAGCTACGTTACATATTTTTTAAGCCCGATCCAAATTGGTTACTAGTCAAATTTTCCCAAAATATTTATATATTTTTTCCTGTCAAAAATTGATTATTTTAATTGTCACATTTAACTGACATTTCCCGTGTTATTTCCAATAATTAATACTTAATACCTAAAACCCATATTCAAAATTAATACTCATTCGCAAACAGACAATAATAATATAATAATAGGTGAAAAGGCTGATACTTTTTATTACTTTGCATCAATTTCGGAGAAAATAGATATTCAGTTCCAAAATCATATTATTAATATCAAATAATAAAAAATTGTTTCGAAATTGATAAGATACATTTTTAGATATGCGGTATTTTCAAGTAAGGACTTTAGTATCCGTCAAAATTTGACATAAGCTAAGGGCAAGTGAATGAATATTAAAATGTGCCAACCGGCTATTAATAGTTAACTTAGCCGTCAAATCTGTAGCCAAATGACATAAACAGTGGGCACTTTCACTTCTACGGAACTTTGCAAAGTTCAAGGAACTTCACGCCCTTAGCATATTTAAATTAGTATTCCGTTGCAGTGTCAAAATAATCATTCACCTCTACGGAACCCACTTACTAATAAGTACGTGCACAGCCACTCACTTAACCAATATTCTTATTTGGCATGGCAATACTACCAAGTGTCAATTTGCGCACAAGTGTCAATTTAGAATACGGGCTTGAAAATCCTCATTAAATTAATAACTTGTGACGGTGTTTTTTTAATGTATTTCATACATGTTCAATTCATTAATTAATTATTAATTTACATAAAATTAAGAAAACATTACATGTCTGTACATCTTATGAAATGTTAACACTTTAAAATACTCGATTCCAAATTTAAATATTACAAAGATTCATTAAGAACGAATGAATGAATGAATGACTAAACTTTATGAGTGAATGACACAACAACTCTTATTTGACAATCATCACATTCATTCTGAAAGTATACGACTCATTCGTGTAAAAGTAGTTCTTGCATCGAAAATGATTTCTAGCACATGAAAGTTAAAACTCAGGTTTTACAACACCACGTTCTGTACCTTACTATTGATTCATTCATGTCAACTTTCCAGCAGGATAAACATAGGAGATAGTAAGATAAGAAACGTGGTTATATCACAAGTAGTATCTTAACTAAGGTATTATGCGCCAAAAATAAATAATGAAATGTTGCCTGAAACTCTAGTGATGTTTTGCTATGTCAAAACACAAGAGTAGTCTTGTGGCACTCTCGAGAAATGTAGGGTCTTTTTAGAGTAACATGTTTTACTAGGCTCTTATTAGTACTGCTTGTTTGATGACGATATTTCGAGGGTATACCCCCATTATGTTGACGCCCCCTATATCCTGCCTAGCTAAGACGCTGCTCACAAAATCCAAAGTATATTAGCAGATAAAGTGACTGATTTACCAACCATTAAAATCGTATTGCAAGACATTTCTCTTAAGTTACCAAACTTACGTTGTGTTTAAAATCGACACATATCAAGTGACTTTTGACTTCATCACACACATTTTCCTGCCACAAGAGTTTTGAACATGATTTTTTTTCATTCTTCATTCCATTCACTCCCAGCTGTCAGAGACAAACCTATCGTTCATTCTGTGTCTACATATCAATCAATCCCATGATTTTTATTTTATCTATACAACTATACTTAAATAATAATAATAACATTGACTCGTAAACGGACGAATATTGTATTTCTTTCCTACATAATATATAAAAAAGTTTACAGCCATATTTCATCAATTGTGCAATTAAACTTTTTACATGTGTTTCTTATATTACTGTCCGTTCATTTGTTTTACTATTGGTTCATGGTTATGTGAATTTTCTACCAATAGTTAAATGAATGGAACGGAGAGTAATATATAGAAACCTACCTTTTGTCTTTTATTCAGCAATATAATAAATTCCATGACAGTAAAATCACAAGGTTGTTGCTTTGTCGTAATTTTAAGGAAACGACCGCGCTAATAAGATTTGGCGAAAATTAAAATCAGTTATTGTGAAACTTATTTAAAAAATATTTTTTATTTTGAAAATTTCGCTTTTCTATAAAAACTAATATTAAACCCAGCTATTTTGACAATCTATTAAAAATATATATTTTTTCGAGATGTCACGTATTTGTAAGAATTATAATATCTTGTATGGGTCTAGTTTTTTAGACACGTAATTAATTACTCACCTTATATTTTTATTACTTACATTTCTTATGTCATACAAAGGCAAAAAGGTTCAACGCCCATGTGATGTGAGTTACTATGTTACACGGAAGGTATATATAATAGATATGTTGAGATATATAAAATTTATTTAAAAAAATTATAACAAAAAAATTAGATCGTTGTTTATACAAATCCCATCGAAACTAGTGCAGGTCGCACCTTCAAAACTGCGGTTAAGCCACATGTTCTTTCACTTTGAACAGCCACTTTCCTCTCTTCATCCCCTCTTTAAAACAAATATCTATATTCGCATATTAAGCTTTAAGTAGAAGCATGAATTGCGACTTCGCTTTGGTCAGTTTCTCTTTAAATGTAAGTTACTTTCTAACGGTAACTGAAATATTTAACCGACAAGTGAAATCTGACAAGTCGGTTAAACTCAATACCGTTCACTTCATAATACACCGTGTGCGGCACCCATCCAAGGATCGACAGAGATGGACGTCGCTTGACACTTTTATGTGTCAAAAAAATTCTTCAAGCACTCCACATTTGTTGACGAATTCACATAATTAATTATATTAGGTTTAATTAAACCAAAAAAATGTCTTTATATGTAGTCTTTCATAAACGTATTTTCTATGGAATGATATATAAAATAAATGCATCTAAATTTGTTAACTAAATAAAACACGCTGCAGGCTGCGCAGTGCCTTTTTAAAAAAAGACATTGCGCTGCCATTTACTGGCAAACTAACGTCACTTTCACTTCTTTTATTAGTGTGAATCATTTTAATAGACGAACTCAAATATTTATGGAGATCTATTATCACTGGCTACCCCTACGAGAAACTAGGGCTATTACGTCGAGCCTTACCTTCATTTTGTCGTAAGCGACATTTTGACTTAAGTATATTTTTATTGTAAAAGGTATTTTAAAGTATTATTTTGGTTTAAAACTTGCAGTTTTTGATTCAGCAAGGTCCAATCTAACTAAAACTGAAAGCGTTAAAACAAAATAGTTTAAAATACCTTTTGCAACAAAAAAATACTTAGGTCCAAATGTCGCTTACTCTAAAATATAAAAGGCTCGATATATTAGAAAAAATAACAGGAAAGTATTATTATAAGAAAGATTTGAAATAAACAATTGAAAGTTGAAAATCTAAGAAAATAGAGACGTACGAATTGAAAATGCATCTACAGCGAATTATGAACAGACAGATAGAAAGAAAAAGAGCAAAATTTGTTAATATTAGGTCAATAAAGTGAGAATTAAAATATATGCGACAAGTCAAATGTTTGCACCTTCGCAGTGTTACTTACAACGTCATAAAAATGGATATTTCTCGGTTTACAAACAAAAATTATTTGATATCAAAAACCAGTTTTACACATGTCTTTCATAAAATTACAAGTAAAAACACTTTACTAGTAACATTGTGTATGTGAGGTTTCTCGCTGACTTATCTTACAACTTTTCAGCGATGACTATCTGCAAATATCTACAACTCTTCGTGGGGTAGTCACAATGAAGAGTTGTCAATATTAGTACAAATCCTGTAATAGTGTCAATATTCCCAAAACAATTTCCTGTCCTTTATTGAAATTCCTCCAGATTAATCCATTACTGTTGTCAAGCAAAAATTGCTCAATAAATTGTCCGTGGAGGAGCACCTTCTCGCAATGATAGCAATATTAAGGTGGTCATTCCTCAGCGATACCTATCTTACAGTAGCTACAAGTCAAAATTCTTGGTGGAGTAATCGCAAGATAGTAACAGCTATTAATGATGACTATGTATCGAAACGATAGCCATATTTAAGGTGATCACCCGTCAGAAATATTAACCTTTTATATATTATTTTTTAACCATTGACTATCCGATGAGCATTATGAGATGTGTCAAATAATGTCTCAGCAGTAATCATTATTTGACACTATTTCTCTCTTAAGGGTGCCGACAGTTATCAGCTGACACCCAGGAAGCGGTCTATAAGCAAAAGTAGTGACACTCTCAACAAGGTAGCCAACTGGTAAAATCAACGATCTGACAGTTTCATTGACAAGGTCTATCTTGTTAGTGTGACAATCTCATATTGTAGCTATTTGTTATGAATGACTACTTTGTAGATACATACAGGTAATAAATTGTAAGCTACAAATATATCGTTTCGGTGATTACCTCCTTTATATAATATCAATTAAACTGTGATTTGCCTCGTTTATGGGACCATCTCTTTAAGGCCATCGCTTTTAAACACTATCTCGTTCCGATTACGAACTCTTTAGCTGTGACAATCTATTTCTAATGTCAAGCTTTCAAGCGGTGACTACCTCTTCGGGTGACTTCTCAAAAGGGTTATCGTTTTTCCTTTATTAGTGATTATCATCGATAACGAAATCATATGAGACTATCTCGTACTGGTGTCAGGCTTAAAGCGGTGACTACCTCGCTGGGGTGACATCTCATAAGGGTCGCCACCTCGTATAAGGTACAAACTTCGTTATTGTTATACTTATCACGGTCTCGAATGAACAACGATATTCTATTGGTCCTCTAAACTCGAGAAAGTAAATCGAAATGAGTCTTTAATTAACAACACTCGCTTTCACCACTCACAACAATGTCAGAACTGTCTAACGAACACTCCGGAGCAATACTAGCTATCGCCCCTGGGTTCCCTCGCGTTCTGCGGCGGAAGACTGTGAGGACTCTGGTTGTACTGCGACACCATCTTGTTCTGCATCATGTTGAGCAGTATGTCCGAATACTGCTCGATCAGCGACATCGCCGGATTGTTTGCGTTGCTGTCTTCTGAAATAGTAGTACAAAGAAAACATTATACTTGCAAATGTAATAATAATGTAAACGTGACAACAGCGAGAGATTGCAAAAAGCAGGTGCAAAAGAAAATTGACCACTTGTCAGTCCACGTACTGTGCAGAGTTCCGTGGAGATGACAAATGTCCAGTTTTTGTCACTTTGAAACACCTTAGGTACAGCCCCAACAGATCTTGTTTTGTTAGTGTATTGTTAACGCTTTATTAAATTGTTTTTTTCAAAATGATACACCATATAAATACGGGAGTTACAGAAGAGCAAATTATTCATAATATATTTTGAAAGCAAATATTCGCCGAGTATTAGTTGAAACCGAATTGTAACAAACTAA